>CAIGQQ010024175.1:1153749-1223596 GCA_903798035.1 Danio albolineatus
ATATATATATATATATATCATTGTCATTGTGGCACAGTGGGTAGCACAAGGTATCTGGTTCATGTGGGTTTCCTCTAGGTGCTCCAGTTTCCCCCACAAGTCCAATGACGTGGTATATGTGAATTGGGAAAGCTAAATTGTCTGTAGTGTATGTGTGTCAATGTTTCCCAGTGATGGTTTGCAGCTTGAAAGCCATCCGCTGCGTAAAACATATGCTGGCTAAGTTGGCGGTTCATTCCGCTGTTGTGACCCCAGATTAATGAAGGAACTAAGCCGAAAAGAAAATGAATGAATGAAAAAAATTATAATTAACTAATTAAAAAACAAAATAAATACTGTATGTTGTTTTACTGCTTCTTTCAATAATTTCAGCTGAAATATTTATGTGTTTATTTTGGTTGAGTTGCAATAAGCCTATAGGTAGACTTTTCCTTCATCAAACAGAGACAATTCTTCAGCTATCTATACCTTGCAGCATTGCCAGACTCTCCATTTATCCTCCAATGTGTGAAAAGCACACACAAACAGAGGCAATTGGCAGTAGTGAATACTCTGCTTTCTTTTTTTTAGGCTTTTGCTCACAAAAGATTAGTCCGTTCATTCACACATCATTCATTTCATCTTTTCCAGTGTGATCAAAACTGAATTTCTGCATGAGCCGACTTGGGAATTAACTGTACAATAACTGGGTTTGTAGTGTCCTCAACAGTGAAATCGTTCCATCACCTGAACTTCCTCAGATCTACATGGCTAATTAAGTCAGTGATAGATGTGCGAAACCACAGCTGAGATCGTCCTCTGTCACCGCGGTTTACTGTGTCTTATTATCACTCGCTCATTGTCAATGAATATTCATATTTGCTGTCTGCCAACAATAGACCATTAGTTCTGGTTACTGGGAAATGATAGCGCACTAAATAGCTCTGAACGCTTTCGGAGAGACTGTCCCGCACATGATGGCCGGGCTTTTTTTTTCTGAACAGGCAGATATCCAACCACACGCTGATTACTGCGTTCAAAGCCTCATTTTCAAGCTTACATAAACAGCGTGTGTTCCGCTACTGTGACAGTGAGACTGTGATTATTTCTTTCTGCTCCTGCTTTCTGCCAAACTAGTCCTCCCTCTGTCTGTTTCTGTCTTAACACATACATACAAGCACACATGTTTGCGTTGCTTGTGCATCCCTACAATCCTTTAATAATTCTAAATGGTGGAGATTTTAGCCCCTTTCACACAGTAATACAGGTAAATTACCGGAACGACTTTACTGGTAAATTCAAAAAAGCGATGTTCACAGGCAAGAACGTTCCTGATTTTTTTTCTGTAAAAGGTCATTCATACATCTATTCCAAAATACTGGTAAATTCTGACATCATTAATCAGAAATTACCTTTCAACGGCTGCGCTTGAATTTGTAAACATAAGAAGGGGTCGGGATTTTGTTGATGGTTTCACTTTCATTAAAAGCTTTAGCATTCATGCAGCTGCTTTGTCCCAGAGACATCTAAAGGCAGAAGCTAAATGTTTACACACTTGACTACATTACAAATTCTGTGTATGGATAAGTATTGTGAACAACTTCGATGAAACATATGGATGAACACTTTTACATGTCGAGATGTACATAATATGTGTGTGTGCTGGCACTCACCGCCTGCTTCAAATGCTCACATATCAAGCAACTGAAGCGGAGCTTGAAGGTAAACACATTTTTTACACAGTTGGCATTAAGAAAGAACATTGAAACGTTATCTGACTAACATCTAGCAGCTAAATATGTCTGGGAAAGTATTCAAATTTTTTTATTTTCATAAACAGCACGGACTTGCATGCGTCTGAATGTTCTGATTGGCTGGAGTGAATGTCTCAAGTCAGCGCGTTCTAATCGTGAAGGCGCTCTTTCCGGCAATTTTCCTTCTGCGTTCATACAGAGCACCATTTTAGCAAATTACCATTAATGTTAACTTCTCTTTCTGGAAAAAAGGGCCTGTTCACACATACAGACCTTTTTGGAAAATTACCAACAAATTTCCGGAAAGGTCTGTATGTGTAAAAGAGGCTTTTGTTTAAAGATTGAAATATTAATATAAACTGTAGCTTCAACTTTTGTTCGATTTTTTTTTCCTTCTTCTTTTTTTCTGGAAGAACCAGGTCTGATGCATTAAATCAGTGATTCCCAAAGTGGGGGTCGAACATTGAGGATGACCTTGGAGTGGTGGTCTCCAAAATTAAACCAAGAATAGACTAAAAACATTGTGCCCACCAGTCTCATTAGGTAAGGTTAATTTATATTAATAATGACTATAAAAATGCTAAGGTTGTTAGACAGTTGCACTTTTTTGTGTTGTCAATATGCTCATGTTAATATAGGCCTACTGTTGTGTGTGGAACCACTTCCGAAGATGTTGTGGGTTGCAAGTCACTGGCATTGCTGAGATAGTAATGATGTTTATAATGTTATTAAGATTTTTTGGTTTTCAAATATATGTTGTTGAAATAAATAAATAAAATAAATAAAATGATAAAAAAAGTTTATGTTTTAAAATGTTTCAAAAACAGAAAACACTATGGATCAACTAAATCAACTGTAAACTGTAGTGTATTGTAAATAAAGAACATCATCATAGTCTTAAATCTTTCAAATGGTACTGCACTGTAAAAAATATATATATTTTTTTGATAAAAATAGGAAAGAAGTTAATGCTGTAAGACTTTTCAATTGTCTCAAAAGATGTTTTACATTGTAGTTGTTCAGATGAACAATACATAGTTCATCCAACCTAAAATAGGTATTAGTTTGCTAATAAAATTTAGCAGCAGCTTCAACACCTGAACATTTCTCTGTTACTTGATTTTATTTTTTGTTTGACTTGTTATTGTTGCTATTGATGTTGCTGTTATTTTTTGTTGTCATTACTGTTTAGCAGTTTGATTTTTGTTGTTTATTCTTTTGTTTGTGTTTTTGTTATATTTATTACTTTATTTAATAATAAATCTATATAATAATAATTTATTATTTAGATTTCATGCTGTTGTTTTATTGATTAATTGATTAACTGGTTGATTGATTGATTGATTGATTGATTCATTCATTCATTCAATAGCAATGCAGTTTACTTTAAAATTCTGTAAAAACGTCTAGCACAGCTTGAGCTGATCACTTGCAAAGTTTGTGCCTTTAACTAGAGATTAAAATAGATCTTGTTTACATATTTATTGCCGCTTTCTTTTAATGACCTAACAAAGATATCCAGGAATTTTTATTATCTAATTTGTGAGAAAACCGTTTTGTATTGCAAATTACATTTTATTGGGTCTCTAAACAGTAATATGCGGCTGTTGAATTTTAATAGTTTGTTGCAGACCGGCCACTCCAGTCGTAACAAGGCCGTTTTCTGTGTGTAGAATAAACAAAAATGTTTCCCAGGCGTACAGTCGTCTCAGCTGGTCGAGGTTTGACTGTCAGATCACATTTAAAGCTTTGGAAGCAGTTACTGTTGAGATGTTTTTTGTTTACTGCATTAAAAAATAAGTAATAATGTATTACACGTCATCATATAATACATTTTTTAATGGTTTTAAGTGTTATAGGACAATTATTATTATTATTATTATTATTATTAAGTTAACTATGCTATATTTGTTTGGTTAAGAACAGTCATCCTGTATAACAAATATATTAAGAATATAGTTGAAAAAACTAATTTATTTATAGATAATTTTAGTTATTTTTATTTATTTTTTTATTTTTTTATTTTAAGGTTTGTTTAGTTTTTGTTCATTTATTCATTTTTAACATTTCATTTAAATACATATTTTTTGTTTATTTCATATTATTTCATGTTGTTAGGTGTTAGGCTTAATTTCACTTTGTTTTGTCTTCTTTGATATTATTTGATTTGAATTTGAATTTTTTTGGTGGTTGTTGTTTGTAGTTTTTCCAGCAGTAATATGCAGCTGTTGTTATAATAGATTGTTGCTAACTATTTCTGTTGCAGTAACAATTCTATTCTGTGTGTGCAAAGAAAATACAAGCTAAGTAAATATAAGTCCCAGGTTAAAGTCACTTCAGCTGTTTGAGGTTAGACTGTCAGGTCACATTTAAACCTGTTGAGTCATCTCAAAATCAGCCTTGGGCTTTTCAGCTCACTCAGCCAAGAGAAACCAAGCACATCTCCATTCAATTGTAGCCAAGGTTTATGTGCAGAGCGCTGGCCTTTTGTCACATACAGTATTGCTGAAAAAAAAAATGCTGGGTTCTATACAAATAGGTCATAAAATGTTCGGACATTTTGCAAGTCTCAACGATTGAATTTTTTTATTTATTTATTTTATACATTGATCCATCCATTCATTTATTTGTTCATTTTCTTCTCAGGAGAGAACCCCAGACTTCATTCACTCCCAGGTGAGCCAAGATAGATGATCCCTTCAGTGTATTCCAGGGGCACCTCCCGGTGGAGCAAGCCTGGAACACCCAGAAGGCGTCCATAAGCCATCTAAATCAGATGTTGATGTGAAGGAGCAGAGGCTCAACTCCTCAAAGTTCCCCCTGGGTGACAGAGCTCCACACCCTATATCTGAAGGTGTGCCCTGCCACTATGCAAACTCATTTCAGCCACTTCTATGCAAGATTTTGTCCTTTTGGTCAAGACTCAAAGCTTATGACCATAGGTGAGAGTATTACATAGATTGACCAGTAAATCAAAAACTCTGTCTTTCCTCTCAGCTCCTATGTTTCTACAACATACCAGTATATTGACCATATTACTACTGTCACTGCACAAACCCGCTTGTCAATCTCACATTCCATCATTTTTTCCTTCACTTATTAACAAAACCCCAAGCTGGAGACAGCAAGCCTCGCTTTTTCCAGTGGAGTACCATGGCCTCAGACTTGCTAATTCTTGAGCTTGTCAAGTGACACTCAGCAGCAAACTGTCCCAGTGCATGTTCAGGGTCCATGTTCAATGAAGCCTACAAAACAACATCTGCAAACAACAGATATGAAATCCTGAGGTCGCCAAACCAGACCAAACATATATATCAGGGATCACCAAACTTGTTCCTGGATGTCCGGTGTCCAGCAGATTTTAGCTCCAACCCTAAACAAACACACCTGAACAAGCTAATCAAACTCTCACTAGGTATACTTGAAACATGCACACAGGTGTTTTGAGGCAAGTTGGAGACCCTGCAGGACACCGGACCTCCAGGACCGAGATTGGTGATCCCTGATATATATAAATCAATATAAAACAAACAATAGCTATAACAATTTAGATACATATAATACATAAATTATACTTATTATTAATACTAATTATATTATTTTACAAAGGCCTATCTGAAAAATATTTTTTGATCTTTTCTAAAAACAGTATCCTAAACAACAGAGGAGTTTTGAAATATTTTTTAGAAAATATTTGAATACAATGATATTAATCAAATCATGCAAAAACAGCATTTTTTTGGGGTGAGAGAAACTTTCTTTTCTGTCATCCAACACTTCACTTCTGCTTTAAAATAGATTGAGAAACACTGCACATAGGAATATGTCTTCCATTTCCACAAACAAAAGTTTATGTTTGATAATTTTGTAAATTATAAATGTACAGCTTTGTTAGGATATCTAATATTTAAACTTGGGGGCAGGGTTTGAGTGGCTCGCTGTGAGCTATTGGCCCGACAGTGTGAATGTGACATGATTTCGGCCTCACTGCTCAAAAAATTTCTGAAGAAATCCCCATAGTGTAAGTTTCCACATAGCATTTAGTTCCCAAAGGGGAACTTAATTGACAAAACAAAATTAACATAAATATATACATTTGTGTTTTGTTAATTTAGTTCCCCTTCGGGAATATGGAAACTTCCACAATGGGGATTTCGTCAGAATCCAGTCACCTGAAAGAGTATATAAACGGGCCAATGAAAAGCCAATGAGTTGGCAGCGTCAGCATGCACAGCTGGCACAACTTACAATGAATCTTGTAATACAAGTGCTGCACGTGTCAAGCTGAGGCATCCTTTTTGCTTTCAGAGCCTTTCATGAAGCTTCTGAGAGTCTTTCAAGGTTTTCTAAAAGTGAATCTTTACAGAGAGAGAGCATGAGAAAACAGACTGCTTCTCCTGGTCTAGAGTCGATTTGGGTTTCTCCCTTGCCAGGCGTTCTTTGAGTCCGGTCCTCCAGAGCGGTAAATTTTTCTAAAAGAGCAACACGGTTGTGCAGCATGTCTTTTTCAAGACGTTGCTCCGACCGTGCGTTTCTGGATTTGGTGGTTTCCTGCCCCCGGATGATGGGCACGAGCACTGCGTTTCGTGTCTGGGGGTCCAGCATGTGATCTACAAGCAGATCGGATCTAGAAGCAAACATGATGGCCGTGCTTTCCTGGGCTGCTTCGGCCGTGGGTCTGGTGACGGTTTATCCCCCAGCCCCGCAGCTGGGCCGACTAGAGGGGTGTTATGTGGAGGATGTAAAGAAGGCAAGACCTTCTAAGCCTCCCGTCTCCTTCTTCCAGGAAGTGCACAGTAAGCTCACGCACTGCGCGTGCCTTCACCCTCACCATGCATGCTATGGCCACCTACCAGCACTACCAAGCGCTCGTGCTGGTCCAGCTGCACAAGGATGGTTACAACCCACGACTAAGAATAAGCACCACAACGTAACTAACTATGCTCTGCGTACCACCAAGTCGGCTGTGTGTGCCCTGGGAAGATCAATGGTCACATTAGTGGTCCAGGAATGCCACCTTGGGCAAAACCTGGCTGATGTGCGTGATGTTGACAAAGTTCGCTCATAACACACCCATGTTCCAGGCTGGCCTGTTCAGCGACACCGTTGGTGAATTTTCCCAGGAATTCATTCTGGTGAAGGAGCAGTCAGAGGCAATAGGTGAGGTCATCTAACGGCGGGATTGTAAGACTGCTCCCTCCGCCAAGCCATCCACAACCACTGCTTTTCATCTTGCAGGCAACCCGCCCCACTCGGAGCACGCATGCTCTTTGGCATTAGCACATGGCGCCTCTCTAACAGACATTATAGAGCTGCGGGCTGGATGACACCAAATATATTGCGAGATTTTTTATCTTAAGGGGAGCCGATTTTCCTCAGGTGTGCTGGGAAACCCATGTGAATGAGGAAATTTGGTTATGTGTTGTAAAATGCTTGTTGCGCCTTTCTCTCTAACACAGAGATACGTGCACTTTCTCACTTTGTCAGTTGAGTTCCCCACTTGTCGAACCCTGCAAAGATTCCTCCGAGGCCACCAGCATCAGACTCAGGAGCAGAGGTGTCAGGTATTGGCCCATTACATTGTTGTCATGCTCACTGGTCAGCGCGCATTTTGGGTATAGGTGCCTGCTACATGCGATCCCCACTGGTGATCCCATATGCTCACTCAGCCACAATGTAGTCCCCCCTCTTAGGCGCATTTCTTCCCTCCCTGCTAATTATCTCTTTTTCATATGAGTACTCCCCCAACTCAGGGCTAGTCCATATGTCTTCTCACCACCACGTCTCCCCACTTGGGCAGCAGGTGGCCTCCACAGCGTCCTCCCTATCGGGATTGCACGCTTTTCCAATGTACTGTCATATTAAACTTCCATAAATAACTAGGTTAACTTTTACGACTTCCTGAAAAATATATCTAAACCTATAAAACTTCTCAGGTAAGTAAGTAAAGTAAGGGCCAGGGTCACGTTTGAGGACTGCATCTCTGGGTGATGCAGGTGCACTCACGCTGTAGCTTGGCATAACTTCTCACTAGAGACATGGTAAGGTTCAGTCGTTGTGGCGTTTTCTGAAGATTTCCCCAAAGTGGAAGTTTCCACATACCATCTCAAAGGGGAACACAACAGTTACTAAAGTAACCCTCGTTCCCCTAGGGGGGAAACGGAAATGCTATGATCCATCACCACAATGATTGACCCTTAGCTGTTAGGCGTGAAAGCTCTCAGCTAGAAAAGGATGCCTCAGCTTGACATGTGTGACGCTTATATTCCAAGACTAATTGTAAGTAGCACCTGTTGTGCATGCCAACGCTGCCAACTCATTGGCATTTTATTGTCCCATTTATAACCGTAAGTAACCGCTGCGTTTATGTGTGTGTGTGTTCTGTTTCTGTTATTTTGTTTTTCTGTCTTTCTTTTATTACATTCTTATGCCAGTGTATTAGCCAGAGAGCCAGGTGAAGAGCACTGACCTTTTTTCAGATACTGTATTTGAGAAAACTGACTAATGAAAAAAGAATCTTCTTTGTCTTGTAACATTTTATTCTTTAACACCAGCATTAGAAGAACACATAAACTGACTTCATTCATCAGGCTGTTCTGTTGAAAAATCTAATAAAAAGAAAGAAGCCATCACAGAAGTCCAAATGGTTTTATAATGGTTTTAATGGTTATAACGGACTCATATTTGGTTTTAATGGAAACTGTAATGGTCCTGTTTGTCTCTATTTGGTAATTTTTGCCTTCTGTTGGTGAGAAGCTAAAACCAATAAACCCGAATGTAATATGTCCCAAAACACACTAGAACACATTAAAATGTACTGTGATAAATAGTTAAAATGGGTTGGTTTCTATTGCTTTAAAAAGATTAGTTGACTTTCAAAATAACAAATTGCAATAAAAATGTACTAACCTTCTTGTCATTTAAGATGTTCATGTCTTTGTTTATTCAGTCATGAATACATTTTATAAAGTAAGCTTTTGTGGTGATAATGTACATAAACTTGTATTTTTTAAAATTAATTTACAGATTTATTCACTATGCAAGATCTTTTTTCCTTGTCTAGGTACCTGTAAAGCCTCTGAAGTTGCATGCATTTAATCTGCAGTTTAGATGTTCAAACTACTGAGCAGCATAAAAGTCCACTATATAGAGAAACTAACTTGCATGTTTTCCTCTAAAACCTTTTATAAACCTATTATTTTTTAACACAAGAAAGAACAACATCTTGGGTAACAAGGGGCTGAAGAAACTATTAGGAAGTGAACTAATGCTTTAATGCTTTTTTTTTTTTTGTAGTGGAAACCAAAATAATCTTCTGTGATGATTTCTATTTATTAATTTTTTTCAGCAGGGTGGTGAGGAGCGTTGGGAAAGATGGTCCGTTAATTCCTTATTAGCTTGTATAAAATCATCCCAAAAACAACTAATTGGAGCTGTTGGTGTACAATTGCTGAAAAAAAAAATGCCTGGAGTGAAGGCTTTTTTCTGTAAGAACAGGACGGTTTGCTATATGCAGTCAGATGAAAAAAAGATGTGTTGGAAAGACAGGAGCTCTAATCTTTGATACAAATCAGATTGTTTCGGCTTTTTGGCAGGGCTCTCTGTGCAACCACTACAAAAAGAAAGATGTAAATGCTGGCCATCAACTTGTAGATAGCTCAACAGATTGACAACAGGAACGGAAAAAGATCAATATCCTCAGTAGGTAAATATATATTTAGTACTATACTACCTATAATGTGTGTATATACACATTATAGGCGTAGGGGGGAGGGGGGAGGGTAATTTTTTGCATTAATTTGAAAAAATAAATATTTGAGAAATGATTGCATTAAAATATTTACTATAGCTCCATTTTGTTGTGTATTTCATTGTTTGTGTATCATATAATACATTTATTTAGCAATACATGCTTGAGAAATAATATTTGAGAAATAATGGCATTACAAATGAATGAATGAATGAATGAATGAATAAATAAAAAATAAATAAATAAATAAATAAATAGTCCATCCATAAATAAATAAATGAATAAATAAATGAATGAATGAATGAATGAATAAATAAATAAATAAATAAATAAATAAATAAATAAATAAATAATGTATTTTATTATTGTTATTATTTTATCTATTTTACTTTGTGGATTAAATTTTTGTTTTGTCATTTTATTTTCAGATGTGTCTTTTTTTCTTTTCTTCGTTTTTCTTTTGGTTTTACTTAGATGTGTCAAATTGTGATTACACATAGCTTGTTATTTATTCTTATTTATGGAAATACAGTAAGTGTCCACATAAAAATCTAAACTGTTGCTAATGGCTATTAATTTTTAATAAATGCATAAAATGATTCAGTTTAGTCCAGCATGCAGTTTTGTTCTGGTGCTCATACTTCAAACACATCTAACATTTAAAAATTAAAAACTGTTTATGAGCAAAGCTGTTTGATCTGCTTTGATCTCAGTCGGTAATTCTTGATGGATTTGTTTAATGCCAACTTCAAATGCATTTTAATAATAGGTCTCCTTTTTGTCCTTCTTTAACTATGTTTTCAGCTGTTGCAAAAAAAAAATGCTTTCAGAAAGTATATGTTTGTAGCTAAACGGACAATAATAATACCTTTTGTGGTACACAATACCTTAAGTATACATAATATTTAAACAAACAAACCAGCAAAAAATGTTTCTTTTGAAACAATACATGCAAATTAACATCTTAAATGCCACATTGCAGGAAAAAAATGTAAAATAAAAGTTTCACAAATGTCATGTCTTTTTTTATGAGTCTGAGTTGGGAAAATCAACCAATCAATCAAATCAATCAACAAAAAGGACCAAATGATATGTTCACCTTAACTAGTGGGACATTATTTTGACTTGCCATGACATTTTTAGAGTATTGGCAAAGCATTTTAGAAATGTATACATATGTATTATATTAACATCATTGAATTATTAATATACAGAAAATGAGAAATACATTACAGAAAAAAAATACAAATACCTGTAGTATTTATAATAATAATTACAAGAATAATCAAAAATACATATTTAAATAAGGAAAGTGTATGTGTACACATATTTAGCAGCCAGTTTAGTTGTAATTTCATCCTCTCAGAGTTTAATATTCTGAGTCGTTTACATTACAGAATGATTTATCTAATGTTTCAAATTGGGGTACTAAAATCTTGTGATTTTATACTGGTCAAACAGTATACTCTATCAACTCTCTGAGAACATTCAGCATTTTTACATTTTCAAGACACACAACTATGTGATTTATAAACTGTTTTCGACAGGGGATTAAAAAAGATTTACCCAGCATTAACTGGTATTGCTTTGGTACCTTTGGGAACATTAGGGGCCCTATTATACACCCGGCACAATACGGTGCAAGACATGTATGGCGCGACTTGTTGCTATAATTTTCACATTTTCTGCCACATTGTTTAAACAGCAAATCCATTTGCACCACTTTGTGAACTCATTAGCATGGATGTTTAAAAAGGATGTGTGTTAATTTAGAAGAAATTGTACAATTTCGAAGAACTGAAACAAGTTTAGATTTGTCCACCTGTTGGGTTTTGGAGAGGCATGCAACATAATGTCACACCCTCTGATCGTTTCTGCTCACCCAATCACCACTCTCCCTCACAAACCACCTCTCTCCAATCCCGTGAGCTATCACCGGCTAATCACCTACACCTGTTCCCCGTCATCAGGGACACTATAAAGACCCACCTCATTCTTCCAGTCTTTGGCCGGTATTGAAGCCGGATGCTTTCAGGTCGAGCACTACAATGAGCAGATGCTTTATGGAATGCCAGCAGTCCGGTGATGGCTACAGCACAAACGTTTATAAGCCATTTCAAAGAGGTATTTGCAGTCTCACTCACTTCCCTGTCAGTACACAACAAACTGATTAATCTTCACTGAGGAAATCTCTCCATCCATGAGTATACGCTGCAGTTCAGATAACTTGCTGCCAGTAGTGGGTGGAATCAAGTGCCCCTCCTAACGGCTTACTGTAAGAGACTAAAACCTCAAATACGAAAACAAATGGTCATTCATGATGATAATTCCAATTTGGAAACCTTCATCAAGAAAACTATCAGTGTATCAAAACATTTATCTACCTGTCCTTTTTCTTCATCTGTTAACTCAATGTTATCTCCAAGTGTTCCATCACCAGCGCCAGAAGCCGAAGAGCCAATGATTACAGACAAATAACATTTGGAATCCTCTGAACATCAATAGCAAATTCGCAACCAGCTCTGCCTGTACTGTGGAGAATCCACCCACCTCATCTCAGCCTGCCTGGTTCATTCGCATTGCCTAATGGTGAGTAAGGTTATGCTCACACCCTCTGTATCTCATATACCACATAAGCAAGCAGAATTAATTGTGAACTCCCGTACTCTCCCCATACACGTGCTTGTTGTAACAGGGGCAGTGACACTGACAACATAGGTGTGGATCCATGCAGGTTTATTAAACAATGGTCAGGCAAGCAATGGTCAACGGTTTGCAGGGGCAAACAGATGTATGTAGGCAATCCAGAGTTGTAGTCAAAATAGCAGGCAAATGCTCAGAAGGCAGGCAGCAGACAGGAATACACAGATAAACAAAGCGAGAATCAAATCATGACTGATTGTCTCAAAGAGAGCTGTATAATGTGGATGTAATCATCCAATGAGCAGCATCAGCTGTGATTGTAATCAGTCAGGATCTGGAACCGATTGTGTGTCTGTGGTGCATTAATGGGTTTTGTAGTTCATTATAAGGCAGATTTGTAGATTGTGTGAATGTGGATGTATTTACCAGTGATCTCTGGTTGTAGATTGCTTGTGATCGCGACATAGCAGGAGCAGATTCCAGAAGCGCCAAATACAGTTCAGGCGTGAGGTGGAGTGGAGGCCGAATAGGGGGAGGGATGGAGGGCCAGGACCATGCAGTGGAGGTGTACCTTGAGCATGGAGCTGCAGAGGGCCCAGAGCGTGGAGCTGTGGAGGGCCTGGAGCATGGGGGTTCGGAGACCCTGGAGCATGGGGCTGCAGTAGGTCTGGAGGCTTACATTCAGCAGACATGGGTGGGTCATATACCCACAGAGGGTCAGAAGGCTTAGGTTCAGGAGGCACTGGCAGTTCATTAAACCCCATTGGGTCAGGACGCTTGCGTTCAGGATTCACTGGAAGTTCATTCAACTCAAGTGGATCAGGATGCTTAGGTTCAGGAGGCACTGACAGTTCTTTCAACCCCAGTGGGTCAGGAGGCACTGGCAGTTCTTCAAACCCCAGTGGGTCAGGAGGCTTTGTTTCAAGAGTTTATTAAACCCCAATGGGTCAGGAGGCTTAGGTTCAGGAGGCACTGGCAGTTGTTTGAACCCCAGTGAGTCAGGAGGAACTGGCAGTTTTTCAAACCCCAGTGGGTCAGGAGGCTTTGGTTCAAGAGACACTGGCAGTTCATATAACCCCAGTGGGTCAGGAGGCTTTGGTTCAAGAGACACTGGCAGTTCATATAACCCCAGTGGGTCAGGAGGCTTTGGTTCAAGAGACACTGGAAGTTCATTCAACCCCAGTGGGTCAGGAGTTCATCCAACTCCACTGGATCAGCAGGCTTAGGTTCATGAGGCACTGGCAGTTCTTTCAACACCATTCGGTGGAGAGGCACTGGTAGTTCTTCTAACCCCATTTGGTCAGGAGGCTTTGGTTCGAGAGGCATTGAGAAGTCACATGGCTCTAGTGGCTCTGGAAAGTCACATGGCTCTGGCAGCTGTTCATGGGATTGAGGTGGCGGCTCTGGCCATTCGTTGCACTCAGGTGGCAGCTCTGACCATTCGTGGGACTCAGGGGGCAGCTCTGGTCATTTGCGGGACTCAGGTGGTGGTTTTGGCCATTCTTGGGACTCAGGTGGTGGCTCTGGCCATTTGTGGGACTGAGGTGGCGGCCCTGACCATTTGTAGGACTAAGGTGGTGGCTTTGGTCATTGTGGGACTCAGGTGGCAGCTCTGGCCATTCGTGGAACTCAGGTGGCAGTTCTGGCCATTCGTGGAACTCAAGGGAATCTGGCATTCACTATTCAGGGAACTCAAGGGGAACTAGCGCCTGCCATTCTGAGACTTCTGAGGACTCTGGTGCCTGCCATTCAAGGGATTCAGAGGAATTTGGCACCCCTGGCCATTCAAGGAATTCAGGAGGGTCTGGTGCCTGCCATTCTGGGATTCCGAAGGATCTGGCGCTCGCCATTGGGGGGATTCAAGAGGATCTGGTGCCCACCATTCGAGGGATTCAGTGATATCTGGCGCCCACCATTCAATAATTACAAAGGGTTCTGGCGGCGTCTGGCGAGGGCAGCTCTGGCTTTGGCAGCACTGGCTGCAGTGGCTCTGGCAGTGGCGACTCCAGCAGAGGCGACTCTGGCAGCTCTGGAGGTGGCGGTAGCAGCTCTGGCAGTAACAGCTCTGGTGGTGGCAACAGATCTGGCAACTCAGGTGGTCGCCATTCTGGTGGCTCAGGTGATGGCATTTCAGTAACAGGAACTATGGCAGGAACAGACTTGGAACAGGAAGCCTTCTTGTGAGCTAGGTGCAGAATGGCACTTACCATTGTGTGAGCAGGAGGGCTGGTTGTTGCCACTTTGTGAGCTGGAGTACTGGAGACGGCCATCTTATGATCTGGCTGTGGTCTAGGCTAGTGAACAGGGGACAGGAGTACAGGAGATGCCAACATAAAGACGTTAACAAAGGGAACAGCAAGCCCTATTGCCAGCGGGTCTTGCTGTCTAGCGCCCCCCACAAAAAAACATTTAGGTGTCTCCTACACCTTACCAACATCGAATGGGGGACCCACTCAGTAGTAATGCGAGATCAAAGTATATTTCTAATGTCCAGTGTGGTTCATGTAATGGCATCTATGAGTACAGTGGCTCAGAAAGTCCTCCATGGAAGAAAATCATTAGGCAAAACTCACTCATAGGCGATTGATGTGCCAGATCAATAAAGTCCTCCACGCATTCCTCGATGGACCGTGCTCCCTGCTGCAGATGCATAATCTTTACACCCACGGGATCCATGTTTTGGCCTCAAGTCGCGCCATACAGTCCTCTGTAAAAGGGCATGTGACACTGACAATAGAGGTGTGAATCCAAATGCAAGTTTATTAAACAATGGTCAGGCAAGCAACGTTCAATGCAGGGGCAAACAGATGTATGTAGGCAATACAGAGTCGTAGTCAAAAAAGCAGGCAAATGGTCAGAAAGCAGGCAGCAGACAGGAATACACAGATAAACAAGGCGAGGATCAAATCAAGGCAAAGCAAGACAAAGGAAAATGTGTTCTAGTGTCACATAAACAGTAGATAAGACTTAGCAACATTGTGTGTGTTTGAGCTGTACTTATAGTCCAGGTAATCAGTCTTTGACAATCCTCTGACTGTGTGTGTGTGCAATCAGTCAGGATCAGAAACATATGTGTGTGTGTGGTGCATGACTGGGTTTTGTAGTCCATAAACTGGCAGATTTATAGTTCCTGTGAATGTGGATGTTTTCAGCGATCTCTGGTGGTTCGATTGCTGGTGATCGTGACACTGGTGGATTCTGGAGCAGCTGGAAACTTTATCTCCTCCAACTTCATCTCCAAACATCGTATTCCCTCCATTCTAAGTAAGATTCAGTATCAAATTACCACCGTTCAGAGCTCACCATTAAGTGATGGCAAGATATCCGTACGTACAAAAGAAGTGCTCCTTTTCTCTTCCCTCAAACATAAAGAAAAGCTTACCTCACTTATCCTTCCTCATGGCAGTGCTGGCATCATCCTGGGCAGACCGTGGCTTAAACAACATCAACCCAGCATTAACATGGGATACAGGCGAGATCCTTGAATGGAGTCCCGCTTAAGTTTCTCACGGTCATGTCACTCCCAGAGGATTAAGGTTTTAAATTAGTTTTCATCGGTAGAAACTTGTTCGTCATAAAAATTATGACAACATTTTTTTGTCAACGAAATGAACATTACCTCAATGCTTTTGCTCCATGCGCTTTAGAGTTTGCGCTTAGATCGTTAAAATACAGCCCTAGGTCCTTCAAACTGTCCACAACATAAGGCTTACAAGGAACGCGCACACACACACACACACACACACACACGCACGCACACACACACACACACACACACACACACACACACACACACACACACACACACACACACACACACACACACACACACACACACACACACACACACACACACACACACACACACACACACACACACACACACACACACTAACAAATCAACCAATTGTAAATCCTGTATTAAAAACAGTTTCACTTCATATTCACTTAATAAGTCACTCAAAACAGTCAAAACATTAGCAAATTAATGAGAAGTTATTCGCTTCATATACACACTTTTGATCATTCCTGATACTTTTTATAGCACTGCAGATATGTGGTATTTTCATCTAAAGGCTGCAGCAATTATATTAGTCTCTTATATATACTAATTAATCATAATTAATTAAAGCTTGTTAGCTCAATCACACCCAGGAGTTGTGAACGTGGGTGTGAAGAATTCTGAAATAAATCCGCTCTTTGATTTTTTTCTCATCTACGTGAGAGATGTGCTGTGGTTGTGCTTCAACGTATTAAACTATAGCGATAAAACACAAAACTGAGAAAGAAATTGAAATCATTTACTGATCCGACCACAAAAAGCCATCAAAGGGGCCTATTAACAGTTTAGTATCTGATCAATAGAGGCGAGAGTGTAATATTTCAAATGATTTTCTATTGGAATGGATGAAACGGTGTCATTATTAAATATAAACGGTTGTGGAACTTCTGATTCCTGATAAAATGCTGCTAGTGTATTAAAGCACTACATCCCAAGTAGGCATTGCTGCAGCCCAGATACCTCCAAGTGGGAGGGATTGCACCGCAAGTGCTGTAGGTTGGGTGACCTTCAAGTGGGAGGCACTTAAACCACAAGTAGGTAGGGTTAGGTGGTGTAGGTGAAGCGGATACTAATAAAACACATCCGGTAACAATGAGGTTGGCTTTAGGGTTAGGGTAGGTGTAGAGTCTAATTAAACACAACAGGTTACTGTAAGGTTGGTTTAAGGTTGGGCTAGGTGAAGACATTTATAAAGCACAATACTGGACTCCATGTCATGTACAAGATATTAAATAAATAAAAAGGTTCCAGGTTTGTACAGCCCACTTGGAGCTCGATGACCCACTCACATGGAGCTCAAGTCCCACCCACTTGGAGCTGGCTCAGACCTCCGTTTACACCCTTCTCCTACATCCTGTTCATAATTTAAACAACCTGCTAAACTGATCTCACTTTTATTTGTATGTAAAAAGTGTCTCGCACACATTTTAAGCAATATTACACCAAATATATATATAATCTTCTGATGTTCCAGTGTCATCATATATGATTTTATTATTTTAATGTGTTTATTACACAGTTGTCTCAAATACTTGATTCTGATTTGGTCAGGTCTGACTTTCCAAGGTATGTTAATCCTAGATAGCAATTGCTGAATAACAGGCTCATCAGGCTCATACTTTAAATCTTGACTAGTGAATATGTTCACTTCTACATACAGTCAAGCCCAAAATTACTCATACCCAAGAATCCTGCGGTATGAATAATTTCAGGCTTCACTGTATATGCGTATCCGTCTCTGTCACTGTCGCTGTTTTTGTCTATTTGTCACCATCAGGTGACTGAAAAATATGTATGATAGTGTATGATGAGGATATATAATTGTAATTGTATATAAGTGTATGATGATATATAATTAAAACAAATTTCAATAATCTTTAACTTGATCTTTTGCTTGTCCATTTCACACCAGGTCAAAAGAGTACTTCACAAACATTACAATCATTTCATACCAACATGAAATTAAAATACTACAAATTGTTGATCCTCACTTGAAGATTCTTCTGAATGACCAATGGATTCTAATGATGTGCAGTCAATAAATTAAAAACTTGAAAATGTAAGTTATAATGTTATATTGCTCAAGTTTGCATTATAGTTGACAAAATTATCCTGATTAAAAGTATCCAGATTTAAAGCTTGCAATTCTACGTTTTTTTTTTTTACTATTCTTTTTTAATTAGTAAGTGATATCATTTTATCTCTGAAATACTGGAAAGCATATCAATAAATGTAAATACAAACTTTAAACATGTTGCTCACTGAATGCTGTTGGGTATTTCTTAAACTGCAACAGGCAAAGCTTTACTGCTGTTGGATTGGATGACAAAAGTCCAATATCATAGACACCAGGCTTTAAATATGGTGAAATGCCTCAGAACCAAGAAAAACATGACCTGACATGTAATGTCCATTTAAATTGAGGCAGGGTTCAAAGAGTCATTTTATCTTTATACACTGTTTTCATCTATGCTCTACATCAGTAGTGTTCCAGTTATGTTTCATAACTGAGCAGTGATAATAATTTAACAAATAAGTGTTATTACTATCACTATTAACCACAGCCATTAATTCAGGGCTATTCAATTGGCAGCCCACGGGCCAAACCTGGCCCCCAACGCAATTTGTTCTGGCCCTCCAAATAGTGTGACTAAGACATCAGAAATAAATTTAGTTCAGTTAAAAAAACAAAACAAAGTGGCCGCTATAGTTATGAAGTGATGTGCGTCTGTTCAATACAGCACGAGCTGCAGGTGAAGGCTGCGCAGACTGTGAGTCACCTGACATTGAGTGGCGCGAACAGCTGAAAACATTTGGATGTTTGTAGAAAAGGCCTTTTGTACAGTACAATGCATTGATATCATTAATAGAGATGCAATGATTGGCGGATTGTACTATTTAGTCACGCTTAAATTCATTGCAGTTGATTAAACCTAAAGGGTTTTCAACGCCGCGTTTCTGTTGTATGAAACAAAACTGCTGAAACTAAAAGTTCCGCCAACTATGTGCTAGTTTAAGGTTCCGATCTTTTAACAAGGATAATCCGCACACACATTGGATTAACTATAGCAGCAGGCCATTCCTATATCACGTCTTTTCTGCACGCTAGTACATTATTTCCAATGGAGACGTGCACATATTGGGAGTGGTGAGCGCATGGCTCGCAAGCAGACCTCCAATCGCACGCAGTAGAAATATTCTCACGCTGTAGTGGTGAGAGTTGAGCATGGCTTTCAGTGCAATAAAAACGAAATAGATGTTAGACTAATTAGTGATTAAAATGATTATGGATGAACACAGATAATAACAACAGTTCGTTTAAATTCTTAGTTAATATATATAGTTTAAATTATCATCACTTTTATTTTTTATTGATTTATTCATTGTTCTGTCATTTATTTTGAATGTAAAATCATCATTTATTCTCATTTATTTTTCAGTCCAAAGAGAGAAATGGACTATTGTTTGTTTACTAATATTTTGTGCTGTATTTGGTCACTGAGCAGCAATAAACTATTGGAGCACTATTGCAGTTTTTTTGTGATTTTCTAAACTAGTAGTGTTTTGAATTTAATAATTGCATAATAATCATGATAACTGTGAAACCATGATTATTCTTCAGACTATAATCGTACAACCAAAATTTATAACCCTTGCATGATTAATTGTTATGCAGTTCAAAACATAACATATGAATGTGTTTGTATAAAGCAGAAGCCGACATGAGCAATGCACTGCTTTTGTTGTGCTTCGAAATACAATATTTGAATGTGTTGGTAAAAAAAGCCACATTGTACAATGAAGTGATGTAGTTTCAAAATACAACATATAAACATTATAATGTAGAAAAAGACAACGTGGGTGTCTTAAGGAGCAAAAATACAGCATATGGGCTCTTATGTCGCTATTGTGTCATCACTCATATTGCAAGTCATCTCTCCGGCCCCTCATTTGGGATGCTCTTCATGAACTGGCCTCCATGACAAACTAATTGAATAGCCCTGCATTAATTGACCACACTCCTCACCTTATTTGTCTTCATAGTTACCCTAGTTATCATGGACATTTGTTGACCTCACCTCATTACCCTCAAAAGTTATCATGGACATTCACTGACCCCAGCGTTACTGCCCTTAGTAACCAGAACCATTCATTGACCACACCCCTCACCTTGTTTGTATTCATAGTAAAAGTCATTACCTGGTATGTTTAATAACCACACACTCATCTTGTTTGTCTCCAGAGTTACCACCATTAGTAAAGACAGACATTAACTGACCACACCTCTCACTTTGTTTGTCTCCATAGTTACCTTCATTAGCAACTATGAACATTAATTGGCCACACCCCTCACCTCATTTGTCTCTATAGTTACCCTCAGTATTTACCACAATCATTAATCGACCACATGCCTCACTTTGCTTGTCTCCATAGTATTGGTTGCCATGGACATTCATTGATCACACTCCTCACCTTGTTTGTCTTCATTGATATCATCATTATTTACCATGGACATTCATTGACCCCACCCCTTCACCAAGTTTGTCTCCATAGTTAACGCCATTAGTTATCATGGACATTCACTGACAACACGTCTTACATTGTTTGTATCCAGAGATAGATTCATTGGTAACAACAGCCATACATTCGCCACACTCCTCACCGTTTTTTGTTAACCTAATTAGATACCACATAACTCACCTTGTTTGTTTTCATATTAACCCTTATTAATAACTACGTACCTTCATTGACCACACCCCTCACCTTGTTTGTCTCGTTACTATCATTACTATGCACGGATATTCACTGACCACACTGTTGTTCACTGACCGAGTGTTGTTGACCTCAACGCTCTCTTTGTTTGTCTCAATAGTTCCCATAATAATTAACCATGGACATTCACTGACCAAACCCCTCACCTTGCTAGTCTCTACGATTTTTGTCATTAGTTACCGCAAACATTTATTGTCCACACCCCTCACATCATTTGTCTGCATATTAATTATTTGATCTGCTAGTTCTCTCTTTCATAAATTCCCCTGTGTTTCCTCTGTCTATAGTAGTGATGTTGAAATGAAGCTTTCTGAACCAGTGAAGCCGTTCAACTCAACTGTATCGGAAAAAGGTTTGTTACTCAAAGCTTTCCAAATCAGAGCTTGATGAGGACCTCTGCTTATTAAAGTGTGGGAAAACACTGCGTTGCAACAATGTCAAATCAATGACTGTATAAAATATGGACAGCCCCTTTTTCCACTGAACGCTCTGAAGGCAAAACACCTCATGACGTCACAAACTGTTGCAGTAGACTGCTGAAATTGAAGCCTGGGCATGCGCAGAAGGACTGCCTGATGGAGCCAGAGGCAGAGCTGCGGAATCAAGCTTCCAACCAAACGCTTGTATATCAAATAAACCACACTCCCTGAACTTCTCACTTGACCGCCGGTAACTGCACTATGACCATAAGTCCATACAACTGTATTAGCAGCACGCTGAATATTTCAATTCACATTCATTGTCCTCTTCCATTTTTTGTTATGCAGTACTTGAAAATCAGAACACACTATATTGAACCTGACACCTAAACTGTCTTTATGTAAACTTGAGTTTGGTAATGTGATCTTATGTGTAAAGGTAATGTGGTACAGTGCAGTACGGGTCGGTACGGGTCACCTTTATCAGGCTTGCAATTCCACTGCTAAAGTGTACTCTTTTGGTTGGAGTGGTGTACGACAGAAAGTTTCAGAGGACGTCATTCTCGCTCAGGGAAATATCTACAGTAAAGCTGTACGAGTCGTTCACAAATCATATGAGAAGCACTTCTCACAAAACAGATGCTTTATTATATACATACATACTGCTGTATAAATGTTCATTACTAACCTTTCTATAAACATGATGTGATTATAACTAGATCAATGATGTGAAATAGCCTACTGTAATGTCTGTGATTATATAAATTAAATAAATGAATGCAACACATATGAACACATACTGCCCCTTATAGTCTCCGATATGTTACCAATTACAGAAAAACTACACACAGCAGACATTTAGTCCTTATTTAGGTTCAAAAACAACACAAAATATTGCCCACAGTCAGTGCAAACCTCTCATCTGTATCTTTAATCTTCACCAGCACATGTAATTGCCTGCTAGAAAGTAATTCCATCATTCGGAGTTCATAATAGTCCAAAAGGTGATGATAATTGTTAAATGTAGCAGTTTGTTTATGTTTGCTAAAAAAAATAATTTGCTCCTTTGTTTTCTCTGGCTTCTCCTTTTTTTTTGCACGCATCAGTCTTGCGTTTGTCAGTTTCTGAAAGGATCGGGTTTCAAAAGTACATCAATAATTAAGCACACGTTATCATCAGCTCAAGAAGTTTGTTATTTCAAATATAGACGTGAGCGCACGTGAAAAAGCGAAACCGCTCACTCTTCAGACTGGCTCCTAAAAAACTATGGGCACAGGGGAGAATCTGCTCTTCTTTTTGGCCTTGTGGCTGTTCATCAAGATGACGACAAAGTTTGTTTGAGCTCGGGTCGACCCTGGCTCGTTATTATACGTATATATATATATTTTTTGTGTAATATCTTAGCTGTGTATTTAAACATGGCGGTTGGTACCAAAAGTGGTACGGTATGATTCGGTATACTTTTAGTCAGTGGAAACGGCCCTAAAAGCGTACCGAAACGAACCGTACCATTCCACTCAGTGGAAACGGGCCAAAAGACTCGCTAATGTAAATATAAGAAATTACATTGAAAAATATGTAATAATATATGATTTAAAAACTGTGTAATCTGTTATAATTTAATAAAAGCAATACATGTTGGACTGCAGAAACAAACGATCCTTTTTTACACTCTAGCCTGAGTCAGACTAATATGAGCAAAAAAAAAATATTCCTCTCATAAAAGGGTTGTTGGTATTTGTTATCTTTACAGGGGTTGAAATAACACTTGTAAATTATGAACAATAACATATAAACAACCCATACATTTTTAGAAAGGTTTTTATTTTTAATTAGCAATCAACAGGACCCAAAATATAGCCTACACACCGATTTACCATGTTGGGAAATCGTGTGTTTAAAAGATAAATACAGCAAGATTTCGAAATATCAACAGGATATTTACACATCCCATCCCTGCACTATATAAATAATCCTCGTCAATTTGTACAATAGACCTCGCAGTATTAATACTCCACTAATACATCAACTGATGTCTGTCAGCTGCTGCAACATCGCTTGTACATAGTTTATCTTTTTTTTTGCCTTCGTTTTCATTTGGTTTATACGATGCCTTAATATCTGGCAAAGAGGAATTTACAATCATTTTAATGTTTATTAGGAGTTTTCAAATAAAAAGCCAACAGTAAACGGTGTATATAAATAATAAAAAAAAAACCATTTACAGCTCTGTTTGTTATATAAGGTTCTGTTTCTAGAACATTAATACTTTATAACAGCAAGTTCAGTATATTAACTCAATAACATGCCAAAACTCGAAATGTCAGAGACACCCTGTAAATCAAGTTCAATTAACCTTACAGGAGATCAATGTGGAGATCGGCTAACATTAGTTTTGTCTTCCTAAATATTATTTCAGACCCATAAAGAGAAATACTGCAAGAGAGCGATCACCTGTATTTTCCCTGTTATGGCTAGGAGTGTATCAGCGAACTAATAAAGCCCTGACCTTGCCGAATAAACAGTGATCCATCAGATCCTGTTTGTCAGAAAGTACAGTTTACCGCTAAACTCATTTTATCATGGTAAAACAACACAGAAATCGAATCATAACACTTGAGTCTCCTTCCGAAGCTCCGAAGGTCAGCTTAGAGAAACTGTCAATCACAACTGTCAATCATGATGACACGCTAGCATTAAATTACTGCTAAAAACATACTGTTTACAAAAATGAAGATCTGCACCAATATCAGCACGATAACCAGTGCCTTAATTGACCAGAACCAAATTTTGGGACGTTTTAATGCACGTTTAATATATTTTTTAAAAATTTGGGCTCAAGTCTTGTTCATTAACACGGAGGAGGCAGGCTTTATGTCTTGTACTGCAGCTAGCCCCCTGGGGGCGATCTAACAGCCAAGACCTTAACTTAAAAGCAGGCATGTGGCACTCTTGTGTCAACTGCTCACACCTAACCAACACATGTAGTAATACATTCATTCATTTATTATTTATTTTCAGCTTAGTCCCTTTATTAATCTGGGGTTGCCACAGCTGAATGAACCGGATGCCCTTGCAGCTGCAACCCATCACTCGGAAACATCATACACTCTCATTCATTCACACATATACACTATGGACAATTTAGCTCACCCAATTCACCAATAGCGCATGTCTTTGAGCTGTGGGGGAAACCGGAGCACCCCGGAGGAAACCCATGCCAACACAGGGAGAACATGCAAACTCCACACAGAAATGCCAACTGACCCAGCCAAGACTCGAACCAGCACCAGTCTTGCTGTGAGGCGATCGTGATACCAACTGTGCCACCGTGACACTGTAGTAGTAATACAACAATAGCAATTTAAACAAATTACCCAATTACTCTACTTTTTTAAAATCACATGTAAGGTATGTTACATTACACATCAATCGCTGTAGTAAAATCAAAGGTATCCATAAGCATTTACATGGATCTATTTTAACTGATCCTACACCCACTCCCTTGTTTTGAGCAAGGATCAAACTGGTGATTTTGCACTGCATTCGTCAGATGCTTTGCGTTACAGACTGTACTACAATTTGCAGTGGCATTCTTCAAAAATAGTTGTAAATAATACACTAATATGCTTAAGTATGGTTCAAAGGGTTTTTACTATAAATTACTATTGCATTTTAGTTCATTACTGATGTGTGGGACGGGTGCAGTGCTTTAAACCAGTAGAAATGTATGTAATAGACACCTAATGTCTCACTATACACTTTACTAACCCACGAGGGTGTTTAAACCTTTGAATCAAAACTCGAAGCAGTCACGTGCATGGTATAGGCGGAAATGAAGCTTAGGACATCACTTATCATTTGATTATGTCTAAACAAATCAAGCTCCGGTACATAGCTGCACTGCAATACATGCTTTGAAGCCTCGGTGCACGTCACATCACTGATTGAATGCAATATTTCTTGTTTTATCTCATCTACCTCACATGTGTGTCCTTCATTTTCCTTAGACTTATAAGCTGCTTTTAGTTTTTTTCTTGGTTTGAAGGCTACAAACTAATCTTCAAAGAACAGTTTACATATTGCTCTATCATGAATGAGTGGATAGTTCTTTGCTTCGATCAGGGACTCAGTCAAGCAGAGATTGTTCCATCTGTGAGTGAAAGACACTTTCAAATCAGTATTCATTCACCACTTGAGATGGAAGAAACAACTTTATCATTTTAGACTCTATAGTGACTCATATGAACATGTGGTGCGTTTCATTGGCAGCCATCTCGTGGGAGCAGGACATCTGCATGTTAACACAATGATGTTTTACAAATGGTTTGCATCTGTGTCTGTCCAAACATGCAATTAATATACATAATTTATTAATATACATAATTATGAATATCTAGAAATACTAAAAATCCTATTAGCTACATTGGATATACAAAAGCAAAAAAAAAAAATAAAAAAATTTTTTTAAAAAAAATATTGGATCATTGTTCAATTACTTTTGCTTCAAATTAGTCCCTTATTTATCAGGGGTCACCACAACGGAATGAACCACAAACTATTCCAGCATATGTTTTATGCAGCGGATGCCCTTCCAGCTAGAACCCAGTACTGGAAAACATCCCTACCCACATTCACACACTATGGCCAATTTAGTTTAGTCAATTGACCTATACAGTACAGGTCTTTGGACCGTGGGGGACACCAGAGTACCCAGCGGAAACCCACACGAACACAGAGAGAACAGAAATGCCAACTGGCCCAGCCGAGACTCAAACCAGCAACCTTCTTGCTGTGAGGCAACAGTGCTAACTACTGAGCCACCGTGCCACCTCTTGTTGAATGATTTGCTTGTTTATGTTGTTCAAAACTTCTCATACAATTAGAAAGTAAGTATGCAATTGTAATGGAATGTCAATCATTATCTTAATTGTTTCATTTAAAACTGCTGATTCATTTAGAAAAAAAATACTCTCTTTATGAATATATTATTAAATCATTTACTCACTGATTCATCTGAAACTGCTGATTTATTTAAAAACTAAGCAAAAGACTGTCATCAGCATAAAATTTATAAAAATATCATTTACATGCTTGATTCATTCAAAATGTTTGATTCGTTTAGAAAAAAAATACATACTGAGAGTGTTTTTATGAATGAAAAAGTTCAGGGAAAATATTGTCATATTATTAACATCAAAAATACATATGTAAATAGACCAAAAACCTGTAATGAAATGCACAAACTAAATCAGAATCCACTTGTTGATTTCATGAAACACTAGATTGCCAAAACTATTATCATCCAGCCAGAAGTATTTTTCCAGTCCAGGTTGGCAAATGCGAAAGCAACTTTGCTCAAGCTGAAACAGATGCCACATGCCTGATTTTCAACTTACTATGTCTAAAAAGCACATCAACAGCCTAAAACTTCGAGCGCACATTTAATGTGGCTGTTTCCACTAACTGGTATGGTATGGTATGGTATGGTATGGTATGGTATGGTATGGTATGGTATGGTATGGTATAGTATGGTATGGTATGGTATGGTATGGAATGGTACGGTACGGTACGGTACGCTTTTATGGCCGTTCCCACTGTCAAAAGGTACCTAAACGCGAACCGTACCGTACCGTACCACTTTTTGGTAACCATTTGCAAAGGGTACCAAGCAGCCCTAAATGGTACCATATGCGGAGCTAGACGTCCAGCTGAGCGTTATTGGTTTACAGAGCGGATATGCACTGGCAGAAGCAGGAGAATGAAAACAAAGAAACTACTGTTTTAAATACACAGCCGAGACATTACATTGTAATACTATATGCATATAATAACGAGCCATGGTTGACCCGAGCTCAAACAAGCCTTGTCGTTATCTCGATGTACAGCCACAAAGCCAAAAAGAACAAAATCTGCTGTGTCCTGTTTTTATTTTACAAGGCTGTCTAAACGTGCAAGCGGTTTCACTTTCTCCAGGGAGCTTGCGATTGCGTCTATATTTGAAACAACAAACTTCTTGAGCTGATGATAATAACGTGTGCATGATTATTGAAGTGCTTCTGACATCCGATCCTTTCAGAAAAGAAAAGGACAAACGCGACAGTAAAGCACGAGAAAACTAAGGAGAAGCCCAACACAACACAGGAGCAAGTTGTTTCAGCAGTTTATCATCACCTTTTGGACTATTACGAACTCGTGCTGGTGAAGATTAAGGATACAAATGAGAGGTTTGCACTGACTGTGGGCTACATGTTGCGTGTTGTTTTTGAACCCAAATAAGGACTAAATGTATGTTGTGTGTAGTTTTTCTGTAATTGGTATCATATCGGAGACCGTAAGGGTCTGTATGTGTTCATATGTGTTGCATTTATTTATTTTATATAAATCGCTGACGTTACAGTAGGCTATTTCACACCGTCATTGATCTGCAGTTATAATCAAATTATGTTCATTGAAAGGTAAGTAATAAACATTTATACACAAGTATTTATGTGTATAAAGCATCTGTTTTGTGAGAAGTGCTTCTCATATGATATGTAAATGACCTGTACAGCTTGACCCATACAACACGCCCGCCAAAAGGGTACCCTTGGTAGGCAGTGGAAACGTAAGCCTGATAAAGGTGACCCGTACTGTACCATACTGTACCAGTCAATGGAAATGGGCTATAAGATCACATTACCTCTACACATAAGATCAAATTACCAAACTCAAGCTTACATAGAGACAGTTTAGGTGTCAGGTTCCATATAGTGTGTTCTGATTTTCAAGTACTGCAATAACAAAAGATGGAGGACAATGAATGTGAATTGAAAAATTCAACGAGCTGCTAATACAGTTGTATGGACATTCTTCTTGACAAGATTGCAAAAGAAAGCTCCGAAAATAGGCTTTGGAAATTCAGTGTCCTCTTTGTATCTCTGCTGAAAGTACAGCAAATCACTGCCCTCATTTCAGCAAAATTGTTACCATTTTAAAAAGAAACGAAAATGAACAAGTACTACAAAAGATACAATTGTTGTGTATCTGAAAGGATTGGGTTGACACAAGTACTTATCTATCAAGAAATGACCTTGGTAGAAAATGAGTATAAAAGTCTTCTCCAAGTGTAAACAGACACAGTGTGACTTTATACAGAGAAAAATTTCACAAAAACTGTAGTTTAAATATTGTTTTATACAATTTATATAACTAATTTAAATCATTTTAAAAAGTTAATTAATTAATACATTTTCTAAATAAATTTGTAATATATTCCTGCAATAACAAAATAGAATTTGTGTCGCATGATTTGGTGCTCAAATATTACTTTTTACTTACAAAAATATATCTTAAAAAGATCTGCTACTTAATATTTCTGTGGAAACTAGAATGCACTTTGAGGATTATGTAAAAGCTCAGTTTTTATTTAAAATTAACCCTCTCGCTTGGCATTAAATCTAAAATGAAAACAACACACAATCATCTGAGCAAAAACTAAAGCTGTTATCAGACAAAGAGCATTCACCAAGACATCCTTAAACATATACACAAAACAGAACACGCATTAGTCATAAGCAGTATTAGAAGATTCAGTCACAATGAATGAATCATTCAAGAATTACACGCCACTAATTAACAATTTAAAGGTCCAAAAGTTTTGCTTGAGCAACTTAATTAAATCTAAAATAAATATTTTAAGAGTCTTAATTTGTAAGTATGACTGTCTCCCCAAAGATTAAAATTTGATCAGAATCTATTACGGAAGATGAAGAGAAATATCTATGAGAAGGGGATAGCAGCTGTGCATGTGGTCAAAAATGAGAGGAAAAAAAAAAAAGCTATCATAGCAGTTGGATGATTTTGTTGTGTGTTTGGTTCTCAAGACCTGCCAGTTGGACTTAAAATGTGAAGAGACATACTGGAAACAGGTATTTTTGATACACCATCTCATTGCAATGGCTAATGTTGTATTGCACATTAATGTAATAATAGATAATGGTATTCTTGATTCTGATACTTCATGCTTTTAGTTGAAATGTCTGTTCATGCATAAAACACTATACAATAGTTCCATGCTCACAATGTTATTACATTTTTATGGTGGGAATAAAAACATGATTAAATTATCCTTTAGTATATTGATACACAAGGTTGTTGTAAGATGTATTTTGAGATATATGATATAATGATTCACTGGTCACACAATGGTCTTTTTGTGAGGACATTTCTATAAACATAATGTGTTTTTTCTTGTCAGTCATATGGCCTCCTGGGCAGTTTTTAGACAGTCAAAGCACTAAAGGTCAACAGCACTTTTGCTGTCAGTTTAAAAGTAAGACTACTTGAGCACCAAAAAAGCAATAGAAACTACATAACTTTATGCAGATGTGTAGTCTTCCTTTAAAACAATAGCATCATCAACGACTGGCCTGATGTATATAATGAATCCATAGTGTTGTGTCGTGTCGTGTCTTGTCCTTCCTTCCTTCCTTCCTTCTCCTTCAGCTTAGTTCCTTATTTATGAGGGGTTGTCACAGCGGAATAAACCGCCACCTATTTCTGCATATGTTTTAGGCAGCCAATGCCCGTCAAGCCGCAACTTGTCAAGCACTCATACACTATGGCCAATTTAGGTAATCCATTTCACTTATACTGTCTTTGGACTGTGGGGGAAACTGAAGCACCCGCAGGAAACCCACGCGAACACGGGGAGAACTCCACACTGAAATGCCAACTGGCCTAGTCGGGACACGAACCAGAGACCTTTGTGCAAAGCACTGCAAAAAATGCTTTTCCCACTTAGAATTATTGTCTTGTTTCTAGTCCAAATATCTAAACATTCTTAAATCAATAAAGATTTTATAGACAAAAAATATATATATTGTTTTGTTTTCAGAAAAGTAAGTAAAAAATAAGTGTTTTTGCTTAAAACAAGCTAAATTATCTGTCAGTGGGATAAGTTAAATAAACTTATTTCAAACCAAAAACACAATTATTCAGCTTAGCCCAAAAAAAAACCCCTCACTCATCAAAACACATAAAAAATTTAATCTTATTAATATGAAATTTTTAATTGAGAATGTATTTGTCATGTGATGGGGACACTGACAAAGGAGTGCGGATCCAAATGCAGGATTTACTGAACAGAGAATGGTCAGCGCAGCGGTCAACACAGGGGCAAACAGATGTACACAGGAAATCCAGAGTAGTAGTCAAATATCAGGGTAGTTGTCAGAAGGCAGGCAGCAGACTGGGATAAACAATAAAACAAGGCATGGATCTAACACAGCAAGGAAATGCGTCATAATGTTCACAAAACTGCTTACAAGTGCGTGTGCACTGTATTTAAAGTCCTTGTAAATAGTCTTTGACAATCCTCCGGCTCTGTGTTTGCAATTAGTCAGGATCAGGAACTAGTGTGAGTGTGTGTAGTGCATGACTGGAACTTGTAGTCCATATACCAGCGGATATAGCGATCTGCATGTATACCAGTGATCTGAAAGCATAGATCGCTGGTGATTGTGACAGTATTTTACTTAATTTTTATTTTATTTTTTACTTAGGTAAATTTACCTGAGAATAAATCCTTTCTTTTGAGAAAATTTTATTTCATTTTTAAAACAACTTGGAGATGACAACGATATCAACTACAATGGTAGAAATTGACTTTTTTCTGCATTTTTGTTGTTTTCTTATAGCCATATTTCCTTTTGAACTCTTTGCTGCTAATCACAGCTCAGCTGCACCCATTGTGATGAATGACTGAGTGAGCTTGCCTTGTGTGTTTACCTCATATGTACTAATCTATTGTGCCATTTCTAATTACTTCACCATGTCATACTAAAGTACATATTCATGTTACGCCTAATGGCAGAATCCAGATGGTAGGCTTGTGTCGGCTAAGACAAGCCTAGCGTGCTGTAGCTGTCAGTCGTGAGCATTGAGTTAGCTAGCAAAGGGATCTACCATATGATTTTGAAGCACAAAGACCCTCTGGATCTCCCACATCCAGCTGCCGCGGTTTCACACTGCTAATTAGATTAGTTGTGCAGACACTAATACAGCACCTCAGGCCAGAAAACTTGAACATGCTGTCTGTTCACGGCCAACAGACCTCTAACTTTCCAGGACAAGAGCCGGATTGTAAGTCTGGGAGGGGAAGGCCCCTAGTAAACAACTGGTGACTGATTTTTGCATGGTCAGGCACTTTCTGAGTTAGCGATCATTTTTGACCCTCAGCTGCAGGGCTGAAGACAGAAACAAGACACGAAGGCCATCTGGATAGGGATCTGAATTTGCATGTGTGGAGAAGGACTCCCCGGTCTGTCACTCCACATTAGACCAGCACATTTAGTTTTGAAGACCAGAGGAGGTTAATCAAAGAGATTTGTTAAAAGGTTTAATTTATGAGGGTTGTCGGTTCTGCTAGAACATGGATCAGTGTTTTTATTCACGGTGTCAGGGGGTTTTATCTTATATAAACGAATAAATCAATAATATATTAAAAGTTAAATATGTCTAAATAAATAAAATAATAAATAAATGAAGCCAGCATTATCAAATCATCTCCCATTAATCTTCTATTGATTTATTATAGGTTCAAGAAACCCTGCATGGGGACTTTTTGGGAGATTTTATCAGATTTGTGTGTGTTGTGCATTAGTTAAGACAGTGTTAACACCGTCAGCGTTATTTTTGGGGAGAACTGGATAATTTTGAGCTTTTGTCAGCTAATTTCATCCTCCGGGTTGAAAATAATTTTTGGGTGGGATCAAAATCAGTGGTGTAGCGCAAAACTGCAAGTGGAGTGATGATGCGTCAGTTTCTCTTTATTATTGATAGTAGAGCTTTCTTATCCTGTGAGAAGACCCTGCTTTTTAATTATTTATGACAGCATGTGCTTTCCGAAAGCAGGGCAGACCTGGCAAGCTGTGATCCATTGACATGTTTAAAATCCTCCAGATTACTGACAGGGTTAATGGTTGGAATAGACAGGGCAATAGACTGGACTGCTATCCACTGTTTCTGCATTCAGACCCGGGATTCAGGAGGAGAGAAGTCCTTCTTGTTTATAGTGTTTATATAAACTTGATTATCTTTAAAATCATAGAACAAATTGTGTTTATGCGTGTATGAAGTTATGAATAACAAATGTAGCAGGACATTAAATTACTTACTGTTTAATTCTTTGCATTTTAACTTTGTAAACTATAAAATGTGTCTGATTTTGTGAGCCAACTGTTCGCTCCACTCCTTTTCCCCTGCACTGCTGGCCACGCCCAATCCCCCCTCTGCCCGCAGAGCTCCACACCCATCTCGGAGCATTTTTTATTGTTTTTTCTAAGGTAGACTTGACCGAAAAAGGGGGGGGGGGGGGTTCATGACCCTTTAAGAGTAATATTGAACCTCAAATGACAAAGTAGGAATAGTAATTTCCAGATGAAAGTAAAGTAAAGTGAAATGAAGTGAAGTGAAGAGAAAGTAAAAGTAAAAGTAAAAGTAAAAGTAAAGTATTCATTTATATATATATATATATATATATATATATATATATATATATATATATTATTGTATTTTAAAAACAATGTTAAAACATAATAAAAATGTGTAAAAGAAATCTACAAATGAACGATTTTAGCAACATTTAATCTGCATGAATAATATTTAGATGTTTTTAATCATTCCTCTTTTATCACATTTTATCACATGATTTTTGTCAATTTATTTTTAATCAATCAGTCAGTCATTCAGTCATTCATGTTATGTAAATTATTCTTATTAAAGAAACTAAATAAATCAAGACACATAGCCAGCTTTTTCAATTGAATAAATGCATGAATGAATGAATGAAGGGCGCCACGGTGGCCGAGTGGTTAGCATGTTCGCCTCACAGCAAGAAGATCGTTGGTTCGATCGCCGGCTGGCCCAGTTGGCATTTCTGTGTGGAGTTTGCATGTTCTCCCCATGGTTGCGTGGGTTTCCTCCGGGTGCTCCGGTTTCCCCCACAGTCCAAAGACATGCGGTACAGGTGAATTGGGTAAGCTAAATTGTCCATAGTGTATGTGTGTGAATGACAATGTGTGGATGTGTTTCCCAGAGATGGGTTGTGGCTGGAAGGGCATCCGCTGCGTAAAACAAATGATGGATAAGTTGGCGGTTAATTCTGCTGTGGCGACCCCGGATTAATAAAGGGACTAAGCCGAAAAGAAAATGAATGAATGAATGAATGAATGAATGAATGAATGAATGAACGAACGAATGAACGAAGTGCATGTTTTATAGGCACTGAAAGTATTAATCCATGAAGGCTCATGTATGTCATGTTGATTCTGCTATCTGGAAGAGCAACGGCTCCTGGGGCGAAGGGACATGACGCAGAAAGCAGAAGCAGGGGATGCTGGGAGCTACATGTCACAGCACAGACCGTGTTGTACCCAAACACACCAGCACACCCTCAGTGCTAACGCAGCCTGATGCTCGAACGCCAGGAAAAGGTTACACTCACAGTTTAAGACTCACCAGAACTGCACTGAGAATGCTTAGCCAGCCATGACTGCAGGATCAGACAGATGTACTGTCAGCATGCAGAAAGTGTCAACCACCACAGCAGGAGAAAGACATACCATACGGAAAAATCATTTTATGTGTGAAATGTAAAGCCTTCCACCCAGAGCCTAAAATTACCCCGCCCGCCAACTATATATTTCTTGTGTGTGTGTATTAATGTGTGCGAATAAATGTGTGCTGCATTTAGAAGATATAAGCATTTAAAGGTATATAAAAGTATGTTGCTTCAACTAATAAGAATAAACTTCTTTACAGCATCTCTTACAGCATCTCTCTTCTTATGAGATCTTCTGACCAATAGGATGCACTATATTATCTGAAGCATGCTGCATCCATAGAACTTACTTTTTCATATAAGAAAGTGTGCGGCCACTGTATCTTGAATGTTTCAAGCCTGGTTTATACTTAACAGATTAGAATAGAATAGAATAGAATAGAATAGAATAGAACAGAACAGAATCAATATTATTTTTCTGTCATTTGTAGTCAGTGTTCTTACTCATTTCCTTATTCTCCGCGTATGAGCAGGTGCAGTCTTTTTGTTTCGAGACTTCCGGTCTCATTCACTTCCATTCATAAGCAGACATTAAAAACAGCTCATTTTGCTGCTTAATGTTGCAAACTGATGTTGTTTTCTTATTATATTATTCTATTTTGTCTGTGTAGTCATGCAAACACTTGTTTGTAGAGTGAGTAGTTAGACCATTTTCTGCTGTTTATTATTCCTAATCATTTCTCCCATTGGCGACTGAATCGGAAGTTCTAAAACAATCGCAATAACGGGCACACTTCAGCATTGAAGAATAAGGTCAATACCTCACAAATGAAAAGATCTGACCAGATACTTAGTCTGCTGATGGTAACCGAGTCAGCAGCTGTGTATTATTACACACATACTGTTTATATTTATGGCTTACTTATGCTAACACAGACCTTATAAGATATTACTATTTATTAATATATTTACTTGCCTTATATTTACTTTATAATATAAAGGCTGCGTGGCTACAGGACCTTCCTAAACCAGCGATGCACGAACATCCTGTAGTCTCCACTGATCTCAGCTTACTAAGTAGCACCCACGCAGAGTGGCATGGGCTGCTCGACTGGCTGGGGTGCACATTTGCTTTTAAAAAGACGAAATCACCCTCACTGTGTAATAGAACACCACCAACTATCCCACTATGTAAATATTGGTAGGCCTCGGTACTTTTATAAGTCTTCATAAATGCTCCATCTATTCCATGTGACAGGACAAAGTAATTAAAAATATCCCCGTAAGTTACCTCTGGCTCATATCTGTGTCTACCCACATTAACGGTAACGATAGATGGGGCAATATGTGACCATCTGATCGTTGCAGGGAGGTTTTACTGTACTCCCAGCTCCAAAAATTACTGAACTAGCATTATATACCATTCATTCATTAATTCATGTTCTTGTCAGCTTAGTCCCTTTATTAATCCGGGGTCGCCACAGCAGAATCAACCACCAACTTATCCAGCATATTTTTCACACAGCGGATGCCCTTCCAGCCGCAACCCATCTTTGGGAAACATCCATACACACACATTCCCACTCATACACTACGGACAATTTAGCCTATTCAATTCACCTATACTACATGTCTTTGGACTTGTGGGGGAAACCGGAGCACCCGGAGGAAACCCACGCAACCACGAGGAGAACAGCCGGGGCTCGAACAAGCGACCTTCTTGCTGTGAGGCGAACGTGCTACTCACTACGCCACCGTGGCGCCCTGCATTATTATATACCATTTTTATAAAATGACAGCTAACTATACACTATGTAATGACTTTCCGAAACAGCCATCTGATGTAATGTGTCAATGTACCGGAAGTTGGATGACAAAATGCGGAAGAGCGAAGTATTAAAAGTGGGCGGGGCGGAATAAGGTCAACAGGGCTGGGCGATTTGGCCTAAAATCAAAATCTCGATTAATTGAACATTTTAACTTGATTATGATTAATGAACGTTTTTTTATTTATTTATTTATTTATTTATTTATTTATTTAATGTTTTTGCCCTCATAGTTCACAGACAAGTTTTGTACAGTAAATGTGCTCACATATTACAAGTGAAAGATTTTTAAATGAAGGATGCATTCACTAATTTATTCCTTTTCTTTTTGGCTTAGTCCCTTTATTAATCTATGATTATATATTGAACATCAATGCTGAATAACTGAAATTAAAACACACATTGCCTAAAACGCAGCTCTCCGTGCCACCCACCCTCGTCACCGCTACCAAACCGACCAATCAAAAAGCTTGTGCTACTGTTCATGTCGGTATGACGTGTAGTTAATTTTTTGAGAGGTGTGTGGGTATGCAAAGGCTGCGCTGGACTGTACACAAGCGCTTGGCAGAAGTATATTAGCAGAATAATATAATAAGTATAAATCATAATATCATACGGATAAATTAGCCTTATAGCAGGGTCACGTGACTCAACACATGGTAGGGAAAGTAATTGAAAAAATGTACCTGGAAAAATTAGATCGATTATAGGTTCTAAATGTCAATTTCGATTCCTTTTTGTTTAATCGCCCAGCCCTACTCATTTACAATTCATTTTCCTTTAGCTTAGTCCTTTTACTCATCAAGGGTCGCCACAGCAGAATGAACAGCCATGAAACCACCAACTTATACAGAATATGTTTTACACAGCAGATGCCCTGACAGCTGCAACCCAGCACTGGGAAATATCCATACACACACATGCACACACATACACTACGAGCAATTTAGTTTTTTCAACTGACCTATACTGCATGTCCTTGGACTTTTGGGGGAAACTGGAGCACTCGGAGGAAACCCACACAAAAACGGGGAGAACATGCAAACTTCACACAGAAATGCCAACTGGCCCAGCTGTGACTTAGATCAGGGACCTTCTTACTGTGAGGCAACAGTGCTAACCACTGAGCCACTGTGTCGCCCTACTCATTTACAAATACAGAAACAATATAAATAAGACATGACTGAAATCACTCACTTATTCAGATGTAACTGAGTACCCTACCGATTGCTGGCCTTATTTGCATATAAAAATGAAAGATAAATGGTAGCTCACAGCCTTGATCTGAGTTCAGAATTATTAGTTGTAACAATGAGCGGAGGAACCACAAAAAAGCTACACAAGATCGTCTACACTCACTGATCTACGGCAAGCCCCAGGGGAAGTGCATTGCACATGCACTCACTCACATACACCCACACACACCGCCAGACAAAATTACAATTTTCTATATGGTGAATGCACATTAATTATAAATATTTCAGACAGTGTAAGCATGCTTTCAGTTGGGGTGAAAGAAGTCTAAATGTATGTTATTATCACTGAACCACTGCAGTGGCACATGCACAGTCCTCTACGGATCAGAGAGAGGGCAGCACAGAGCAGACCCTACACAGCAAAATAATCAGTGTACATTTAACTCAATTTGAGTTTAACCTAACACTCTTTGGGTGTACATATGACTCCCTCCATTTTGGAGTTAAAATAACACTTTCTAAAGTGTGAAATTTGTACATTACTCACAGAGTTCATTTCAACACAGTAAGAGTTTCTTACACCAACAAAGTGTTAATATATTACATTTGTACATTACTCACAGAGTTCATGTGTATATAAGCTAATGAGTGGATCTACTGCTTCTGATGAGAATTAATGTATTATATCTTATAATTTATTGTATCATCAAGACTTGTAAAACATACTGGTTTGATCACTGTTTGTCCGAAAGAACCGGTTCGAGTAAAAAAACTAAACTTCCCTTCACTAGTGGGAAATAAACTACATATTGGGGTAAAAGTTTAACATAAAAAAACCTCTTAAATATACGCTCTTTAACACTCGAGGATTGAAATGTACTCTGGGTTTTAACACTGAACAACACCAAAAAAATCACACTCAACTCAACTCAACTCAACTCAATATATTTTTATAGCACTTTCAACAACCACAATGGGTACCAATAGTGTGTTTAGTAATCGATAAATGCAGTGTGATGTGCAGCACTGATTCGTGGAACTTCTGCTTTGCATGAACTCCATCTGTGAAAGTGCTGTGAGTTTTCAGTTGTCAAACATCTTTCTAAGTGTGTAATGATAATGATTTGCAGTTTTACGTCAAATGCTCTATGGTTTAACATTTGATTTTAAAGGGAAAAAAATGAACGAACGAATGAGAATGAGTTAGTTGATAAAATATTTCAGAAAAATCAAAATCAAATCAAATATAGCGTCATACCTTTATACCATTGCTGTCACACTAACAATATTGCAATGTGAGGTGGACAAGGGAGGAGCAGATCCAAATGCAGGTTTATTAAACATAATGGTCAGGCAAGCAACCGTCAACACAGGAGCAAACAGATGCATACGGGCAACTCCAGAGTCATATATAACATGTGAATGGTCAAAAGGCAGGGAGCATACAACGTAATTAAACAAACAAGCAAGGCGATGGTCAAAACAGGCAAGGCAAGGAAAACACGTTGTAATGTTTACAATTTAGTTGTGAGTCAACAAGACTCAGCCCTGATGTGTTTGTGCATGCTGTATAAATAGTCCATGTAATCAGTCTTTAACAATGCTCCGGCTGTGTGTTTGCAATCAGTCAGGAACCGGTGTGAGTGTGTGTGGTGCATGACTGGAACTTGTAGTCCATATAATGGTGGATTTGTAGTCCGTTAGCGAACTGTGTGTTTACAAGTGATCTGCCAGGATTAGATCTCTGGTGATTGTGACAAAACCTTGTGTACTGTTCAAACTGACTACCCTTTTGTTATGTTCATGGTTGTTTTCGCCCTGTTGACCTCCATAATAGTGACATAATTTGCCATGACAATACTAATGCATTCTTAATTGTTGGTGGTTTTCCCTGTTAGGAAGAGGTAAACTGTTTATTTTATACTGTTGATCATCAGTTTGCAGCATTAACCCTTTAGATAGACCTGTGCATATAAAATGTTTCTTGGTTATATGCAGCATTCTATACAGTAAAACAGTGGAATATAGTGTGTGTGTGTGTGTGTGTGTGTGTGTGTGTGTGTGTGTGTGTGTGCGTGTATAAATACAATTACTATGTTCCGAAACATCTTAGACTGAAACAGTCCAAATTAAGACTCAAAATCATCCCACGGTGGATGAAAACATCCTCAACAGTACACTACGTGAGGTTAGATCCTGTAATGGATCTAACATTCTCTGTTGCAACAAATATGCACAAGACCATCTCTGAATTAAAGAATGCTCTCAGATAAAGTACAAGATGAAAATAAGGGAACATATGCACACACTTTAGCATTCAAGCTGCCTGAGTGTTTATTTTAAAGGGAGGAGAAAGTGTGTTGCTCCTGAGAGATGTGCACATGTGTCGTCTGGAAGGACACAACAGATAACGCACAGACATAAGGCCACGACAGATGGAACAAGCACTGATGTGGCTGCTGGAGGAGTCCTGGGGTTTCACTGAGGAACATGGAAAATCCTTTTATATGACAGGAAACAGTTCCTTGTGTATCATAATGAGGCAAAGAGGGTGCATGGGAGAGAAGTGACAGCATGTGCCGCACCAGACAATCCACACTGAACTGCATGAAAGCATCAGGGTCACAGTGAGTGCAAAGTCCCCTCCAAGGTTTCTGTGAATGTGTGGGAACTCTGGGTGGATATATGAAGGAAACTTAGTTGAACTGAAGAATTCATTCAATGGTTTAATTGACCTTTTGCAAATCCCTGCCCTCTTCTCTTTCTCCGACAAGCTTTCAGTATCAGCCATGGCACTCTCTGAATTAGTGCTCTCCCAAGGGAAATAGTGAATGATTTCTGGAAAAATGACAAGCCTACTGATTTCACACAGAAGCAGACATAAAGGTCTGAACGAAGGAAAATTCCAGGATGTGATTTTAACTAGCAATCAACCAATCAATCAATCAATCAATCAATAACGATTGAAGCTACAGCCTATAAGTCTAGTGAAGTTCGGAGTATTTGAATATAATAATAAATGTTACAAATTCATTCACGACCACATAATTCACAAACATACACAAACAGTGGCATCTCAAACAGGACAACAATGCATCAATGGAATTATAAGAGGCAGTAAAGATCAATTCATTGTTTATCTTCAGGTGTGCAATATACTGCATTGTTTCAATTAGTTACATGGTTCTCTGCTATCTACATATGCAAGTATGTGCCTTAGGAAAAAAAAAAAAAATATAAGGTCCCACATTATATTAAGTGGCCTTAACTAATATGTACTTACACCAAAATTAATAATTCATTACAATGTACTTATTGTGTAGATACATGTTTTTGCATTGTACTTATGCTAGATAAAATACCTGTATGTAATTACATCTGTAATTAATTTATGTAATTACATTTGTAAATACATTGTTGACCATCCCTTACACCTTAACCCACCCTTAAACCTACCGATACCACCAAACTTGTCCTTAACCCCACCGCTATCCCAACTCAAGAGCACCACAAGTGTTCTCAAATACATTATGAACACAGTAAGTACATTGTATTTATTTTTTGATGCAAGTACATAGTAGTTAAGGACACTTAATATAAAGTGGGACCAAAAAAAAATTAGAAATGGTTTTATATGCTTATTTATTGCTCCATAAATTATCCCTAGAGTCTTAAGCTTCAGATTGATCATATTTGGAATGGCCGTGCATATTAATGAGCTTTGCTCTCATGCAGCTCTCAGTGCAGCTCGTTCTTTCTGCCATTTTGCTGCATCTACTGTTTTCGAAATAAAAATCCCACATACATAGTTATTCAAAACAGCCTGAGCTGTGCATATTAATGATCCTGTGTTCAACATATTAGTCTGTGTTTTGGCTTCTGATGACAAGGCTACTGACCAGGTTCAGATGACATAAAAAGTGACCTAAAGTACATGCAAATATTGAGGGTGGGCCTGCCTGTTTTTCACCAGGGTTTTATACTAGCAGAATTTACATGTGGGGCAAAAACAGAGTAACCCAAAAAATGTAGCTAGGTATAAACCTTGCCTAACAAGATACAAGTGTCCAGAAGTTGACTGCCAGTCTGTCTGCTGTGATTTTTTGATGTGTGATTTTATTGGGCTGGAATTACTGAGCTTGCTCAATGAAAAACCTTTAATACATACAGTATATTTAGTGTGAAAGTGCTCCTTTTTTGTGAATAAAATAATTAAAAAACAGAGATGTGTCTTCTTTCACTAATTGTAATTCAACTGTAATACCAAAAGTGTTTTTTCCTGACCAAAACATACTATGTTCTACTGCATTCAATATAGCAAGAAACAAATAGATCTTCTCATGATGTCTTGTGTGTTTACAAGATGACTTATGGGAATAGTTTTAGATTTTCATATGCGTAGAATCTATTACACTAATGTGCTTGCTTCTTAAAACCTTTTTTTTCTCCTTAATTATGGACAGTGAGGAAGAATATGGCTGCATGTAGCTAAACATTTAAACAATGGACTGAAGTACATGTTTGAATTATTGTGTGTGCAATAGTATATGAAAGTACTGTACCTCTGTTTTAGGGACCTCTGAGTATGTGAACTCCACTGTAGGGACTGCAAGCTGATTGGAGAAAAAGTTGGCATCTCCAGGAGTCTGCAGTGAGCTGACACTGGACATAGAGCATCCAGCTCCTCTGCTGCAGCTCACAGAATGTCTCTAAAAAATAAACAAACATGCATAATGATAAAATGTACATCTTTTAAAATAAAACACTACTACATTTAAAAGAAGAAAATCACCATTTTGTGGCCAGCACAAGTTACTTCAACCAGGGAAACCACTGTGGCTCTTTTTTTTCTCTAAATGACTGACCCTTCACTATGCCCCGTCCCTCCTTAGTTACTGTTGTTATGCCTGTAAAGCTTTCGTGCTTGGCACCTCCATTACAGTACATTTGCAGTGGTGTAGACATTCCTAAGGAGGCAATTAGTCATTTTTGGTGAGCAGGTGAGATAACTGAGAGAGCAAGGCTTTGGCCAAGCACACTTGCATATCACATGACTCAGCAACAATGTAGCTGCAAACTATGCACTATGTGCTTATGCACTTACACACTCAAAAGCATAGTATATGTATGTAGTGCTGTCCCAAATGGAACACTAATGGCTTTTTTACTAAGCGGAAGTTCAAACCGTTTCCTTGATGACATTTGACAGTTGCAAAATTAGAGAAATAAATGACCAAAATTCCAAATAATACCTGGCATGAGTATAACCGCATTCACCATCGGGAGGCGCTATAATCACTCTCGTAGGAGAAATTTGCTTTCACAGTCCAAAATAAATAAAGTTATCCAACATGTTCGCACGATAGCTCCGCCTCTTCCGTTACGTGCACGGAGCTCCGGTCGTTGAGTGTGTGAAGTGTCTATCATTACACACTTCATATTACTAGTGGAATAAGTGCATCATCCGGGTAATTAAAGTGCACTTATTATTGTTAGAGTTTTCAGTGTGAACGCACTTATTACACTATTTATACTACAAAATGGCGTAGAAAAGTGCACAAGTATGCAATTTGGGACGCAGCTTGTGTGTCTTTAGCTGCGTCTCAAATCTATTCTACGCCATTTTGAAGTGTAAATAGTAGTAGTAGTTTAAAAAAGTAGTGCGTTCACACTGAAAACTCTAAAAATGATGAGTGCACTTTAATTACTTGGATCATGCACTCATTCCACTGGTAAAATGAAGTGTGAAATGGACACTTCACACACTCAACGACCGCAATTTTGCACACGTAATGAAAGGGGCGCACATGTTGGATAACTTTATTTATTTTGGATTGTGAAAGCAAAATTATTCAACGAGAGTAATTATAGCGCCTCCCGATGGCAAATGCTGTTATACTCATGCCAGGTATTATTAGGTATTTTGGTCCTTTATTTAATGAATTTGGCAACCGTCAACCGTCATCAGGGAAACGGTTTGAACTTCCGCTTAGTAAAAAAGCCATTAGTGTTCCATTTGGGACAACACTACATACATATACTATACTGTTGAGTGTGTAAGTGCAAAAGTACATAGTGCATAAGTGCATAGTGTGTCATTTGGGACGCAGCTACTGTGTGTGTGCTGTGTTTATAGTCCTTCTGTTTAGTCTTGAACAGCTTCAGCTGTGTGTGCTTGCAATCAAGAGGGATATGTAACAGGTGTGTGAGTGAAGTGCTTTCAGCAGCCTGCAAGAGCAACACTGCTGGTAATCATAACACCTATAACTTTCAGTACCTTTGCGTGATTTTTATAAAGTTTCTATTCTGATTTGTAGTTAAGAGCAATTAAATTATGAATTAAAATGCAAAGTCAAAGTATTAATAGTAGAGTTAAAAGAATAGATTTTTTCCCACCAGCAAATATCTATACAAAAAAACAACACCAAACAACACATGCTATATTGCCTCACTATTGACTAAATAGCTGATGAATACAGATGTAAACCACCCAATTTGAGCTCTGATATGGACATGACAGCTTTAAATGAGTGAATAAAAGCTGTGGGTGAAGTATATTGATTGCAAGTGCTCACAGTTTAAGTTAAGGTATGTGTAATAAAATGAAATGAATAAAGAATTGTGTAAAAAGGCATGGAAAGGGCAAACAGCAGCTAAAATCTCTCAGCATTTAGAAAGCAATGCTTGTCAGATGCCAGTGTAAATAATATTAGCTGCTTCAGATCCAATACCTACATTACCAGGAGGATGAAGATGAAGCCAGGGTAGACATTTCAGCAAGACAACAAACCCAAACAGAACTAAGGAAACTGAAAATAATAGAAAGTAAAGCTGCTAGAAGGGACTAGACCATGGGTGACCAACGCTGCTCCTGGAGATCGACCATCCTGCAGGTTTCAGTTGCAACCCATATCAAACACACCTGCCTGTAATTATCTAGTGCTGTTCAGGTCCTAATTAATTGGTTCAGGTGTGTTTGATCAGGGTAGGAGCTGAACTCAGCAGGAAGGTCGATCTCCAAAAGCAGGGTTGAGCACCCCTGGACTAGACAATCACCTGACCTCAATCAGGGGAAATAAGAACTAAAGATTAGAGTTTATAAACAAGACCTACAAAACTATCAAGATTTTTTAGGCTCTATTAAAATCTAAAAAAAAATAAAATAAAAATTACACCTGAGTAAATGTGTCATTACCAAATAAACACTCTCAGGAATGTCTACACCTAAGCCCGCCCCTAACCCTACCCCTCACAGCCTTGTCACTTGCTATATTGAGTGAGTGTGTGTGTCTGAGAGTGCATGTACAAGTCTGCAGTACCACTGGTCTGGTTATATAGTGCTTGTGCATGTGGTGACAGCAAAGGTGGAGTTTGCCAGGTAAAATGTCAGGTAAAGAGCAATGCAATTGTGCACAAACATAAAGGAAACTTGCAGGAAAACAGAAAAAAAAAAAAAACAGACAGTACTGGTCAGTTGAAGAAACCATTGCTCTCTTGAGCATTTGGGCTGAGAAGAATGCTTGACAGCTGAAACAAGGTTATCCTCTGCTGAAACAAGAATGTTATAAAATGCATAGTTACCAAGCTTGGTGTGCTACAGAGTTAATGTACAATGGTACAAGTTCAGAAAAAGTTTTAAAAGTTGTGGGCACTGTTGAAAGCCATTGCAAATCCGCGGTCGGAGCGGTGCTCACAAAAAAAAAAATCTAATTAATTAAAAAGTCATGTTGCTTGATATCATGGATGGTGTGCTGCATCATCACCCCTCCATTAGTGGAGAGACCACTTGGGACACATTGCCAACTAACATTACAGTCATGGAGTGAACGAAGTAATGAACTAAAACACATGTTTGTGTACATATCTAAATATCATTTAATGATGTACATGTTTGTCTATAGGGCGACACGGTGGCAGAGTAGTTAGTGCTGTCGCCTCACAGCAAGAAGGTCGCTGGTACGAGCCTCGGCTGGGTCAGTTGGCATTTCTCTGTGGAGTTTGCATGTTCTCCCCATGTTCGCGTGGGTTTCCTACGGGTGCTTCGGTTTTCCCCCACAGTCCAAAGATATGCGGTACAGTTGAATTAGGTAAGCTAAATTGTCCGTAGTGTATGTGTATGAATGAGAATGTATGGATGTTTCCCAGAGACGGGTTGCGGCTAGAAGGGTATCCACTGCGTAAAACAATGCTGGATAAGTTGGCAGTTCGTTACGCAGATTAATAAAGGGACTAAGCCAAAAAGAAAATAAACAAATAATTGAATGTTTGTCTATATATAGGTAAACTATTTAATGTTGTACATTAAGATGAAACTTATTTGCTACCATTGTCTCTAACATGATCATTTCTTCATGATGCAATGGAGCCTTTTACCTGTGTGATTCTGATTTTCTTATGACTTTCTTCTTCCTGCTGAACTGGGCAGGTTGTGCGACGATTTGGGGGCATACTCAGGGCAGAGATGTTTTTGCTACGCTGCAAGCAATTGTCCGTATAGTGGAAACATAGCATGAATTTGGCCTAGCAGCCAGAGTTCCAGCTACTGGCCCTAGCCAGCCTGAATCACACTGGACAAACAATAGAAAAGCAACTATTGAGACAGGTTTTTGTCAGTCCAGCTATTCAGTCACATGATCTGCTGAATCTATGGCTGGCCAATGGTATAGATAACTGAGGCAGTGGCCAAAAGCCATTTGGTCCTGTCTGAAAGCAAAAAAAGCTGTGTGTGAACACACCTAACGAACAACAACCCACTGAAATGAGAATGTCCGCAAAGCAAAACCAGAACTAATGCTGCATGCATACAAGCAATATTCAAAGCAATGTTTATGCACCATGTCACGGTACTTCTTGCTCATCACATTCGCTTATTCAAATATGTCCAATCATCCATATCTTTTACAAATATATCAGAAATGTGCCCAAATAACAGTCAACTTCTTTTTAAATCCTCTTGACTCAAGTAGTTTGCTAATGCCGAGTTCAGACTGCATGATGTTAGCCCCAATTTTGACCCGCCGACAGGTTGTTAGAAATCGCAGACAAATGCCTGAAATCACAGGCAAACAATAAGTAATAATCACACAATATGAACTATCAAAGACGCGATCTGAGAGAATCGCCAATGAGTCGCCGATGCCCGGGTGATATTTGGCGTGTTCAATATCTGGAGCTGTCGGCGATTCAAATCATGCCTTGTGAAATGTGTTTTGACTGAAAATAACATTGACGATCGCCTACAGCCAATCAGAGAGCAGCATTAACTAGTGTGGGTACATGCAGGCCAGCGGGAGGTTGGGGGAGAAGTTAAAATCGCTCATCTGTTTATTCAGACCCAAGAAATGGAGGGAAAATGAGTGTAAATTTGGCAGGAGCCCCCGTGTCTGTTTGACGTGTCATGTGAGCAATATCACAACCCAATCCGGTCAAAAAATAAAGAAAGTTGAGGAGAAATTGCTAATTCCCTTCAAAGCCACATGAGCAAATATGTACATTTTCTACCCCATTAAAGGCTTCTTTCTTATTATGTAGGTAATAACAAAAGATATACCATGTGTTTTTGGGTGTGAGACATAGTTTGGACAAAGTTATCGGCGATTCTTCCTATTTTGAAGCCATACTGTGTGAAACTCCCTGTCGCCAATCCATCCTGCAGTGTAAACAAAGCAGTGACAAAACTATAGCCCAGATAGTCATGAAGTGTGAAAACATCTGTGACACGACTGTCTGAACTCGCCATTAGTTGCATCACTTCAGTTTCTTTGTTCTAACGCTCTGCTTTTTATTGTACTGTAGGTGTACAGCCAATCAGAGCTCTACAGGCTGATTTGGGCAAACTCAACATGTGGAGCACACTAACAAATAAGCTTGACAGATGCTCACCGATGGCTCAACGCTGACTAACAGCCAATTATCGGCTTAGTGTGTCCAAGCCTTAAAGCACCAAAATTACAAGGAGACATAGCATGAGACATTAGCTATGTTTCCATCCAGCTATTTTTATTCGCATTTTGGATATGCGCAAAAAAAAAAAGGTTGATGGAAACGCCATGATGCGCATAAATTTTGAAAATACGCAGAAAAAATTTATGCGCATAACTGAGTAGGATAAAAAAAATTGATAAGAAAAGATGCGCATAAACTGTTATGGAAACACTTATCCCGCATAAATTCCAGTATGCGCATTAAATAAAGGTCATATAATTTTGTTATAAGAGATCATACGACGATAAAAATGTTTGCAAATTGACAAACCAACAGGCCGAGCACATCGTAAAACATATGAAATGTTGTTTTGGTCATTCTAAAGCACCTTACCGTTTCAGTAGTTGTGTTAATATATTATTAATGACCTCTAGAATCAAGAGCGTCTGACACCTTCAAACGCCACCGCGCGTTCACTGCGTGCCAGAATTGCCCTCTGAGGCACAAGTCATTTATTAAATGAAGAAAAAGCTTCTCCTACTGCAGCAAATTACGTTTTTACTGTTGATATTTGGCGCCAGTTAATCAGGAAGTGACAATTTTGTCCGCTTTGACTCGTTGGATGGAAACGCTGCTTTATTCGCACGTCTTTTATGTGATAATCCAGTTTTGTGCATAAAGTTAATTCGCATTTTTGGATGGAAACATAGCTAATGAGCCCACATACAAAATCAGGACATCTGAGTTGCAGTTTAAAAAAGTTATTGACTTTAAACAGAGCCTACAAGACGAGTTAAAATAATATCAACTTAATATCCTAAAGTTTGGTTTTGAATATTTTTGTTTGAATGGGAAATCGGAATATATATATCAATAAATGACAAAAGAGATGACCAGTTTTGGCTTAGTACTGTCTTATTTAGACAGCTGAAAAAGGTAAATGCATGAACGATCAGTCTTAAGTTGAGAGTTGCAATCATTTTTGACTAAATTGATTTTTGTCGTTTTATTGAGGAATATATATTTAATCTATATTTAATTTATGCAGTTTATATTTGATGTGATTTGTCTGATATTGATCAGCGTTGATGAGAAGAGACTTCAAACAGACAAACAAATAAAATCTTGATCATAAACATTTGACTAGTGTATAATTTGTTGCTTCTTTGTTATATCAACATACAGCAATACTAATGTGCTCATACATTTAATTTGTAGTTGTGTGTAATGTGCATCACAAAACATCTGGCTAAGTCCCAAAGTACTATTGATTCTGTATTGATTGATGGTTTAGGATTAATCTGTTTTGGGTGAAACTGGCTCTTGGCTGTTTAATAACCTACAGGTTTAACAGTATCGATCGCAAAACAGCTGCTAAATGAAGAGGTTCTGTTCTGCTGTACAGTCACTGACATGAGCTATAATATTTTTTTTGTTTTTGTCAACACACGCAGAAATTCATGCAGCTACGCAAACCTCAAACAAGTGCAAATGATGACTGGCAAGGCTAAAATCAATGTAAATCTATACTAACACTATTTTAAAGCCTTACGGTAGAAAAAAATACAGTCTGCTGTGCTACAATCAGCTGTGACCAGCAACAATCAGAGTAATTCATATCAGACAGAGCCTGGAAAACAAACAAAACTAAATTGCAGCTGCTTTTGGAGTTCCTGGACAAATGCTTTTTCACAAACATGTTTTATATAACAAACCGACGCACACATTTTGCCCAGAAAAAGTATGTTTTGAATTTGATTTAGTAATTTTTTCTACTTTATCAAGACAAAGTAATTTGACATTTCATGAAAGGTATTTTCACCCAATATTGTCATACTTTTGAGACAATTAGTTCAGAATTCAGTCTCTATTTATGTCATGAACATTTGGTACTGCAAGTTGCTGTAATGCGCTGAATTGCATATATTTAGGCCCAATGCCAATTCTATTTATGTTGTGTTATTTTTTGGTGTTTATCTTCAGGAAATCCCTGAAGGCATATATTATGTTATCATAACGATCTAATGTGGCGATAAGATCGTAACTATATTGTGTATTTACACAGTGGCCATATTTATATATGTAAACACACGAAAACAACATTAACATTATAGCAGACACTGTAAAAGCTCATTCCCAGCGAATAGACATTACTGACAGGGTATTAGAGTGTCATCGTGTGTCAGAATGTTCTGGGACTGTTGTACATGAGTTATGATTATGGATTATAGGTCACGAAATTTAGCGTTTTTTTTTTTTTAAGCATGATGGTAAAACACGAACGCGGTTATAAATATATTAAAACATATGTTTGTTTGTCGTAAAAATGCATAATAATGACAAAAAAATACTAATTTGTGGATCTCCTTACTTCCGGGTTCAGCTATCCTGTCGCTGTGGCAGGTGCATTCTGGGAAATTTTCTTACCCCTCCGTTTTAAGTGTGGTCCTGAAAAATCTTTGTTCGAAGGGATGTATACCCCTTGCCCTTAGCCCTACGCCTTCAAGCTAAAGAGAATTGGGACACCACTACCCCTTCACATGAATGCGCAAAACAAGGGGTGGGGGTAAGGGGAAGGGCTAAGGGGTAGAATTGGGATTGGGCCTTATTCTCTGATTGATATTAACATGACAAAGAGTTTACGGGCCAAAAGAAAAAAAAACAAAAACAAACAAACAAAGGAAGGAAGCAACAACATCAATAAATAAATACATGTTCATGTGTTTAGTGGCTGCCAACTAAAGAAGCCAATAATTCTCATCCTCCACACATTACAACAAATTAGCAGCTGGGGCCTCTAGTACGAGCCTCGGTCTCCACTAATCCAGGTGGAAATAATGATGAACTCAAACTAACACAAAACACACGATACTAAATTTCAAATGACTGGATTCAGGAGTTACAATTTCACGCAAAGCACGCAGACTGCTTCGAGAATCATTTGTGAAAGAATGGATAACTCCTGGGAGCTCAGTGAATCTAGGTGTGGTACCATGATAGGTTACCACCTGGACAATAAGTCAATTTCTGAAATTTGCTCATTACTAAATACCACATCATCAACTGTTATCGGAAGCAGCTGGGAACTCCAGCAACTCATTCACACAGCGATAGGCTACATAAAATCCAAGAGTGAGATCAGCAGTGTGCTGAGGTGTGCAGTGCACAGACGTCATCAACTTTCAGTAGAGTTATTAGCTATAGATCGCCTAACCATGTGTGATCTTCAGATTAATGCCGTGGTCACATTAGAGTTTGAGCTTGCGAAATTCTGTCGTACAATGCTGCAGAAAGGGGCTGGATTAAACCAGATGATTAGACATTTAAAAAGCAAGCGATTTGGTCCATATAATACATTTCTGTCCAGAGAGGTCATGTTTTGATCTTCAATTGGTCTTACGCAATCACATGATGCGCTTTCGCAGGTCAGAGTTCACCAAGCTTGAAGCTTGCACCACAGCGAACTGAGATTTGTCACATGAGCTTGTGTTTCCGATCTGAGGCATTTGGGTGTGTATGAATGGAAATCTATGGGAAGAAAAGTCCAGTATGACCGTGGCTTAACTCAAGAACAGTGAATAGCGAGCTTCATAAATTGGGGTTCCATGGCCATCCAAGTTGTATGCTGGGTTCACACCTAATGTTCTGTAGAAGTATCGTAGAAGTACTTTACTTGCTATACACATTACTTGCTATACACTTTTTACACACTTTTTACACACACATACACTTATTTAACAACACACTTTACATGCCAATTTGCACGTAACAGCTGCACATATAACATTGTATATAGTAATACACCTGTACATACACATTTAACACTCACTTCTATTTTTTGAATATATTTATTATCTGTTTTTTGTCCTGTCTCTGTAATTCTGTTGCACTGTAGAAGCTCTGTCATGAAAACAAATTCCTCGTATGTGTGAACATACCTGGCAATAAAGCTCTTTCTGATTCTGAAGTAAGTATTCACACAAGTAAATTACATACTTCTTGCATTATTGCATTCAGTGAGAATTACACTGTGTGTGTCAGTTTTGCCAAAAATCCACAATTCTATAATGTGCCTCAATTGCGTTTACTGGGCAAGTTCAAATGATTGAATTGAAAGAATTGTGTGAGAAGACAACATCCAGTGAGTAAACTAGAGTGAGTGATGAACCCAGCTTACAACACTGAGTGCAATGCAACGGGTCAGTCAACAGACTATGGAGCAGTGTAGACTGTAGAAGTGTCAAATCATGCTTCTCTGTTTGGCAGTCCAATGGCTGAGTCTGGGTTTGGTGGTTGTAGGAGAATGATACTTGTCTGACTTTATTTTGCTAAGTGTAGTGTTTGTAATGATGTGGCCTTGCTTTTCAGAGACTGGACTTGGCCCTTTGGGAACACACGAAATTCGCAGTGCTAAACAGCAATCTGCCGGTTCTCACTTTTGCATTGGTTTTTATGCAATTTAATCACAAAAATACTTATTTGCCCATTTGGTGTAAACCCAGCATAAAAGTGTTATTATATCTGCCTGTTGGTTCGGTATGCCTTTAACATACTTCACAGTGCATTATTACGTTTTGTCCATTTTGGATAATTTTTATGCTACTTTGTAGGAACATTTTTATGATGCCCTTCGTGGTCCAACATCACTGCACACCAGTGCACAAAGCAAGGTCCATGAATACATACATGGCCTGAGTCCTGACCTCAACCTGATACAACACCTTTATGATGAATTAGAGTGATGACTGCAAAACAGAGCTCCTTGTCCAAAATCAGCACCTGACCTCACAAATGCACCTCTAAAATAATCAAAAACTCCCATAACATTCTACTAAAGCGTGAGGAAAGCCTTAAGAGAAGAGATTAAGCTATTATAACAGCAAAGTGTGGACCAACTGCCTTTTAATACTTATGAATTAAGATTATGCTTTTTGTCACATGAACTATCTGTAAAGTAGCAGCCAAATAATAAATCTGCATTAGCAGCTTGACTAACTAATTTGTTAATTTGTGCAACATTAATTCTTGCCTTAGAGACAGTATACTGTATATATACCACATTCTCCTTTGTCTGTCAATTATTTTGCACTTTTTATAGATTACTGTAAGATTCAGTGCTTCATCCTGAAGAATAAATAAAAAGTGGACTCTTCATAAGCAGCAAAAGCCGTTAAAGTCAAAATTAGCCACAACTTCCTGAGGTAAAATATGACAGCAGAAACAGCTTGAAAATGGCAAAAAATAAGGGGAATGGGTAATTTTTGCAGAGCAATTCCTTTTCCCCGTGAGGAGAATCAATATTTAATTTCTCTGTCTGCAATGATAACGAGATGGCAAAATCATTGTTTATATATTTGAGCTTGAATAGACCTGTGGGTAGAGAGAGAGAGAGAGATCGAGAGAGATGCACTGGCAGAAAGCCACAGTAAATGAAGCTGCTCATCTACTCGGCTGATGTGAAACAAACAGCAGTTCTGCTGAAGACCATTAGCAAATGAGCAGATTTTACCATGACATTGTGATACAGTGAATGAGAACATCCACATCGGATCACATGCAAACCCACACAAGACCAGAGGCAATGTTAGTACAATCATTTGAGAAAAGAGATACATTCAGATCAGGGTCACAGTGAGGGTTTCTTCAGCTCTGGCCGTTTGACCTAAGGGATGGTTATTGAGTATACGGTATGTTTTCAAAACTATAGATATTATATAATACTTATTTGTTCATTCAATTCAGATTTCCTCACCATTAATGTGGTTAGTTTGGCTCAATGAAAAGCTGTTTATTTTCCATTCGCAAAGTATTTTTTGAGTCAAAGCTATTTTATGATAAAAAAAATTGTGTAGAGAGATGTTTTTTTTTAAAAACAAATATATAAATATATATATATATATATATATATATATATTATATATAGATAGATTGATAGATAAAGAAACAAACAAACAAACAAACAAGTAAATAAATAAATAAATAAATGTTTGTTTTCCGTGAAGTAATCTTCTAGAGAAGTAATAAAAAGGCAGTGTCAAAATCATTCACAATTCATCCATAGAAGAAATCCCTCGAATGGCCAGGTACTTCCCTGAATGTTTCCCATTGTTTCCCATAAATATACCATTTTAGAAGCTGTGCGCTAAAACTCCTCGAATGAATAGAAAAATCACTGCAAAAGCAGGTACCTGAGATAATCGATCAATTCAAACTGCAAAATGACTATCTGTACTGCACAAAACATGTCAACAAAACTAAAATTTCTCACAGTACAAAGATAAAATGGCAGCGAACAGAGAGAATGCAAAGGGACAGAGAAAAAGAAAAGCTGGCAAATCTGTGAACAAAACTGTTATCTGGTTCTGAACGCGCTGGAGACAGAGAATGACCTTGCATTGTGGAGATAATTTATTCTCAGAGAAGGTGACCTTTGGAAATTACATTCGCAGAGAAGTGGAATTGGAAGTGCTGATACATTTATAAAAAGAAGCGACAAAATGAATGAATAAGACTAAGATTATTTTATAAAAAACAAGATGGCATAATGTGAAAAGTTTGCAATTGCAGCACAGATGGTGGCGTAGTGGAGCTTTTTAAAACGAAGAGACAAACAATCAGATGAGACACTTTTTCCACATAATGCATCTATTTAAAATTGAAACGGAAACACTGAAATTATTTGAAAGCCTCTAGAGGCAGTTACATATGAATTAGACTTTTTGAAATGTGATCTTGAATCACAATTAAAATGTTTCCCCCCCTCTGTTTTTAATCAGCTAGGCATTAACTTCAAATGACAGAAATTGACTTTCTAAATGAAATCCTGTTATTATGTTATTGTTGCTTTGTTTTTAAGCCATTTCATCAAAGTGACCGTTTTAAAGACATTATTACAACCATTATTACTACTACTGTATTTATTTATTCATTAATTTTTTCATTTATTTATGACATTTTTATTTTTTAATTTATTTACTTATTCGGTTGGTTAGTTGGCTAATTTATTACTTTGGTAACTTTTCCACCACCACTTCAAGATTTTTCTCACTAATAATGTAACTAATAATTACACATACACTTTGTCAGTGAAACCATGAAAGTAAAATAATACTTTTACATACTTTTACATACTTTAATACTTTTAAATAATACATTTCCAATCAGTTATTTACTGCTGCAAAACTATGAATAAAATCAGTAGACTGACAAATAAATGTAGTCATGGTTCCCTAGCAGGAGGGGAACTTCGATGCTATGTGGAAAGTTCCACTATAGAGATTTCGTTCAGAAATCAATCATCTGAAAGAGTAACTGCCCGATGAAATGCCAATGAGTTGGTGCTGTCAGCGTGCACAGCTGGCAGCAATTACAATCAATATTGTATAAAGATGCCCGGCGTGCATCACAGAGTTACCTTTTTTACTTTCAGAGCCTTCACACTACTGAGAGAGCCTTTGTGGGTTCCTTCGAACCTCATTTAAAGAGAGAGAGAGAGAGAGATTCCGCCCTTACCACCCTTGATGGTGGAGCAGCCAGGGAGTACGAGTCAATTCCCCAGATTTATGGTCAATTTATGCCCATGTGGTGCCTCTTCTTGTTGGGGTAAGCCTTGTCTCCCATCCAAGGCGTGTAAGTTATCTGCCTCCCTCTGGACCAGAGCCTACACAGCTGTGGGCCAGGCTGCTTCTGTCTTGCATGTTATGGCTATCTACCAGTGCTACCATCTGTATGAGGGTGATTCCGAGGGTGAGGGTGAGGCCTTATGCACAAGCTCCGCACTGCAACCAACTATACTCTGCATTCCACCAAGTGAGCTGCGTGTGCCCTGGGAAGGACGATGGCTAATATGTGTGGCTGATATGTGTGATGTTGACCAAGTTTGCTTTCTTAACACACCCATATCCCAGGCTGGCCTGTTCGGTGACACCATCAGTGCATTCACTCAAGAATTCATGGTGGGGAAGGAGCAGTCTGATGCAAAGTCATCTATCAACGGGATCATAAGACTGATCCCCTCGCCGAGCCATCCACAATGACTACTCCTCCCCGCCTGTGGCTTCAAGACCTGCTCCGCCACAGCTGCCCCCACCTGCGCCTCCGGCCAAGCGGCTGCACCGAGCATCCCGCAGGAAACCAGCACCCCCATCGCAGGGCACCACTAAGTCCGGACAATGGACCGCAAAGCGTTCCTGAGACGGGCCATCCGGGAAAGAGGGAACTTGCTCTTTCCTTGGTGAAGGGTCGGGCTCTTCAACATCCAACAGCAATTTTCAAAGCCAGACCTCACGGCCAGCAGCCGCCAAATTCTCAATGAAAGAGCATTTCTCTATTTCAGATGTGTCACCATGAACACTGCCAGTCTGGGATGCTATGTCTTCCAGCTCGCAGGATCGGTGCACCTCGCCAGTGGCTCTCTGAGTGTGGGAGGACAATCGAGACGACAGTGAATCTCTCACCTCCTGCTTTTCCGCGGGAACCCAGTGCTCCTCGGTTGAGCCCTCCCAATCTGTGCTGCCCCACCGTTGGTGCGTCAATGATTGTGCCTATGATGGCACTTGCGAGGGCTCTGCACTCCTTGTTAGCGCTGGCCAGCCCGTCGCAATGGCTAATTCACACAATCAAAATCGGCTATGCAATTCAATTCGCAAAACGGCCTCCCAAGTTCACGGGTGTGGTTACCAGGATGCAATGGAGCTGGTCCCTCTAGCCGAGATGAGGAGCGGGTTTTACAGCCCATACTTCATCGTTCCCAAAAAGAGCAGTGGGCTACAGCCAATCCTAGACCTGTGCAAATGAACAAGCTGCCGTTCAGAATGATCACGCAGAAGCGCATCGTCCGGTGCATCCGTCCTCTGGATTGGTTTGCAGCAATAAGACCTGAAGGACGCGTAGTTTCATGTCTCCATTCTTCCACCATCAGTTTCTGTGGTTTATGTTCAAGGGTCGAGCTTGGCAGTAGAAAGTCCTCCGCTTCGGGCTCTCTCTGTCTCTGCAGGTTTTCACCAAACTCTTGGAGGGTGCCCTAACATCCCTTTGGCTAACAGGCATCCGCATACTCAATTATCTCAATTACTGGCTGATTTTAGCTCACTCGCGGGATCAACTGATTATGCACAGAGACAGGAGGCTTTGGCACTTAGACCTGCTGGGGCATCAGGTCAACCGAGAAAATAGCAAGCTTGTCCCCGTGCAGAGCATCTCTTTTCTCACGTTGGGGCTGGAGTCGATCACCCTGTTGGCGTGCCTCTCCCCTATTCCTACAGGCCAGAGTGCCTCTAGGACAAGTGACCTGGCATGTTGTTGTGTAGATGGATGCTTCCAGCATGGGCTGGGGAGCCATATGTTGCGGGTATGCAGCTGCAGGTCTGTGGAAGGAAACCCGGTTGCATTGGCATATCAATTGCCTGAAGCTGTTGGAAGTGTATTTTGCTCTGCGACATTTTTACCGGTGCTGGAGGGGAAACACATACTGGTCAGGACAGACAGTACGACGACGGTATCGTATATCAACTGCATGGGGGTGCACGGTATCGTATATCATCTGCTTCTCTGGAGTCATACGTGGCTAAAATCGCTGCGTGTCATTCACATCCCAGGTGAGCTTAACTATGCAGCCGATGTGCTCTCACGGCAGCTTACACGTCCAGGAGAATAGAGGCTCCACCTACATTCATTAGGATTTGATCAGTTACGTTCAATGTAATTATGACTGGACAAAAAATAATTAATTAATTAATTAATTAAAAATGACATATTTTGTAGCAAGTTGTGGATCAATTTCCCACCAAATGCAGTGCATTGGAAACATCACTAGGTTAAATCATTTCCTTGCATTAACTGTCTAAGATTTGTGCTTAACCGCACAGGGATTTCATCGATTGAATAAAGGGCCTGGAGATCATTCATCACTGTAGCATGTGCTCTGCTCTCTTACTGGAGGCCAAAATGTGATTTCAGGCACTCCTTTCCTGTATTAGTGATGCTGTCTGCACAAGCACATGGTTTATCACTTCAGCTGGCAATCAATTAGTTCCCAATCAATAGCCTCTTGCTGGCCAACAGGCAACAAATTAGCGGCCCTCTCTCTGCTCATGGTACAATTGTTTATCCCAGGAACTTGTTTTTCATTGGGAATCTAACCTGGCTGCTAAAGCTCGAAGTTTGGCCACGTGCATCCATGTGTTTAATTAAAGTAATATTTTAAGAGAAAACCACGAGACTGTGTTTCTATCTTCACAAAGCAGATCTTGAGACTATTAAGATTAGTAAGATTTTGAGACTATGACAAATGGTCTATGAATTATGGCATAAATACTAAAAATGTTTTCAGTGCTGTGGAACCACATATAGGATGACTTTTATTTATTTATTTATTTTTTTGAAGCCGTAGTGAGCCCAACTATTATATAGGTTCGAAACCGCTGTCAGATGAATAAATGAGAACATTTTTATTTGTGGGTGAATTGTTCCTTAATTATTGCTTGCAACTTGTATAATAGACACTCTGTTACTGTAAAATGGGCACAGGATTGTGTTTAAGTTAAGTTAAGTCATACATAAAAGTGAAACTCTTGCATGAAAGAAATTATGTTTCTGACAGTGGAAAAGTGGGAGGCTGTGCTCCAAAAGTCTTGATTGTGTTTGTCAAACTACTAAAAAGACACAATTAGCCCTCCTGTCATCTTAGAGTTCCGTGCAATCCATTCACCCTTTGGGTCAATAATAATCCGCCTTCACTAAACCTCTAAAACAAAACAGCTAAATTAAATTTAAATTCTCAAATACATTTTGCAGGTTGAAACAACCTCATCTTCATCACAAACCCTGTGAATGTCTGATCAGTGTGAAGGAATTAAAGTTTAAGTTTAATCAGAGGGCAACATTCTGTTTTGACTAGAGTAAAGGCTTATATTTTCTAATGATAAATGTATACAACCAAAAAAATTATCAAAAAGTATCAAATTCCTATTAAATCTTCTAATAATCAAACGATTTGTAATATTGGAACCGTCCCATCCCTTTAACACATTCCCTTTGCAGCTAACATTGTTTAATTCACATTCAACAGAGCATTCATGCAAACAGGTTGCCTAAACACACAACAAATAAAAGAAAATAATAAATGGTTGTCGAGACTGTTGATCTGAACTCTGCCATGTTTATTAGTCATAGCATTAGGGGGAGGAACATCAGTAGACAGGGTTTTGAAACACGCTGAGTGCATGTACTCACTGATCTACAGCAGGCCCTGGGGGAAATGAACTGAACACACTAATACAGAGTCAGTATACAGAAAACTAGGAGACTCCAAATTAAAATTACCATTGTTATTTGGTTAATAGTACTATATGGGGATAAATGATTCAGAAAGTGAAAATATTACCTACATGATGAATGAAGTCTGGTTTCATGTTATTTCAGATGAACTGCTTAGGTAAATATATATATAATTGTTTTTGTTTATGAGGAGAAGCTACTCACACACTGTCTTCATACTTCAATTGAAATTCTGTCAATTGAAGGCAATTCTGTACATTTCAAGGGACTTCAGTTCAGAGAGTGGGCAAACGGAATTTCAACACTATTGTCAATGGAATGTCAACACTATTTTTGCAAATGTAAAAATCATAATAGTATGTCTATACATAACATATCTATCTCTGTGTATTGTCTTGGTAAGAATGTTCGTATACTGTACCTAAAATAAATGTTAGTTCATAAAATTCCTAATTTATTTATTTATTCATATCCTTTTTAAACATATTATTTTCTAAATGTATATATACAAAGATCATCAATGTGTAATATATTAATATTATTTTGGTCTACCAGCTTAAATCCTGATGATTACTACAAAGGAATAAAACTCATTTTGAAGATTGCAGCCCTTTGAATTGCAGTTTGTTTAAATAATTCCAGATTTAAAAAAAAAAAAATGTATGAAAAACTATACCATTTATATTTAAATAATATAATTAACTAATATGGCCTTCAGTGCTCAGCAGAAAAAAAGAGACTCAGCTTCTCAAACCGGAGAACACTGAGCAAAAATAGTAAGATAAAAAGGTAAGACTTATTAATAAATTGAAGGCCAGTAAACAAAAACTGTATGATACAATAGATTATAAAAGCAATTTAGTGTAAAATACATTAAAAAACACTGTTTACACTAACTCATCCATTATATATATATATATATATATATATATATATATATATATATATATATATATATATATATGAACACGTTGCAAAATTTAAAAACAAGGCAGTATGTTTTGCTTGTCTAGAAATGCTTCTTGATTAAAGATTAGATATTTGGACTACAAAAAAGGTAAAAAAATCAAAGTGAGAAAAGCATTTTTTGCAGTGTTATTGATAAACTTTACAGTGTAACAGAGAGCCCCGTTGTCTTTCATTAATCACAAAAGTGTAATCTATATTTCATTCATTCAAAACCCAATATAGGAAGAGACAATTACGTGTAACAGAGAGCCCCGTTTGTGTTGAATAGAGCTGAGTGACAATGAACTCACTATTACAGAAACATAAGACTGCATGCATAAGACGCCTTTCTCCGAAGCCTGCCAAATGCTTCCACTAATGGCTTGCAATTAGTGTGTCATGGCACACACACAAAACATGCATTATCTTGATGAAATCCCAGTGAAAAGGGTCTAATCTAGAGAATGGCGATTGATGTTATCGTGCCGGGGACCCGACCAGGCTTTTATGAAGTGTTGAGTGACAAGACACAGGAAGAGTTACAGCCCAAAGGGACTGCTGGGAGCAACTGAGCATTAGTCCACAAGATTTCCATGGAAGAGCTTTCTGTGGCATTGTCTTCTGTCTGTGTCTCTGTTTGTGTATGACTGGCTAATCTGAGAGATACATTCAGATTTATACAACTGTTAAACGCTTCATTCGGATTAGCAGATGAATATTCTAAGGTGTCAAATTATTTTCATGTAAACACACGGCAGGTTGCATCACAGTTCCACATCACTATAGGATAAATGTTTTTTTTTTATTTTATTTTTAATTATTATTTCTCAGCCTACAAACAGCCAAAATCTCAGCTGCAGACCTAGGCACTGTGGCAGGGAGACATGGTGTTACAGTTCCCTCTATTGGGTAACATAGTTAACATTAGTAACTGGGATGTTCCACTTCAGATTGGGAACGACACATTGTGGGTATGTATGGAAAGCGCCACAGTAGCTGGACCTGCCACATGTTTGGTGAGATTTTTGGCGTATATAGGGTGAGCTCACAAGCATCACCGAAGATGCAACCTTCCCCAGACCCTTATTTACCAGAATATGGAATTTTAAAAAAATGGAATTTAGGGGGTCGGATGAGTCTTTTACCCAATGAGCTGCAGACTAAAGAATTAAGAGTATGACAGTATGCTGGAAAAGTATGCCCGTCCTGAAGGGGAGAGATGTTGCAGAGGGCACCTGCTACAAAATGGGGAAACATGGTGACAATATGAACATATGGGGTATCCCTATCAGGGGGAGCACTACATATGGTAAGATAGCTAGTGGTAGGGATGACACAGGTCGGCCTGAGATGGGGGAACTGCATTGTGGCTAAATGAAGCATACGGGATTGCCAATTGGGGATCACATATCGTTGGCACCGATCCCTAGAACATGGGCTGACCAACCAGGCATACTGACAACGCAAAGGGCCAAGCACCCAGCTGCTCCAGCGAGTCAGGTGTTGGGGACCTTGGAGGAGCTCTCTAGGGTTCTCCAGATGGGGAATTTACTGAACAGAAAGGACATAAATGCATACATTTCTGGATTAGGAAAAATGGTGAAGCAAGAGTGTTTTGACACCGAGCTTAGCTCCCCCCTGGCTGGCTGGAGCTGGGTGGAGCTTTCTTATAATCTTGTGAATGTGTTAGGTGTAAGATTAGATCAGATGTCTGTTGAAGAGAAGTGCTGCAAGTTAATGCCCAGGAGGAAGTAATGGTTGAGTGTGCTCTCCCTCCAGGGGGAAATAGCTTGCCCTGGCTATGATATGGCATATGATGCCATCCCCTATCCAGTAGGCCAACCTCTGCTTTGATTTGGCACTTTCCTTCTGTCTATAACAGAAGAAGAGCTGCTTAGGGGTTTATGCTCTGATGCGGTCCACATTAAAGTGCAGTGTGTGACAGGAAACAGCAATGAAAGGGCTGGGTCTGCCTCCTCTGCTGGCAGAGATTGCAGTTTCACTACCTAGTTTTAAAACAGCGTGGTGAAACCCTGGGCACATAGCAGGGCCAGGGTCGTGAGATAACATGAGAGTAGGCTGGCTCAAACTCTCAGCACGATTCAGTGACCAAAAATGCCTCAAGATCCCCGACCCTCCTAATAAATGTCAACGCGACCAGCAGTGCTGCCTTTTTGAACATAAATCTTAAAGATACTGAATTGAGTGGCTTGAACGGATATCTCTGCAGACATCCCTGGGAACACAGAGTGATTTCAGGAGGGCATGTGAGGGGGGCAGGATGAATTTAACTACTGTGTGCCTTGTGGAAATGGATGATGAGGTTCTGCTTTCCCAGTGCATTGCCATTTGCTATGTCATGGTGAGTGGAGATGTAGCAATGTAAAAAAACCTTAGGCTAGATGGTCCAGCTAATCCTGAAGGAAGAATAGCATAACACTGATCTGGCATGTCCAGGGTTCTTTTTAGTGAGAAGCACACCACACAGTGAAAAGACTCCACTTCAGGGTAAGATGTGCCTCGTAGATGGTGCTATAGCCTGAGTGCTCTGCCTTTCGGTGCCACACTTACACATGGAGGTCCAGAGATCTGGGTGTAGGTTCCAGAGGCTGCCCTATCCCTAAGAAAGGAGGCCCTTTCTTTAAGGAATTCACCAAGGAGGACCGTCAAAAGGAGAGTAAGATCGGAAACAGGCCCAGTTGAGATAAGGAGGCACAATGAGCAAGACCTGCTCCTCATTCCCCCTGCCATTCTCCCCTCCTGCCAGCTGTGAGACAGCGCATACATGTGATTTCAACCAGGTGTAGAGCAGATGGCGAGCGAGCTGAGACATGTAGTGGGAGTGCATATCACCCATATGGTTGACATATGCAACTGCAACCATGTTGTCCATCCTAACCAACAAGAAAGAAGAACAAGAGACACTGCTAACAACTCCAGGCAATTGATTGTAATTGGTGCAGAGTTGACCACTGTGAATCGCCACAATGCTTGTGCACCTCTATGTGAACACTGTGTGGACATCATCTTCCCCAGGGCATTGGCAGCCTACTTGGTAGGCTAGAGCTCATGCATCACGGCTAGGAAAGAATTGCTGTGGTGCAGGGCAAAATCTCTGGTGTCATTGAGCAGAAACACAGCCTTACTGGAGGACAAACTGTCACAGCCACTCAAAGGGCATGAGCTGGCCGCAAGCACCCCATCAACATGCTGAACCGCCAGACATGTAATGCAGTACCTGTACCCATCATCTGGACATTGGAACTCTTAGGGAAATGTGCTCTTTTTGGACTGCTCATTTAAAAGTACCCAGTGAAATGCCCAGGGATGGGAGAATGACCCAGCATGATCGCTGCTGTCTGCGTTGTCACCCAAACTGGATACACGAAGCTTGATCTCTCTAGGTTCAGCTCAGCAGTTGTTGTTTCTTCAGTTGTGTGAGGCTTCTGAAATGAAAAGTATGGCTTTCCCTCCTGTAGGTGTTGGATTTATACTCAGCTGATTGTAACCAGCTGCACCTGAGCCAATTAATATTCATCCCTACCGTGCGCCTACACATATGCAACGCGTATGTTTCATCTCAGTGCCATGCGAAACCGAAACCAACTAGACTGAGACGCTGAGAATGAAACAGCGCTATGCCGACAGAACAAACACAACAAAAGTACAAAGGCGCCCGGACCTCGTGCCGCCCATGACGGTGCCCATACAGAGACACACACACACACACACACACACACACACACACACACACACACACACACACACACACACAATGTCAGAAAAGCAGTGCTCGACCCGGGAAAACTCAAGTCGAGCACCACAAACAGGACAAGACAGAGCTAAGGTCTGGACTCTGCCACCAAAACAAGAATTTACAAGACTGGAGTGGCACCATTCTGACACAATCACTCTGAAGAGTAAGAAAGCGGGCCAAAAATTGCCATATGAGTTGACTTTGCAGGTGCTGGTGATTACTCATTAGTAAAGTACATAACCAGCATGTGCAGGAGAGTACTTTTCACTTCAGAAGCCTTCTGGATGCAGTTCCTATATCCGGATGATAGGTATGGTTGCTGCATCACAGGGCTGAAGATCCAGCATGTTGATACAGTGCTCACAGACAGCACATGATCTCACTGCAAGGGCATGTTTGTTGTGCAGCTAAGATCATGGCTTGCACTTGCAAAAGCTTGAACCAGCCCTTTTGTTCCCTGTGAATAGTATCCGGCAGATCTGAGGATCACAGTGGGGGCTTATCCATCGTCTCCGGGCCCTGGACCCACCACTCCCCCACAGTGACCTGTGGGTATGACGCTTTTTTCTTAGGGAGTGGGCACCACCACCTGAAGGGATAAGCAGAGACCCGTTCAAGGCTTGTGGGTTAACTGTGTATTTCATGGTCAGAGCTCACACTGCCATGGACCATGCCACTTCTGCCCTACATCACTGTACCACCGCAATTGCTGGCTGGGCTCCATGAAGGCAGTTCATCCCCACGCTGAAGCTGGGGAAGACGATGGCTACATAGTGGTCTAGGAAAACCAGCCTTGGAGTACCCTGGTAGATATGCGCTATGCAGACAAAGCTCGCTTTCTTGGCACAACCCATATCCTAGGCAGGCCTATTCTGTGACACTGTCAGGATTTTATGCAGGAATCCTCGGCAGTGAAAGATGGGGCAGTTCATCTTCTGGTGGGCTCAGAAGACCCCTGGCCAGGCCAGGAAGTTGATGCTCCAGTCCCAGGTCACAATTAAGTTTTGTAAATGGGCCGCAAAGCAACCCTGACACAGGCAGCCTGGAAATTATTCTTTCACCGGTGGAGGGCTGGGGATTCCCTCTGCATGATGAATGCAGCACGCCACACACGGCTGATGGTATCCAAGAAAAAACTGTTTCTTCTCTCTCCAGGTGTGAAAGCCCAAATGCTGACAGCATGGGACACACTGCCTTCCAGATCACAACATTGGTGCAATTGGTGTTGTACCAAAAAGCAATGGGTTATAAACTATCTGCGCATTTTGATCAGTTATCTGCACAGGATGCTGGTCAAAATGCTCATGCAGAAACGCATCCCCCAGTAGGATCGTCAGTGGGTTTGGTTGCAGCCATATACCTGAGGGACACTCACTCCCAGGTCTCGTTTCTTGGTGTGCATTAAGGAGCCAAGCATAGCAGTACAGGGTCCCCCTTTCGGGCTCTCCCAGTTTCCGTGTGCAGAGGATGCACTGTGCCTCTTTGTCTTATGAGCATCTGCATTTTTGGCTATTCATTAATTGACTTTTTTGTGGTCTTCAATCAGTCAATTATGCCCAGGGACCTGGTGCTCAAGCACCTTTACCTGTTAGGGTTTTGGGTCAACCAGGAAAGAGCAAGTTCTACCTCGGACAGAGCTTTTCTTATCTTGTGATGGAGCTGGACTTGGTCTCCATTATGGTGGTATCAAGCATGCAGCTGCAGCTTCATAAACCAGACCTCAGTGGCATTGGCATGTCTATTGCCTGGAGCTGTTGGCAGCTGTTCTTGCTCTCCACCCGTTCCTACAGTACTGGAACAGAAACACGTGCTGGTTAGGATGAACAGCATGACAGCAGTAGTGTATATCAACCATTAGAACAGTTTGTGCTCCAGATGCATGTCTCAGCTCGCTCGCGATCTGCTCCTCTGGAGTTTGACAGTTGAAAATGACTGACTGACATTCATATCCAGGGCGAGCTCAATCAGATCAGACAATGCACTCTTATGGCAGCTCATGGAGCTCAATGGTAACTCCACCTCGGTGTGGTCCAGCTGATATGGCTGATAATTTTCAGTCAGCAAATCAAGGCAGGAATTTGGGCCAGCCTACTCTTACTTTATCCAGAGACCCCAGCTCAGCTATGTGCTTAAAATCCCTACTACACTGTTGAACAGGTAGTGAACCTGCAAGTGTTGCGTGCCATGTCCCTGGGAGTGAGAGCATACTTAGCAAAGAGTGTTGCTTTCTTTTGGGCATTAGTACACAACTCTCTACCAGATTCTGTAGAACTGTGAACAGGGTGATACCTAACACCTTTGCGAGATTCTACATCTTCAGATGGAGCCGGTTACCTCCAGATTACTGGATAATTCCTGTCAATTGAGAAGAAACTAAGCTCGGTATCCAAAAAAAATAAAATAAAATGCTTGCTGCACCATTACCGGAAATACATGCATTATTGTGCTCTGCTTAGGGAGTTCTCCATCTGTTGAACCCTAGAAAGTTCCTCCGAGGAGAAGCCGGGTGCCAGGCTTAGTCCGATGTTGGTATGCTCGCTGTGTCTACCTGTACGCTGAAGATTGGTGCCAGTTATGCTGCTGATGATGATGGTGCCAGCGATCCCCATTGGAGATCTCATATGTGTCTTTCAGTCATGGAAATTTCCCCCTTCTCAGGTGGACCTGTGTTCTTCCCGCTAACCAGCTTATTATATGTATCGTTTCCCCTGGATAGGGCTAGCCCATATGGTAATATTGTCACCGGGTCTCCCCATTTGTGTAACAGGAGTCCTCACCAGCATCATTCCACTGTGGGACTGGCATGCTTCCCTATCATACTGTCATATTTCTAAAATCCCTAGACTACAGTTAGCTAGGTAAAAATATAATACTCAACCCCCTAGATTCAATTTTTCTCCTCCTAGTCTCTCCTAGACACATGTTGAGGTTTCCAACCTGATAGGGATTGTCCTGGTTACATTCGAAACCAACTTTCCCTGAAGGCACCAGGACCTTCAGTGCTGTGTATGTGTTCTTGAATTTTGTTTCTGTTGTATGCTACTTTTCGTATACGTTCTTTATTTGGCTTTGTTTACAGTTACTTTGCAATTTCAAAATCCAGGTTAAATTCAACATGGTTTAAAGTTTTAAAATTTCATAAATTTCTGTAGCTGATTAAAGCCTGGTTTATATTTCTTTCAAGTTATACTAAATTAATACATATGGCATAAAAATAAAAAATAAAAAACTTTTGAAATGACATCACACTGAATGAGATTAACCGGAATGCCCATGCCTTGAATGTCAGTTTGACATCTCATTCATTTATTTATTTTCTTGTCGGCTTAGTCCCTTTATTAAAACGGGGTCGCCACAGCGGAATCAACCGCCAACTTATCCAGCATATTTTTTACGCAGCGGATGCCCTTCCAGCCGCAACCCATCTCTGGGAAACATTCATACACACACATTCTTACTCATACACTATGGACAATATAGCTTACCCAATTCACCTACACCACATGTCTTTGGACTTGTGGGGGAAACCGGAGCACCTGGAGAAAACCCACGCAACCACGGGGAGAACATGCAAACTCCACACAGAAATGCCAACTGACCCAGCCGGGACTCGAAGCAGTGACCTTCTTGCTGTGAGGCGAACGTGCTACTCACTACGCCACCGTGGTGCCCCAGTTTGACATCTCATATAATGTAAATTCCACCTTCCAAATAAAAGAGCCAATCAGTAATCGGCAAAGTCATAACTTTGGTCTTTGCTATAATTTTAACTGTGTCAGCGCTGCACCAGAAGTTCCAGATATCATAAAAATAGCCATGGTTGTGGTTGGTGTCAAGAAAGTTTATGATACCATTAATTAAATTCAGTTAGATAGCTGCATGTGCATAACTAAAAATAGCTGAGTACATTCCCAAGATGGTTGAAGCATCAACTGATCTGCTTTGCAAAGGACTTTGTTTTTAATGATACACTTCAAGTGAAACGGAAATCAAGTGGAAATTAAGTCTGCAACTTGTGGTGCATGACTTTCACAAATGTAATTTTTTATTTATTTATTATTATTTTTAACGTTATGTCTTTCTTACATATCAATGTAAAGACTAGTGTTTTGTCATACTGAGCACAATCTAGAAGAAACAGTAGGCTACGCTTTGATAAACATATTCTGGTTGCTTGTGTGTGCAATGTTACATTTCTCTGTAAGCAAAATTGACTTTTTTGATAAGGATTACATGTTATACTGATTTTCTCTAAAGCGCTTTTACATCTGAATGAAATTGCCCTGTCAGATTTTATATAGGTCAAATTTATGTGAACTAATATGAGGTATAGCACAGGAGGGAATACGAGGTGGGCCGAAACAAATCCCAAGGTTATTACTAGGAGCACAAGATGCAGTGTCCTTTATCTGTCAGAGATAACAGCGTGTGTTGATGTATAACACTTAGGACACATGAATAATGAAACAAACTTGCTTTGATCATTATTTTGCAAGGCTCACCTTAACGGTCATGCTGATATCTGATTTACACCTGCAAAAATAACATTTTAACATTCTGTTTGTGGCAAAAGTTGTGTACATGGGGATGTGACCTACATTTCGAGTTCTATAAACCCCTGTGCTGTGTGAATAAATTATTCTGTGAAAGAGAGCACTGCATTTTACTCTGTGCAGGAGACATGGGTTTTAGAGAGGATTTTCAGAAGCTTAACAGGTTTAAAAACACCTAATCTTGACTAAAAAGCCAGAGTCAGTTGGTTATAGGAGATGTTATGGCAGCTTGAATATTGAGGAAGCAGATATTAAATAAAACAATTTAGATTATCATCTGTGTAAATCCAAGTAGTACATGTTATTACACTGTACAAAGAATCTATTCAATGACAAATAGTATATTCATAGATTGTTATATGAAGTGCAGGTGCACATGCAGGATTAATAACAAATAACAAATGGGGAGCAGATACAGACTTAAAGAAGCATGTTTGCGTACCAGCACTGTTGGGGCTCTATCAATCAAAGCACAAAGTCTAAAGCACATGGCGCAAAAGCATTAAGGGTGTATCCAAATCCACTTTTGTTATTTTTAGGACGGATAAGTATGCTCTGTGCCCTGGCGCATTGGTTAACTCTTAATATGGGTTATGGGTGTGTTTTGAATATAACTTGCATTAAACCAATCAGACTCATTTCCCATTCCCTTTAAGAATCAGTTGCATGGTACATTTGCTATTTACATGGCAGACTTGTAAGTGGAAAAACTGAATGCTTCAATAGCGAGAAAACAGTTAAACAGACCAAAAGTGCGAGGATAAAGAACAAGCCTCCCCCGTTCAACCACTTTATCTTTACTTTACTTTTACTCTTAACTTTATTCCTTTACTTTTGTGGATAAGGAAACTGAAAAAATCCATCAGCCTACATACATTCATTCATTCATTTTCTTGTCGGCTTAGTCCCTTCATTAATCTGGGGTTGCCACAGTGGAATGAATTGCCAACTTTTCCAGTATGAGTTTTGCGCAGCGGATGCCCTTCCATCTGCAACCCATCTCTGGGAAACATCCATAGACACTCATTCACACTCATACACTACGGACAATTTAGCCTACCCAATTCACCTATACCACATGTCTTTGGACTTGTGGGGGAAACCGGAGCACCCGGAGGAAACCCACGCAACCACGGGGAGAACATGCAAACTCCACACAGAAATGCCAACTGACCCAGCCGGGGCTCGAACCAGCGACCTTCTTGCTGTGAGGTGAACGTGCTAGTCACTACGCCACCGTGGCACCCCCCCATCAGCCTATATATTTAATTTAATTTGTTAAGTGCTAAGATTTATTTCAAAACTATTTCTAAACTCAGTTTTAATTTCCAGCAAATGAATGAAGAATAATAATGTAGTGTGTAAAAAAAACCGAGTTATATCCAATTACATGTCCTTGTATTCTTAAAATATGGTGATGCATAAAACTCCAAAACCTGACAGGTGGACAAATCTTAACTTGTTTTAACTACAAGCAAACACAAACATGCATATAATTATTATTATTATTAATAATAATAATAATAATAATAATAATAATAATAATAATAATAATAATAATAATAATAATAATAATAATAATTCATTCATTCATTTTCTTGTCGGCTTAGTCCCTTTATTAATCCGGGGTTGCCACAACGAAATGAACCGCCAACAGCATGTTTTTTACGCAGCGGATGCCCTTTCAGCTGCAACCCATCTCTGGGAAACATCAATACACACTCATACACTAAGGACAATTTAGCCTACCCAATTCACCTATACCACATGTCTTTGGACTTGTGGGGGAAACCGGAGCACCCGGAGGAAACCCACGCAACCACGGGGAGAACATGCAAACTCCACACAGAAATGCCAACTGACCCAGCCGGGGCTCGAACCAGCGGCCTTCTTGCTGTGGGGTGAACGTGCTACTCACTACGCCACCGTGGTGCCTAATAATAATAATAATAATAATAATAATAATAATAATAATAATAATAATAATAATAATAATAATAATAATAATAATAATAATAATAATAATAATAATAATAATAATAATATATAGATGCAAATTGTCATGCACAAACTTTTAAAAAAAGCACCCAGAGGTAAAGAAAGTATGGAGACTAATTGTATGGAGAATAATATTAATCTATATATATATATATATATTTTTTTTTTTCAGTATGTTGCTTTGATCATTATTTTACATGGCTCACCTTAACGATCATTGTGATATCTGATTTACATAACATTTTAACATTCTATTTGTGGCAAAAGTTGTGTATGTCTCAGTATGTAAAGATATTTGTGTTGCTGTACATCCTGTGTACTAAGCAATGTGTAAGCGTTTGGACCCGCACAGGCCCATAACTAACGCGCTCTGCCCTGGACTTTAGACCAGCTTTCAGTTGGTCAATGGTGCGGTCTATTTCAATCCTTCAAAATAGCAACGCATCAACAATGCGCCTCTACACACCAGAAAGACACACTAATGAGTAGACAAAGTGGTGCAAATGGATTTACTATTTAAACAATGTGACAAAAAATGTAAAAATGACTGTTGCGCTGGTATGAAAATAGCAACAAGTCACACCAAACACAACTTGTGCCTTATTGCGCCAGGTGTATGATAGGGCCCTTTGTATTTCCGAACTTCGCAACCCAAAATAATTATTACAAATGTGTGATGTTAGCTGTGTAAAACAATATGCTTGTTTTTGTTGTAAAAAATTATGCGTTTTGTAGTGGTGTCAGTATAGGCTTTGGATTTAATTTAGATTACCTCAGATGTGATACATTTTGATGCGATGCAAATGGCACAGAACAAAGGAAAAATATAACAAAATAGAGTAAATATGTAACATATACTGACATTTAACATATATATATATATATATATATATATATAGAGAGAGAGAGAGAGAGAGAGAGAGAGAGAGAGAGAGAGAGAGAGA
>CAIGQQ010024175.1:1279207-1292116 GCA_903798035.1 Danio albolineatus
ATTATTTTTTTTTTTTGTCATCTGTGTCAGTGAAAATGTAAACCCTTATGTTCCATTACTAAAACATCAAATGTAATAGTATCCTAAAACTTTTGCACAGTACTGTGTGAAATCGGCTGTACAAAAAAAAAAAAAAAAAGTAGAAAGAACCACTATCTTCATGATACACTGAAATTTTCACGATTTTCACTCCTCAGCAGAGATAAATATATAAAAAAAAGACTGAAAATGCATTAAACGACAATGACGAGAGAACTCACGGTTCAACATGAGACTGACATATTAATCATGCCAAATGGACAGAAGTGCTGCTATTGAGACAACGGAGACGGCAGAGTAATTTCCTCAACTTAAGGCCCTTGTGCACTTTGGCAACGGTGCTATCGCTCTCAGACAAAGAGCTGAAGAAGTAGAAGCAACATTTCCATAATGTTATTGACCAAGTGCCACATTTCTGTCTGGAGTGCAATGCACCCTCTGTTTTATTTGCATGTCTATTAGCTGGAATACCAATCAAATGATAGTGATGGTAGAAAAGGCAATTTTCAGCCTGAGTGCATTCCAAATGCTCACTGGTTTAAGGGGAGAAAGAAAAGAGAACACATGAGGATCAGCTCCAGGATGCAGGAAAGGGCGTCACTGCAGTAAAGCATTCCTTTAATGAACGGTGCCTTAAAAAGCGCCTCGAGCCCAAGTAATCAAGCTGCTCATCAAGTAAACGAACCACCACTTGAAGTATAATTACGATACAAAAAAGTTCTTCAAATGTAATCATACATTTCTTTCTTCTTATTCTGTTGTGATTCTTGCTGTCTTTAGATGGATGGCAACCGTAGCTCCTTTGTGTGGATGTAATTCAAATAGATGCAAATGATGAAAAGTGGTAGGAGCTAAGGATTCAAGAGCTGAAGTGAGTCGTTTTTACATTCTTTTTTAAATGTTCATTTAGTACTTTTTTTTTAAACAAAACCTATATAACTATCCTAATTGTGTGTAAATTGTTTTGTATAACAGTTATTATTAAAAAGTACAACATGCAAAAGAGTTCTGAGTATTTTAATGGCCATAACAGTTCTGTTGCCTATACACTCTGCTAACAAAAACATAACCATTCATTCATTCATTCATTTTATTTTCGGCTTAGTCCCTTTATTAATTAGGGGTCACCAGAGAGGAATGAACCGCCAACTTATCCAGCATTAGTTTATGCAGCGGATGCCCTTCCAGCTGCAACCTATCACTGGGAAACACCCACACACTCATATTCACACACATACACTACGGCCAATTTAGCTTACCCAATTCATTTATAAGGCATGTCTTTGGGGAGGAACTGAAATCCCGCACAAACACGGGGAGAACATGCAAACTCCACACAGAAATACCAACTGACTCAGGCGAAGCTCGAACCAGCGACCTTTTTGCTGTGAGGCGACAACGATACTCACTGCACCACCACGGGGCCAAAACATAATCATCTGATAGCAAAAGCATACATTTACTGCAGAAAAGTCTTTCACACTTGAAAAAAAAATAACATTTTCAATGGAGTGGAAAGAAAATGACAAAAAAAATATATTGTTTAGGGTAACAAATTCAAGAAAAATGACAGACATTCACAGATTAATACTAAAATCCCAATAGAATAGTTGAATGTAAATATTATGTGATTAAAATTTAGTTTAGTACAATCTGAAATTCTGGCATTCTGGCATAGAATGGCCAGAATTTCCTCTCAGTTTAGTCCAGTCTCCAGTTGCCATAGCGATCAATCATGCCCTTGTTTGTTTCTATAGAAACATATGATTTACACCTCTCACAGTTTTATATATTCAGTATATAGTTCTCAGTTCTTGGATGTGTTTTTCGATTCTCATTGCATGTAGAATGGTTTTCTGTTCTCTCTAATGTTTTTATTTGCTGAAATGTTATGCTTTTGTATATGCTTTGACCAAGGAAGAACCGGCCCAAACAAAATGGACCAGAGTTGTACCAGCTCTCAGACTTCTTTCTTTTAACTTAGGGAGATTCAACACATCAAGTTCCAATAAGCACTCACGGAAAGACCAACTTCCCGTCCCAGATTCAGAAGCTGAGGAGGGGATCACTGACCTGTGGAACGTGAAGGTAGTTCCCACCTTCAAAATGTTCTCCTCTGTACATTTATTTTTCTGGCTGATTAATTTTGGCCAGATTCCTTCTTCCCCCACAGGTCCTACTACCAGTCTTCTGATACCTTTGACTCAACTGGATCCAACTGGCTCCCTGCCTCCTGGCCACACTTCTCTGCAGATCTCGTCCAGCTTCATTGCTCCTATATTCTTTATGGTGCCATCTAGTTTCTTGGCTTTGCTCAGATCCATAATTTTGCCTCAAAATCCACAATCCCCAACTCAGACTAGGTGTTTGGAGCCCCACCTCAGGCCTCCAAGCCCATGGCTTCACCATGATTCATCAACCCTCAGGCTTTGTCAGACTTCCTCATCCCACTAGCTTTACCTTGGACAGGCATGGATATGACGGCACTGCAAACATCCACCTCAGGCCTCCACCCCTTCAGCTCCCCCATGTTTTCTTCCTATATGGTCACCAAGCAGTTTATGCCCAAGATCCATAAAATCTGTCCTGCCTAAAAGCAAAATCTACCCATCCACAAAATGATGGAAAAATAAAGTTAAAACTGTAATTTCAACTTTTTGTTTATATTTTTTGAACATGCTAAAATTAATTTACCATATTTTACATTTGCATTTAGTCATTTAGCCAACACATTTGTCCAAAGCGACTTAGGGAGGCATTCAGCGATTCAACACAACGAGGCAAAACACACTGTAAGTGCTTATTATTCACAGAAACTGTTAATGTTTGGAGAATTTAGTGCTAGAGTAAAAAGGAGTATTTCTACAGGAGGTCTGTCAAGTCCGCTCACCTGTGCATGGCACACTTCGTTTGGGTTCAGGGGATCCTGGAATAGATGGATTGTTAATTGTTTTAGAAAAAAATAAAATAAAATAAAAGTACCTGTTTAAAATTTGGAGGGGTGAAAACATGGGTGACAATGCACTGACATTAGCAGTAATCAGATCATATGAACATACGACAAATATTTTCAATTGTGCTTCTGCAGGTGCTACGTCTGCATTTTATAAATGAGCTGTATTAAAATTCTACAAGCAAGAGTAATAACAATATTATTATTATTATTATTATTATTATTATTATTATTATTATTATTATTATAAAAAACAGTCAACTTGTCACAGCCAAGCCAGGTTCTTCCCACTCACAATCATCACTATCACACTAATCCATGTCACCTGCATTTTAAATAGTCCCATACTTGCACGTCGTTCCCTCTGCTCAATATAACCAGTGACCCCGATCCACTCAGTGTCCAGCCACAACATGAGGGAGTGCACTCCCCTGACGGTCAGTGTATCAATATTAGCTGCATATTACTTATATTGTTTTCCCCTTTAATCTCCAGTGTCTGCGTTTCTCCTCCCAAGTGTGGGTTCCCCTGGTTCTGTGTCTAGTTATTGTTTTCTCCCGTGTCTGGTCTTCCAAGTTCTAGTACTGCCATATCCATTCTCCAGTCATCTCCATCCAGCCACATCCATCCTTTTAACATCAACTTTGGACATCTGTTTATTACTGCCATCCATCTTAATAAACTGTTTATATGTACCATCCTTGTAGGCAGGACCATAACAGCCGGGATGAGCAGTAACAACCCATTCCAAACCCCCTCAAACAGGTCTTGCAGTCCCACCACCACCACCATCCAACACTTCCGCCTTCCACAAGACTCCTTCGAGTGTTAATGTTAATTTCCTGGCCTCGCCAGCGCCCTACTCAGACTTAGGCGGAGGAGTGCAAAGTTTTCTTAATGCAATGTTCACTAGTGTTTGAAATGCAACCCTTACTATATGCCACCAATGCATTTTAAAATTGTTTTCATGATCTCTCTGCTTACAAGCAATGCTGTTGGGCTGAAACATTATGGACTCAAAAAGGTGCAGTGACTCTGTTGCTAATACAGTTCAAGCTACATTTTGTTTAGGTATCTGGCCGCTCTGCTGAGCAAACATCCACCGGTGAACCATTGTTATACCATGTGAAACAAGGTACAATGACGACCCAACAGTATTCACTTAAATTCTGCATCCTTGCAGCAGCCAGCCTGTGGGATGATAGAGCCCTGATGACTACTTAGGATCGCATCTACTCTAAGAATCCAATTGGTATCGTATGATGACTCATATGATGAGCGTATGATAGGGTCTGGAAAACTGACTAGCTTTATATCCGTTGTTCTGCATGGAGCCATGCAGTAGAGAACACTCCTATACACCAGCTTCTCCATTACTCCATCAGCCTGTGCCCACTACCCCTTCAGAACCCAACCCTGAACCTATGATCCTCGACTACGGGAAGTTAACTGAGCCACATCGGCTCCGTTAGTTGAGCTGGGGACTGTGTCTCTATTGTGATATCCATTGTGATATCCAGAACGTCCGATGGTGAGTGCAATTCACGCTATTCAAGAAAACATGCATCCCCTCAACTCCTGTTGTGATGCTAACTTCACCCAATTTGTCTGTTCAAGTGATCGCACTCCTTGACTCTGGTTCAGCAGGCAACTTCATATCCGGAGCTCTCTGCCGGCAACTCACTTGTAAGACCTGCTACTCAGAAAAGAGGTATAATAGTCCATCCTCGGAAAACACCAAAACCACCGTCACATCAATCAAGTGGTTGATTTGATCTGCAGATTGGGTTATTGCAAGAGGAGACTCTAGATATTTTGGTTCTGGAAAGTTCCACTGCAGATATCATCCTAGGGTTGGCCTGGTTGGTAAAACAGTGGAAAAAGAAGTTGTTCGAAGTGAGAAAATAACTGGTTCTCCAATAATTTTCCTGACTTTTCTTTGACCCCAAAAAAAAAATAAAAAGTGTCTCTAACTCCTTGTCTCTGTGTACCATGTCTGTAGAAAATCTCCTTAGTCAATGCTCTAAGAAGATCACTCACTGTTATCAGGAGTTCCAGGATTTCTTCTGCCCCAAGAGAGCCATTCAGCTCACCTCTCATCGGCCATGGGACTGTGCCATCTACATGACTGACAGTGAGCCAGTGCCGTGTGGAGGCATTTACCCCCTTTCTATTCCTGAACAGAAGGTAGACATACCATCAAATCCATGGAGGAGTACATAAAAGAGGTCCTGTCCTAAAGATACATCCACCCTTCTTCCTCCCCTACCGCTTCCAGCTTTGTTTTCGTGGCCAAAAAAGGATGGGGGGTTAAACCCATGCATCGACTATCATGCCCAGAACAAGATTACCCTCAAGAACAGGTACCCACTTCCTCTCCTGCCAGCAGCCCTTGACCATCTGCATGGTGCCAAAATCTTCACCAAGCTGGATCTCCACAGCGCCTACAATCTGATTTGTATGAGAAAAGGTAATGAACACAGCCTTTATCACCCATAGTGGCCACTATGAGTACTGTGTGATGCCCTATGGATTGGCTAACACTCAGTCAGTATTCAAAGATTTCATGAATGAAGTACTTTGTGAGTTTCTCTAAAATAAATATTTTTTCTATGTTTTGGTCTGTATAGACAATATTCTGATCTTCTCTCAAACCTTGTATGAACATCGCCTGCATGTTGCAGAGGTCCCAACTCAGTTCTGTGCTTTCCATCTCTTTGTGAAGGCAGAGAAGTGCTTGTTTCATCAAAACACTGTTCAATTCTTCAGGTTTGTCATCAATGACCCTGAAGTGAAGATGGACAAGGAGAGGGTAGCCATACCATCAAATCACCCCATACCTTTAAAGAGCTCCAGAGGTTTCTCCGGTTTTCCAACTTATAGTTCTGTCACTTGCCAGTTAACCAGTCTCCTCCGAGGAAAACCCAATTCCTTAGTCTGGAATGAAGAAGCAGTTAAAGCTTCCTAATCGTTGAAGGACGCCTTCACCCAGGCCCCCCTCCTGGTCCATCGCGATCCTGAATGACTATTTACAGAGGGGGTTGATACTTCCACCACTGGAGTGAGGACCATCCCAACATCAGGGGGTACAACCTGGACTTCATCAATGTGCCTTCAATTCCCGTATGTTCAGCCTGGTGGATGTCAACTATGATGTCAGCAATAGTGAGCTTCTTGCCATCAAGCTTGCCCTAAAGCAGGGGTGTCAAACTCAATTCCTGGAGGGCCGTAGCCCTGTAGAGTTTAGTTCCAACCCTGCTTCAATGCTCTTACCTGTATGTTTCAAACAAGCCTAAACCATTCAAATACTTTCATCAGGTGTGTTTAATTAGGGTTGGTACTAAACTGTGAAGAGCTGCAGGCCTCCAGAAACTGAGTTTGACACATGTGGCACCTATCTTTCTGGCCATAGAAACACAAAAGCGGATGTCCTTTCCCGTCTCCATAGTTCTGACTATGCTCTTTAGAATCCCAAACCCATTATCCCATCCAAGTTAATTATCAGTGCCATTGAATAAGAGACCCCTCCAGCCTCAATGTAAGAGCCGCAACTTATCGCGCCAGACTGTCTTCAGTTTGTTTCACTCAATAATGCACCCCACTGATTCACACTTGGATCAAGAAAAATATAACATAGGTACATTTTTCATGATGCATTTCTCGTGCTTAATATTCTGCAATTTTGAGATCTACCGGGATCAATCCCAATCGATAGGTTGGTGCCCACTGCTGTACTAGATGTGTACTCCCATGTGACCTCTTCTGCTGCTAGCCCTATACACCCTCCACCAAAACATAATTCCCCCTGCTGGAGTAAGACAGAGCCGACACAAAAGAGGCGAGAAACAGGACACATTGTGATAGTTTTGAGTGACATTGCACAGAGGACATTTCTCTTCCTGACAGCAGCGGTAAGCATTTGTTCATTAAAGATTCCTACATGGGTCCCATAGCTGTGGCGTATTTAAATAAATATGCAAATGACTACATTTCTATTCAAAGGCTTCTTTTCACTTCAACAAGGTTTCTAAATAACCCAGGGGACACAATTCGTTCCATGTGAATAAAACCACCTGTCAGCATCTTGAAATTAACATGTAAAAACATATTATTAGTTTCGCACAAATCTCTTGCTTCAGATGAGTCAATAAAATAAAATAAAATAAATAAAATAAATAAAATAAATAAAATAAAAATAAAATAAAATAAAAAAGCAACAAGCCAGCAGTATAGAAGGCTGATAAAGAAAATAATGCTTTTATACACCAGTGCACCGTTTATGTCCTCCAGCATATTATTGACTCATTTCCTAACCAGGAGGAGGAGAGAATTTATCCTAAATTAACAAAATAAATAAGACAGAGTCATGGCTCAATAAAAGCACACAACACTTGTTCTCCAGAGGCCACAATTTAGCTACACAAAAGAATTTCCTCTGACTGAATCGATGCTGTTGGCCCTCTCTTTGCTATTACATGCAAACGTTTCGTGTAAACCTTAAAGACATTACATTATTTGTTTGTTGTAATCACAAGTCATAAACAAAAAGATCCCGATGAATGAATCTTGACGTCTAAGTGCAGGTGCATAGTTTTCTGTTCTTAACGATCATCGCTTGTCACACTGTGTGTTTTGACCAAGGCCGTCACTACAATGCATCAACTTCAGAAGCTCAGGTGCGAAAAGTAGGATAGTGCATGAGAAATCTTATGTGAGAGTTGTTGACATTGGTTATGAATACAAATAAATAAATAAATGTGACATGTCAGAAAGAAATGCTTTTAATCAAATGTTTATCATTGAAAATATCTGGCTTTGCTAATTTTGTAGATGTGTTTGATTCTTTCCACAGTAAATATTCATCTCGACGGGGCAACAACAATTTTATCTAGCAGGGGACTAAGCAAGAACATGTTATCAAAGGTCCCTGCTTTGATTTAACTTTGTCTGTCTCAGTAGGTAGTGTGCCAGTACAACAAAGAGATTTCAAATTAAAATGCAAACAACACAGATGTTAATATACAGATGATAATTAATCATAAACAAAGAAAAGTTCTAAAAAACAAAACTTTCTTTGGGAGAAAATAGGCTTGGCAGACTGACTGACAGACAAACAAACACATGGATGGATGAATGGATGAATTTGTACGTGCGTTGGTGAGTTTTTGTGTTGATGGATAGATTTAAATGTACTTGTATATTTTTATTCATAACTCATTAATAGTATCCATTATCATTAATATTCCCAATAGAACAATGGGTCAACAAATATTTGGTCAGCAAACACCAATCTATCTGCTAAATCATTTTGTTTGTTTGTTTGTTTGTTTGTTTGTTTGTTTGTTTATTTATTTATTTATTTATTTATTTTCTTACTTACTTACTTATTTATTGATTCATTCATTTTCTTGTCAGCTTGGTCCCTTTATTAATCCGGGGTCGCCACAGCGGAATGATCCGCCAACTTATCCAGCATTTGTTTTACACAGCGGATGCCCTTCCAGCCGCAACCCATCTCTGGGATACATCTATACATTCACATTCACACACATACACTACGGACAATTTAGCTTACCCAATTCACCTGTACCACATATCTTTGGACTTGTGGGGGAAACCGGAGCACCCGGAGGAAACCCATGCAACCACGGGGGGACCGGCAAGTTCCTCACAAAAATGCTAACTGACCCAGCCGAGGCTCGAACCAGAGACCTTCTTGCTGTGAGGCGAACGTGCTACTCACTACGCCACCGTGGCGCCATTTATTTATTTATTTATTTATTTATTTATTCAATGTCATATATCTGCTAATCATGTGATATAACAAGCACACAGAGAGACACAAAAGTCCAAGAATATTTGGCAATCTATTATGGCTCACAAAGACAGCATAAAAACAACGAGAGTCTGACTTCTGCTATTGTGTATTGGCAGAGCACTTCACATATATTTTCTCATTGCCAAACAACACAATCACAAGGACAAAAGTCCAGCTGAATAATTTATGTTCTTATAGACAACCACAGAGCTTTCAGCAGCTTCAACAGACACTTGCACCCTGCTGAGTGCTCTGAAAAAGGGCTTTACTGAAGAAAGAACAGGCACGAAACATCTGCTAAGACATCTGTTTGCAGGCCCCGTCGTGCCCTGACTCTGCGGCCTGCTGTAAGCCCATGCTATCACTCCAGTAATGACACGTCCCAGTGATCCTGTGCTGCAGAGAGCCAGGGTCAGCCAGGGCTGCACTGAGGTCTTCTGTCATGGGTAGCACACTTAAATACATGTAGTTTTGGTTTCAGGACAATAGACAGCAGCAGAAGCAACCCCACACACAAGCACGGTTGATTTCAGCACCATGGACAGCACACATGGTAGGATTTACACTTGCAAGATGCCACAATCTTCAGTGGCTGTTTCCACCCATCTATTTGTATGTGCATTTATATCCATTCACCTATGTGTATGTGCATTTTACACATTTATATTTATATAGACCAGGGATGTCAAACTCAATTCCTGGAGGGCCGCAGCCCTGCACAGTTTAGTTCCAACCCTAATTAAACACACCAGATCAAACTGATTGAGTCCTTCAGGCTGGTTTTAAGCCTACCAGTAAGTGTGTTGAAGCAGGGTTGGAACTAAACTGTGCAGGGCTGCGGCCCTCCAGGAATTTAGTGTGACATCCCTGATATAGACCATTGTAAATTCAACAAAGTGACTTTTATCGATATTTTAGTTTGAAATAACGTAATGTACAGATGTCTCTAGTTCAAAGCGTCCGTTTTACTGCTGTTCGTGCCGCCGCTAACAGCTTTTGGCTGCTGGGTGGCGATTTAACCATAGATTTTCAGCTTTGCCTTTCCACAAGAGGACGACACTATAAATGTACTGTGCCTTATGTGAAAAGGTGTGTTCAATTTAAGTTATAATTTTTGTTGGTTTGTTTTAGTTTTCTTACCAGTATGATTTTACACTATAGAACAGATACAATCCATGGTGAGAAGTATAGCCCTAGGCTGCAAAAATTAAGCAAATATAAGAATTAGGTTCTTTAGCCATTATATTGCCCTATTAAATTGTGTAAATATGCTTTTGATGAAGAAGCATTCGAGCTCTTTAGACCATGCGCCGGACGTTTCTCCATGTTTCGCTGGTAATGTCTTTGAGAAAATAAACATTTAGTCCTATTTAATTATTCAAAAAATATTTCTGGACAATAATAGAGACATAAAATTAGATAGTAAAATACCATGAAAATGTAAATGAAAATGTAAATAAAAAAGCTTATTGGGTAACTGTCTTAGTCACTTTAAAATATCAATCACTGTACATCTCTCTATTTTTAGGCTAAAACACTGCTTTATATATTTTATTGATTTATTTAGGCCTATTTGTATGTATGTTTGTACCTACTTTCATTTTAGCTGTCGTTTATTTTAGTGGTCTTTTATTTCTTTAATTTTACTTTTTCCAAAATGAATCTTCATTTCATTTAACACATTTACAATAATAATCAAGCTGGTAACAAGTTTTTAATGATTAATGAAGCAATTCTAATGTTTTGTCCTATTATTTCATCTTCAGAAGTAGCAGGTATTTACAGCTACTGTATATTTCTGTCCGTTCGCATCCCTTCCCCTTGTGCCCTCTGGTGGCATAGTGGCAAACTGCGGTCATATCTTAAAACACGTTCTCCCGCGGCGGTGGTAGAAGGAGCGGCGGTAATGTCCATTTTTAAGTAGTACCTACTGTATAATAAATAATATATGGAGAAATAAGTCTGTAAAATAACAAAAAATGTACTGGCGGTTTTTTACAAGGTTTTGTACCACAATATACAACCCCAAGTCAGACAATATATTGCTTAAAACTAATTAAAATGTTAATAAAAGTCACTTTTTCAAACTTTTCAAGGTTAAAAAACTGTTAGAAAAAAGAACATGAATCACAAAATGCCAACACAAAAACAAGAATCAGTAAAACAAATTGAAACCTTCACAAATATACTGTATGCAGTTAAAAAAGCAAGTTTACATAAAGAATTTAATGTTGTTGCACCTAAATTCCTTCAAATGCACAAACAAACACGATTTATGTACTTCATTTATAGTTCCTTGATATAACTGAACGAAGTCTCTAGTTATTAAAAATGCAACAGCTCATTCATACTAAATTCATTTTCAAAGCAGAGCACATAATCAAATGGCTGTCTAAATGTGCATTAAATCGAATGGCTGTCTAAAAGTGCATTCATGTAATGTATGTTGAGCTTATGAAACCATGTAAAATTCATCTAGTTGTGTGTGATGGCGAACTGCAGCATGCATTTGGGACAAGCTTTGATGTCTGGAGTCAATGAGAGCTAAATAAAACTGTCTGAAGCTGTGGCTCTGTTTTTTTTTTTTTTTTTTGGTCTCCACTTTCCTTCCTTTTCTGCAGCTTTATTTCACATTTGTACTGGTTTTCAAAACTCTTTCATCCCCTTTAAAAAAAAAAACAGGACATTTGATTTTAGCACCAAAGACAGCAGCATGTTTTACATGCAGACATTGTAGCTGAAATTCAGAATCACGGACAGCCCGCACTTGCATGATGCTACAATCACAGACAGCAGAACGGCTATTGTTGATTTTCATCACCATGGACAGCTGCATTTTTGCATGCAGACACTAAAGCTAAATATTAATCACCATGAACAGCAGTGTTTCCCCCTACAAATATATTAGGTAGCAACCCCACCAACCTCCCACTAGATAATAACAGAAGTCATTTAAACCTCCTGTTGACTTAGGGGTAGCATTTTTACGCCAGAAAAAAATAAAAGAAAGAAAAAAAAAGAATCAGCTACATTTCCATCCACCTATTTTCATGCACACTTTGGATATGCGCATAGGATACACTTTTTATTCGATAAGAAAATATGTGCATAAACTACGATGGAAACAATTTTAATGAACAAATTCCAGTATGTGCATTAAAAAAGTCATGCAATTTGGTTATAAAAGATCAAGTGGTGATAAAAATGTGTGTGAATGGACAAACCAGCAGGCTGAGCACATTGTAAAGCACCTTATGTTGTTTTGGTCATTCACGCAGCTCGTCTTACCGCAGCAAAGTCAATTTTTACAGTTAATCAGGAAGCGACTTTTTGCTTTCTTTGACTCATTGGATGGAAATGCTGCTGTATTCACATGTGTTTTATATGATATTCTAGTTTAGCACAAAATTTATTCACATTTTTGGATGGAAACATGGTACATCGTACTGTCTGTTTTCATATTTTCAAGGAGGTCAACAGGTCTTTGCTGCTTTATTTTAGAGGTTTAGTGAAGGCAAGTAATTTTTGACCTGAAGGGCAAATGGTGCATACGTGGTCACAATTTATTTTGATGGTCCATTTGTTGAATTTAGGTTACATTGCAACTAATTCTTATTAAATGATAAGTAGACTGTTAGGTTGGGGTTAGGGGTAGGGTTAGTGTAAAGGGTTTGAAGTTTATGTTTATGTTTGATGTTATTTATTTCATTTATATGATGTCTCTACGTTGCCCGTTTACATTTCTCTGCTCTCTGTGCATTGCACATGACAGAGTGTGCGCCAGAAAATATGCTAAGTCAACCAAATAAAAAAAAAAAGAAGAAAAAAATATCATTTGAACCTGGTGAAAGTATGAATTCAGCTTTTAGATGTGGAGCTGAACTTCTCAGTGTGTGACCCACATCATGTGGTGTTATGCACATTTAACCAAAGTCTGTTTGAACTAGCCTATGTGCATTGTATCAATAGCTAAACTTCTAACAGATGCAAGAGACGCAAATAATGTACTGTATATACATATTAAAGTTTCAATAACAAAGCTAAGCATATATATATTTCTATACTCTTATTTTGATGGTCCATTTGTTGAATTTAGGTT
>CAIGQQ010024175.1:1292516-1297516 GCA_903798035.1 Danio albolineatus
AAGAAGTGAATATATATATATATATGAAAGCTCTAATTTTATGCTGGGCAAAATAGCGCAATAGGACTGCAAATCAAATAAAGTACATCATATTTGATAGATAGATATTTTTAGCATTATTGTTCTTATTCTATTGTTGAAGATATATTGCTGAAGTTAGTTGTTTATTTTGATCATATACATTTTTAAATTACTTTATAGGGTTAAGAAGTAAAACACCTGTTAATTGTTTGTTAAGTGTACTTGTCTTTGCTTCTATCATTTTCTGTTACATGATAAATTAGACTAATAATACAGATCAATGGTTTTTGTGGTAAAAAAAATGTAATGCAGATTTCAGAAATGTAAATTTGTGTATATTGCCACTGAAAAAAGGATTGTGTGTGCTGCTTTATTATTATTATTATTATTATTATTATTATTATTATTATATTTTTTTATTATTATTTTAGGCTTCACAAAAGTTTAAGTTAGTCTAGTAAAAGTTAGTAATATAATTTTCTTTCATTAAAAAGTTACAGTCTGTAATGGAACATTTTTAATTAGTGAAAAAGTACTCAAATATAAAGGCATCATAGATGTCCAAAAGCTGTAATTATCTTTTTCTCGCTTGATGTTTCTTGATATGATTTTTTTTCTTGTTGTGGAAATAATCTGCATAATTTGCCTTGAAAGAAAAACTGTACTACCTAGGAATTGGTCTTTTATTTATTTAATCATGTTGGTCCTGTTTTTAATTTATGAATTTATGAATTTCTGCAAGGCCACTCTGAAAAAATAGATAATTTTTAAACTGTCAAGTGAAGGAACTTAATACAAATATCACTTTCTCTCGCCTTGTCTAATTTAGCATTACTTATATTGTATGATCATGTGTAGTATAAACTGCTAAAGAAAGTTGCAGGTTCTGAGTTAGAACTTACCGACTCTGGGGGCTTTTGGAAAAGGTGGGCTTCCACCTGGGTTCAGTGTCACCCCAAAGGTCTTATACCCAAATGAGCCATCACAAGGATCCACATAAAGAAGACAGCCAGCAAACCCCAGCTCTACCAACAGAGACAGCTGAAGAGGAAAAAAAAACAAACTCGCAAATTACAAAATAAAACACATAAGCACATTTTATTTTTAATTTTGTAATTACAAATAAGTAAAACTGTGAAATATTATTACAACATTATTATAAATAAGGGTCCCACTTTATATTAAGTGTCGCTTATACCTGTGAACTTACATGGTAATTAGATGTGTAAGTAGTATGTAACTACAGTGTATGTACACACTGGTACATAGTATTTACTTGTGTAATACTGGTGTAACTACTCTCAAGTAACAACCCGCTGAATAGTATTTGTAAGTACAAATGTGTAACAGGACATTGGTAACAACACTAAGAAAGTACACATCTGTAACAAGAAGTATGTTAGTGCATTGTGTAACAACAATATGTACTTGCAGATGTTTTCCCACTTCCACACCTGTTTGCAGATCATGTACTTGTGAACACTGTATGGCAGAACTAATGCTGCATTTGAAGGTTTTACCTTGTGATACCAGTGTACCACAGGAACTGCCCACTTAATATAACGTGTAAAATGGTCACAACTTACATTGTAACTTGTAGAAATATCTTTTATGCAACACTTTAAAAACAGTGTAGTTACAAGGTAACTCCACAGGAACGGTCCACAATATAAAGTGTAAAACAAAATTCATTTTCTTTTCGGCTTAGTCCCTTATTAATCTGGGGTCGCCACAGCGGAATGAACCACCAACTTATCCAGCATATGTTTTACACAGCGAATGCCCTTCCAGCTGCAACCCATCTAAGCCGAAAAGAAAGTGAATAAATGTATGAACACTAATTTGTGACCATTTTACACTTTATATTAAGTGGGCAGTTCCTGTGGATTTACCATGTAAGTACACTGGTATCACAAGGTAAAACCTTCAAATTAAAAAAAATTTAAATTAACTTTAAAAAGTTAACTTTAAAAAAAAGCTAATTATTCAGAAAATGTTAATTTGTACAAATAAAGTGGTTCACAATGCACATTGCTAATATATACAGTTGAAGTCAGATTTATTAGCACTCCTTTGAAATTTATTTTCTTTTTTAAATATTTCCCTAGTGATGTTTAACAGAGCAAGGAAATTGACAGAGTATGTCTGATAATTTTTTTCTGTCTTATTTGTTTTATTTCGTCTAGAACAAAAGCAGTTTTTAATTTCTTAAAAACCATTAATAATTAAGATTGTTTACATAAGAAAGTTAATAATTTTAACTGATACAATGTATTTATTGCGAATACTAAGATTGATGCATGATTGAAGCATTTTTGCTTGCAGAACACTCCTGAATGCAACTGTCAGGGCTCTGTGCGTGTCGTGATTTCTGTGTTGTTGTTCCATGTGATCCGTGTTTGTCATGTGACTTCCCCATGTGCTGTGATCCCTGTTTCCCACCATTTACTTGATGTTCATTAGTTTCACCTGTGTGTAATTAGCTCAGTGATATCCATATATATATGTATTTATACTCCTGTGTTTGGTTTAGTCCTTTGTCCGCTGTTAAATGTCATTCATATTGTCTTCACCCCAGGACTCCTGTGTGTCGATGTTCCAGTGTTTCCAGTGAGTGTTATATAAATATGTGTTTTAATAATTCCTGCAATCCTGTGCCTTCGTGAGAGAACAATGGTGACAGACCACCGGACCAAAACAGAAAATTCCTGGCGTGTTTTCCCCCCGTTTACAGTCTGTTTTGCCCCCCCAGTGTTTTCTTTTTCTTCTTCCCCTGGTGTTTCCCCATGGACCCCACCCACCACCCTGAACTCCATCTCCTCCTGCTGGAGCAGAGGGATAGAAGCCTTGAGGACCATACAAGATGGGTCGGCGGGTTCAACAAATGCAAGCCTGAACGCCACCTGCAGAGCACACTCGTACGAAGATGGTGCTCAAGGGAATTTCGCCGACTACGTAGGGTAGACAATGGCAAAGAAGGGATCTGCATCCACCATCTGTGAGGAGGAAAACCCTGTCAGTGACACTCCCGACTCAGTGACCAGCTCAACGCCAACGATCTGCAGGGAGTGCTTTCCAGAGCCCACCGCAGACGGAGAGCCACCCGTGGTGTGTGAACAATCACCATCGAGAGCGACAGAGCCAGATAAAACCAACCAGGAGAAGCTCAGCCAACCGTCTGACCAGGTGTGTGAGCCGGCAACAACACTGAATGTGGGGGTCCTGGTGGTGTCCTGGTCCCACGCCCCCACTGCTAACGGTGAGCAGCTGCTGGACACTGGGGTGTTGCTCATAGGCTTCTGGAGCGAAGTCAAAAGGATAAGCTCCAGGGTCTTGAGCAGCACCCCACCCAACCCATCCTTTCCTCCTCCGCATATGATGGAGTCTCCAGAGAGTCAGCCAGCGCAAACTCCTCTGCTGGTAGCCAGCCCATCAGCTCACCCTCAAGCTCCAGGTGGGGAAGCTTCGCTGTGGACCTGCCAACCAGCTTCAACATTCGGAGGATGTCACCCAACGTCGTCAGCTCCGAGCTGCGGACTCCCCCTCAGCCCTCCGAGCTGCCGGCTCCGTGTTGGCTCACTCCTCCCTCGTCTCCTTCTTGGACCGTCAGCCCTCCAGCTCCGCCAGGCTCCCTCGTCCCTCCAGCCCTGCCTTGGTCAGTTATCACCTGTCCTTCGCCTCTGGACTCCACTTCTCTGGCTGCGCCTCGTCACTCCATCCTACCGACTTTGATGAGCCCCTCTTTGTTGAGCTCCTCCTTTGTTCTGTTTACTTGATGTTCATTAGGTTCACCTGTGTGTCACCCCTGTATGTAATTAGTTCAATGATGTTCTGTGTATTTATCCTCTTGTGTTTGGTTCAGTGCTTTGTTCATTGTTAAACGTCATTTTTGTTGTCTTCACCCCCAAGACTCTTATGTGTCAATTTTTCCAGTGAGTGTTATTAAAACAAATATGTGTTTTGATAATTCCTGTGCCTTTGTGAGAGAGCAGTCGTGACAGTTGGGACAGAAGTTGGCATAGGAGCAATTTAGGGCTAATAATCAGGTAAATGATTAAATAATGATGTGATTTGAAACAGAGGATGTCAACAGGTGATTGTAAATATGAATTAGTACAAAAGCAGCATCCAAGAAGGGTCTGGTCCTTTAGGAGCAAAGATGGGCCGTAGACTGCCAGTTTGCCAACACCTTCAACAGTGCATAATATAATTAAAAGCTTCAAGGAATCTGAAGGGATTTCAATGTGTAAAGGACAAGGGTGCAAACCTAAGCTGAACAACCGTGATCTCTGACCCCTCAGGTGGCACTGCATCAAGAATTATCGTTCATCCTATATCACCACATGGGCTCAGGACTACTTTGACAAACCTTTGTCAAGTACCATAATACGTAGTTGCATCCACAAATGCCAGTTAAAACTGCACTGTGCCAAAAAGGAAGCCCTATGTTAACTGTGTCCAGAAGCGGCATTGACTTCTCTGAGCTTAGAGGCATTTAGAACGGATATTTACACAGTGGAAACATGAAACATAAAATAATGTTTGTGCAATGAAATACAAGTCAAAGTAAATTTAGAAATTACAACTTTTTTATTTATTTATTTATTTTAAATTTGTTTTCCATACTCTCCCAACTTTTTTCTGATTTAGGGTTGTACTTTGTTCCTCTCAGAAAAAAAAAAATCCAGATATCAATCAATTATGTAATCTAAATTTCAGTGTCAGCTAGCTCAAATCTCTTGAGGTTACTATTTCTATCTGGTCCTGGTGTGGGTGGACAAAAATCACAATAGCACTGGTAATTAAGGATTCTGTGTGTGAGTGTGTTTGGTGTAACAGCTGGGAGCGCTGGGCAACTCTTCTCAGCAGAGCTTCAAATTGCTCTGCCAAATTAACCAAACCACAACATCTATCACACTAGCTTGACTTGTCAGGGATGGAGAAAATGAAAGCACATTCCTGTATTGTTGCAAAATATA
>CAIGQQ010024175.1:1302516-1307300 GCA_903798035.1 Danio albolineatus
CCTGACCAACTGCGTCACAGTCTTTTGAACTTTGCCCCCCACTGACTCTTTTGACTCCTACATACTCCCCCACCCCACTCTCCTCATAACTTATACTCCTCACAATCACTGCACTAAATTTAACATTTGCACATTTAAAAATTGCACATATTCATTGCACTGATTCATTAGTTTGAACTGTACTGTATATACCCACTGTACATATACATTTGTAATTATGTTTTTCTATCTGCACACTTCTGATTATTAATAGCAACCTGCACTGATTCATTTATTTGAAGCGTACATACCCACTGTACATGTACATTTGTAATTATGTTTATCTATCTGCACACTTCTGATTATTAATAGCAACCTGTACGTATAATCATTAAATCTCTGTTCATAACTAATGCAACCTGTACATAATGTTCATAGTACATCCATCTGTAAATATCACCATAGTTTTTCTACAACTGCGCTTTATAATTTATACCTGTATTCTGCACTTGCTGCTATTGCACTACTGGTTAGACCTAAACTGCATTTCGTTGCCTTGTACTTATATATGTGTAATGACAAAAAAGTTGAATCTAATCTAATCTAAACTCCCCAAACCCACGCAAACACAGGGAGAACATGCAAGCTCCACACAGAGATGCCAATTGACCCAGCTGAGGCTCGAACCAGCGACCTTGTTGGTGTAAGGCGACAACACTACCTACTGTTAAACATTGTACAGTATAATAAAAAAAACTTGAAACCTGATTAACTTATTGAATTAAGTTAAAGTAACAAATCATTTTCTGTCATGACATTTTGTGATATAATATTTACATTGTAAAATAACACAATATGACAAGAATATAAAATATACAAAAAAATAATGTACAACGAAACTGTATAACTGTTAATATATTAATGCGTTTATCATTAGAAACTGTTATAATGGAATACATGAAAATAAATAGAAGCCATAAGATAATGATGTTTCAACTTTGATACTGCATTTACCTTACATGCTGAAAATAAAATAGTGTAAACAGTTGACTCAGTCACTCAGAGCAAACCCTAACCATGCAGTGTGTGTATTTAATATTGTTAAATTTGTTAGTTTACAACCCTTAACATTCCATTGGAAATTCAGTGGCTGATATTTAAATAAATGCCTTTAGTATTCAAATGTTTCTGTTGTGTTGTGTGGTGTTTAGGCATCGGACGATAACCGTTTTCAAGGTTTACCGCTGTATGGAAAAGTCAAGGTTTTTATACCGCCAACTTTTTCTGCTATATCGTTCCTAAGGTATGTGTAAGATGTTATTTACATTTTTTTGTTTTGTTTTTTAGGTGTAAATTGTAAAGACATCTTTGTTTTTGAAACAAACGAAGACCGCAGAAGTCAATGATTCACTAGAATTATTTAGCCTGACATGTTTACTGCTCCGAAATATGTTAAATGTTTCTCAAAATAAAATATATTGTGTTCAAAGGGGGAACATGTTTTGTTTTTTAGCCAGACATTTAAAAAGAATATATTTTAGAGCAGTAAACACAATACCGTCATACCGTGATTATTTTATCCAAGGTTATCATACCGTGTTGTGTAGCGTTTGTAGTAGACAGCCAAATTGCTTGTCGCTGGAATCTTGTCATATTGTGTGCAGTTAGGACATGGTGTAAAGAGGCTTGTTTAGTAAATATGATTTGCATGCATACATGTATTGTTTTTTTTTTCTTCTTTCTTTATTTTTTCTCTCTGAACTTGAGCAGCAGTGACTGGAAAGATACTCATTATAACATGAAAGCATGTGCATTATTTAAATGACAATTAGATTTAATTATATAATTATATAGTAGTTTATTCTTTCGATAAGCATGCTGCTTTTCTGTAGATTCAATGAATGACTGTATGAATGACTGAGTTTTCTGCCTTAGAATTAACATTTACAGGGTCAGTGACAATGTCGTTTGTAACACTGAATATACAAATGAATGATTTTACCAGTAAAAACTATGTATGTATATGTAGTCCATGACAGAGATTAACTGATTCATAATTAATTCATCTTTAGAATTATGAATAGTTATTCTGATGTCATCACAGTCCTGTGCATAGGGGACCATAAATAATTTAAAGCCTATTCTAATGTCCACCACAACAAGCCTATACAAAATTTAGCATTTTAACAAAAAGTTTGCATATTTTAATATTAATACTGCTTGTTTACCATAGAAATAGCAATAGTAATATTAATATTTTTTTATAGCATACACTACCAAACAGAAGTTTTGTCGTTGATCCCAATCGTAAGAGCGAAAAATAATAACTTGACGCCTAGTTGATCATTTAGAAAAGTGGCAAAAGGTCAATTTTTCAGATGAATCATTTGTTGAACTGCATCCCAAACATTACAAATACTACAGAAGACCTATTGGAACGCACATGCACCCACAATTCAGTCAAGTTGGTGAAGGAAAAGTCATGATTTGGGCTTACATTCAGTATGAGGGCGCGCAAGAGATCTGCAGAGAGGATGGCAACGTCAACAGTCTGAGTTATCGAGACATTTGTGCTGTCAATTACATTACAAACCACAGGAGAGGGCAAATTATTCAGCAGGAAAATGCTCATTCTTATACTTCAGCCTCCACATCAAAGTTCCTGAAAGCAAAGGTCATGGTGCTCCAGGATTGGCAGCTGTACATTATTTCTGTTAAGTGACAAGACTTTGGTCAAAGCAAAATCAGACCTTACTGTCTTAATTAAATATTTAAAAGAAAATCAAGGCAGAATCATGATTTATTTTGGTAAAATAATCTAGAGGCCTTTGTCTTTCATAAAAGCCACTTCTGATAGCAGATGATCAACTACAAGTCAAGTTATTATGTGTTGTTTCTAAAACTTGGATACTTTTGTCAGTTATTGTACAATATCAATATAAAATCATAGTGTGAGTTTAGCATCGAGGTACGTATTAAATCGTGTTTTGAGTCTATTGTTACATACATATACTGTACACACACAACTCACACACATGCACCTGTACTTTCCAGCCTTCTATATTGAGGGTGACATTTTAGAGAAAAAAAACACAGTTCATATCTTTTGATTTCCTAAAGGGAGACATTTACAAAAATAAAGTGCATGCGCATACTTAAAAAAAGAAAAAAAAAGAAAATCAATTTTAGCACCTTCAGGGCAGGACAAGAACCTCTGCGTACCCTCGGGAAATCTGACAGGGAAATGGGGAAAACAGAAAAGCAAATAGAACGGCACCAACAGATCTGACACAGCGACACCGGGTAAATCTTTCCTCTGCTTGTTGCTCACATTACGATAATAGCAGCATCTTGTCTCAAAGGGCACATTCAAAACCAACAGCATATATCTCTACAGGAAAGCCTTCATTAAACAGTCTGTTTAGAGGCTATACACGATTCTAATGTAAGGGTGATGCAATGTTACATGTGCAAAAAAGCATAACAAGTAAGATTTGTGTTATAAAATTGAAAAAAAAAAACACTTGCAACAGTGTGCAACATGAATTATCTTAAAAATTCCCCAAGAGATGTAAATACAGATACATTCCAGTTTTAACTCATTTATATTCCAATATTGACAACTGATTATATACTTATATTGCACTTTTTTGTACTTCAGTGACATATTTGATCAAGTCTATGATTAAATACTGTGTGTGTTGTACAACACTATTACACAGTAAAGTATTTTTTTTTAAATCATTATATAAATGTTTTAAGCATGTAAAATTGAACAGTATTAAACAAATCATTTGTGCGATAATCACTTAGTTTTTCTCAGTTGCTTTGGAACATTTTTCAGATCAGAATTAAAATTTCCAGTTCAATCTTCAGATCAATGAGTATGTTTACATGTACACCAATAATCCAGTTTTAATATGGTTGAGACAATCCTCTGATTAAGCGTCTACCATGAAAACAGTTATTTTTGATTAATTTAATTTAATCCAATTAAGGTCATAATCAAACTAAATACAAATCGAATTAATGTGGAGTATGCCGATTTTAGTCATATTATTGTAGTGCAGTACAGACATGTAAACACTAGGGCTGTGCAATTAATCACAATCGCAAAAAAAAAAAATCGAGATTTAAGCACATGCAATTTCTAAGTCGAGTAAGGCTGCAATTTTATCTATTTATTTGTTTAGATTTTTATTCAGAATACGTTCTCATGCGCATGATTTTAATATGTTAACCAATCAGTGCTGACGCAGCACATCGAGTAATTACAGCTAAGCTCAGCGGAAGAAAGATGTTAACCAATCAGAGCTCACTCTGTGCGTAACAAAGTTGAGCGGGAGAACCGGATAGGTGGTTTTTATTTACATTAGTTAATCTTTATTTTTGTCATGTTGTCTGTTTTTAAGACAATTTATTACGGTTTTGTTCGTCAAGCAGTTAGTACTGCTTTGTACAGTATGTTTTTAACTAGAGTTGAGGTCAGTTATTCATTCATTCATTTTCTTTTCGGCTTAGTCCATTTAATAATCCGGGGTCGCCACAGATGAATGAACCGCCAACTTATCCAGCATTTGTTTTACGCAGCGGATGCAGTTCCAGCTGCAACCCATCTCTGGGAAGCATCCATACATTCTCATTCACACACATACACTACGGACAATTTAGCTTACCCAATTCACCTGTATCGTATATCTTTGGACTTGTGGGGGAAACCGGAGCACCCGGAGGAAACCCACGCAACCACGGGGAGAACATGCAAACTCCACACAGAAATGCCAACTGACCCAGCCGAGGCTCGA
>CAIGQQ010024175.1:1307310-1322459 GCA_903798035.1 Danio albolineatus
TGCAAACTCCACACAGAAATGCCAACTGACCCAGCCGAGGCTCGAACGAGTGACCTTTTTGCTGTAAGGCGAACGTGCTACTCACTACACCACCGTGGTGCCTGAGGTCAGTTAATCTTCATTTATTTTATGTTGTCTGTTTTAAAGACAATTTTACTACAGTTTTATTTATTAAACTTAATACCATTCATTCATTCATTCATTTTCTTTTCGGCTTAGTCCGGGGTCGCCACAGCGGAATGAACCGCCAACTTATCTAGCATTTGTTTTACGCAGCGGATGCCCTTCCAGCTGCAACCCATCTCTGGGAAACATCTATACACACTCACTCACAAACACACACTATGGACAATTTAGCTCACCCAATTCACCTATAGCGCATGTCTTTGGACTGTGGGGGAAACCGGAGCACCCAGAGGAAACCCACGCAACCACGGGGAGAGCATGCAAACTCCACACAGAAATGCCAACTGACCCAGCCGAGGCTCGAACCAGCGACCTTCTTGCTGTGAGGCGATCGTGCTACCCACTAGGGCACCGTGGCGCCTAAACTTAATACTATGTTATTTTATTGTGAAATATTTTGTTATGCACTTCTTGTGCACTGTGTATGTAGCTTGTTTGAAAAGGTAAAATAGTTGCCAAAATCGCAAATAAAATCACAATCACATTATTTTTATTTTTTTTTTTAAATTAAAAATAAAAATAAAAAAATAATCACAATATATTAATTGTGTCCATATTGCACAGCCCTAAACACCTTAATCAAACTTTTACTATCACTTAGGACTTTCGTCGCATTTTGTGACAGGATAGTGTATATACACGTGGCTGTTTGACACTATTCTCTGCTCCTATTGAGTTAATGAAGGACCACAGACACACATTGTGAAATGCAGAGTTTTTTTTTTTTTTTTAAATTCATACACCGTGTGGTATCAAAATGCCCCTACTATTCATTAAAAAAAGGTCATCTTTTGGTTTTGGGGGTCTCTAACAACAGGTTGATATGCATGTAAGGTCAATAAACACTTTCAATGTCTTTTAATATGCATTTAGTTTTACCAAATTATCCCAGCAATTCATTTGTTCTCAGACCCCTCTTTAGCACAATGCTAATCTGTGCTGATTGGTCCAATGTCCCAGTCTTTTGCGATTGGTAGACTGTGTTCAGCGTGAGACAGAGAGCAATGCCCACCACAGCTTATCAACATTGTTGAAGTAGTCAGAGTGCATAGTGTATGTGTGAGCCCAATGCAGGAGTGCATTAATGCAGTTAAAAACCAGCATATTGCTCTATTCTTAACCATGACAAACATTCAGTCTTAATCCACACAGTGGCAAAAGCTGAACTATTTTGAAACTTGACCGCCACATGTGTAGGAAAATCTGCCAGCGGCCATAGCAACGACAAGCGTCCGTGGATTGTGAGCTCACAAATGCATTTAAATCCATAAACAAAACAGCACGTGCCGAAATTTTAATGTGGTTTTAGACGCGATATGAGAATATAAAGAGTTAATCAGATACATTACAATCTGCGTGGATCGGTTACAATTAAACAATTACAAACAATTAAAACACAATTAAATACATAATTTGCAAGCTAAAGAAAACAAGGTGGCAACCATTTTAATCGCACTTATTTTATTTACATTTGGGAAATGGAGGATGGAACTGATACATTTACTGTGTAATGTAAAGTTCCTGTCAAGCTCTGACAAAGTCCTATACATCAATAGCCGATAGCCATCTAAGCGTGTAGATTGCTGAAGCACTCGTCAGAAAAATGACTGGAACACAGCACAAGGCTGAGGCTACAATACTGCAAAAATAAACTTCAACCACGGACTCTTCACAGCCTCATCTTTGGGTAGGAAAAGTTACAGTAACTTTCCCTCACACTTCAGAGCGCATTGTTTTCGCAACATGATTCAAGCGGAATCTGCTACAGTGTTTGTCTTCTTTTTGTTTCTACAGTGTTTGTGGGCGAGGCCGGGGGTTTCAATTTTGCTGGGTCTGCGCGAACAACAAATGGGCGGGGCTTGAGTTCTGTATCGATGTCACGCTGACACGGCTCAATACTTCTAACCCCCACGGTCATATATGAATCAATAGTTTTAAACACGGTGCACTTTCAGATTTAAACCTTAGTTGGATATTTCACTTCACTTAGAGCTATTGTTAAACACTGCATGGAAGGTCATTTACAAAAACCCATAATAGGGGCTCTTTAAAACAACACTCTTCCAGCATACTCGCATCCAATACCTTGGTTGTCACAAAGACATGCATGCATGTTCCTGAATTAAAGTAAAAGTGCCAAACTGCAGTTAAAATTGACATATAAAAAATGAATCACCCAAAATTATATGAAACTACGGAGGAAATGTGGATGGCATGGTGTTGCAATGACGTTAAACGATTTACAGTATGTGCTATAACATGTAAAACATGATCATGAAAGGAACGTTTAAAAAGCAACTCATGTAAACACCTTAAACATATTATTGTTTTATTCAGAATAAGGCAAATCATTTTATCACTGATGCTCATGTAAACATAGTTATTGTGTCACTTGTACACATCAAAGAAGCAAATTGTGCATGCTTTTGTACATCCATGCAAATGATTATGTGCAGTTATCTGATGCTTCCTACATAATCAAATGTATTATTTTGGTCTCTGTTGAATAGTCTTACCTTTTTTTTGTGGCTTTATTCAAGTCTTTAAATGAAAAACGACAAGTTGTCAAGATATTTTGTCATAATAAACGCATGTTTCTATACATTTCCATTTTCTAAATCTCTCTAAAATTGATAAATTTCTCCCAGGTTAATATTCACTTTTTGTATAGAAGGTAAAATAATAATAATAATAATAATAATAATAATAATAATAATAATAATAATAATAATAATAATAAAAATAATGGGCGCCACGGTGGCGTAGTAAGTAGAACGTTCGCCTCACACCAAGAAGGTCGCTGGTTCGAGCCTCAGCTGGGTTAGTTTGCATTTCTGTGTGGATTTTGCATGTTCTCCCCGTGGTTGAGTAGGTTTCCTCCGGGTGCTCTGGTTTCCCCCACAAGTCCAAAGACATGTGGTATAGGTGAATTGGGTGTGTATGGATGCTTCCCAGAGATGGGTTGCAGCTGGAAGGGCATCCGCTGCGTAAAACAAATGTTGGATAAGTTGGCGGTTCATTCCGCTGTGGTGACCCGGATTAATAAAGGGACTAAGCCGAAATGAATGAATGAATAATAATAATAATAATAATAATAATAAACATCAGAACATTCCTCCAGAGTGCACTGTTATATTGACAAAATGTCTTATTCGTACACAATGACACAAGTACTTGACATTCTGATGACACTGACACATTCATTCTGAGAGTTGAGCTAGGAATTTTGAACAAGAGACTGGATTTTTCAGGTAATTCATGGTGTTTTGTTTTTTGTATGCATTGTTTTGAGAAATGCACTAACTGGTTTGTAAATTTCAATTCTGATCTAAGAAATGTACCAAACCAACTGAGAAAAAAACTGTAGTTAACAGACTGATATGGACTCAGTAGTGTGAATAAAATAACAGGTAATAATTATTTTTAAAAATGCATTGCCTCATCTGTGAACAAGACTTGTGAATTACATACATCTCTTTATAGTGAATACAGTACCCCTTTGTTTCAGTTTTCTTCATACAGTAGAGTTATCAAACTTTTCCTTTACTATTGTTTCAAAAACATTGTTTATGGTGGCAAAACATATTGTTCCTGATGTTTTTTATTTTTTTATTTAAATATATATATTTTTGGAGTTTAATTTAATTTAATTTTTTTAAGAATATTTCAAATATTATATTATTTTGTGCTTTATCATGAATGTTGTGCAGCATAACATCATGACCCACTTGTTTTACTGAAGGCACAGAAAAGTAGCCTAAACATTAGTAAAAGTTCTAAATGTGTTTCTCTCAAAACTGAGCTGAATGCGATGAGTCAGACTTGCTTTATTACCTTCATGTGGACTGTGTGAGAACAGAAGTGAGCGCTGTGTGCGACAGAAACGGTAGATTAAGGTCTCAGATCAAAAGTGCCATCATTCTCAAGCTAATTGTCTGAAGAGGAGCAGTCAAAAAGCTTGATCCTCAGAGACTGAGCGTAAGCACTCGCTTTAAAGAAAATCAATACCTCTTCCCAAACAAATGACAGCTAAGAGTGGCTGGGACAAGGCTAGAATCCAAATCGAGAGTCTACTGGTCCCAAAGTTCACTATTACCTTCATCAAACAGCCATAACAGCTGAATCTGGGCAGATGAAATCTACATGTGCAAACTCACAGGCACTTTCTGTCAACAAGCAATGTATATTAAGGCACTGAAGTATGAAGGAATCAGTAATGACAAAACAATTCCATTAATGCAATGCACTAAAGGGCTGTTGAATGCTTGATTCCAATTGGCTAGTGAGCAATTTAAGGGATGGGAATATTTAAAATGAATTCACAGCCTGAAACTGCCAAAAATTGAATTAAAACAAGACAAAAATAAAGTTCAGATGAGATGAGTAAGAAACTACTGCAGCACAGCTCTAAAGCACACATATATTACTGTAAAGCATCCTATAGAAGATACGATGTAAACAATGCAGGATTCCACACAATTCCTTCATGCAGTCCCCACACAAATTGATTAGGTTAACTAAATTCCCTTATTCTGTAGGAAATGCTTCCACACTAGCTAGTTTTAAGACGATGTTAAAAATCTTTTTTAAGACTGCACGTTTAGATTCTTGATTATTCTAATGTGTGTATATTTTAGACTTTTTTAAAAATTGTATTATTAATATTATAATTAAACAAATGTTGAAAAAGTGAATTGAACATTATTATTGTATACTTGTATTTTATTGCATGTTTGATGTAGCACTTTGAGTTTTAGAAAAGCACACTATAAACAAACATTATTATTATTATTATTATTATTATTATTATTATTATTATTATTATTATTATTATTATTATTATTAGTATTAAACAAATGTTGGAAAAGTGAATTGAACATATAACAATCAATTGTATACTTTTTTTATTCTATACTTGCATTTTATTGCACGTTTGATGTAGCGCTTTGGGTATTAGAAAAGCACACTATAAATAAAAATTATTACTATTATTATTATTATTATTATTATTATTATTATTATTATTATTATTATTATTATTATTATTATTATTATTAAACAAATGTTGGAAAAGTTAATTGAACATATAACAATTAATTGTATACTTTTTTATTGTATACTTGCATTTTATTGCATGTTTGATGGTAGTGCTTTGGGTTTTAGAAAAGCACACTATAAATACAAATTATTATTATTATTAATATTATTATTATTATTATTATTATTATTATCATTATCATTATTATTATTAAACAAATGTTGGAAAAGTGAATTGAACATATAACAATTAATTGCCAGAATTTAGCCAAGAATGGCTATTTTTCATCTGTACACCCCTTACAGAATGTTAAAAAGTCTCACCTAAAATAGAAGCACAGCATCATAACAGAATAACATAACATATCATATATAAAATACAATAAAAAAAAACAAAAAACAAAAACAGATGGCAGCAGAAGAGAATAAAAAAAAGCCAAAGACAAACAGTACAAATAAGTGTCAAGAATTCAGTACTAACGCTGACAATGCTGATTTGTCAATAACCAATTTTCAAAATGAAACTGAAAAGAACGAAAAGTAAAAGTAAGTGTTCTTCTAATTGTTGGTGGGATGGAGTTCCATTCCTTAGCAGCTTTCACTGAAAATAACAACTGACTGAATTTACTTTTTTTGAGAGGAATAATACACTCTCCTCTTTCACCACCTCTAGTAGTTCGATGAGCAGTCATTCTAACTTTTTTGGTGTTCATTCTAACTGATTTAATGGTGAAGTTGGGTTATGTAAGGTCTTAAACATTAAACAAATATGTACATATTTAACTAAATTTCCCCAACAAAGTCTAAAAGTGTACCGAACCGAACCGTACCGTACCACTTTTTGGTCACACTTTGCAAAGGGTCCCAAGGGTATGAAAGAGTGACCAAAAGGCGGAGCTAGATGCGCAGCTGAATGCTATTGATTTACAGAGATACGTCATTTGCTCGCGCAACAAGCCAGAATGAAAACAAAGGACCCGCCATGTTTAATACACTGCCGAGAGACAATGCTCCAAAATAATATAAGCATATAATAACGAGCCATGGTCGACCCGAGCTGAAACAAACCTTGTCGTCGTCTTGAACAGCCATAAAGCCAAGAAGAAGAGCAGATTCTTATGGGTTACGAGCCCATCTAAGCGCGAGCGCAAGAGGTTTCACTTTGTCTCTTGCGCTCGCGTGCGCGTCAATATTTGAAATAACAAACTTCTTAACCTGGACTATTATAAACTCGGAATGACGGAGTTACTCTCTAACAAGAGAATAATGATGGAGAGGCTACATGTACTGGTGAAGATTAAAGATACAGATGAGAGGTTTGCACTGACTGGGGGCTATATTTCGTATTGTTTTTGAACCTAAATAAAGCATAAATGTCTGCTGTGTGTACTTTTTCTGTAATTTGGTCACATCGGAGACTGTAAGGGGCTGTATGTGTTCATATATGCTGTATTTATTTATTTTATATAATCGCGGACCGTAGGCTATTTCGCATCATTGATCTAGTTATAATCAGATCATATTCAGTCAGTAATGAACATTTATACACCAGTGTTTATGTGTATAATAAAGCCTCTGTTTTGTGAGAACGACCCATAAAGCTTTACTGTAAACATGTCCTCGAGCGAAAATGACGTTGACTGAAACTTTCCGTCGTACACCACGCCCACCAAAAGAGTACCCTTTTGCAGTGGAAATGCAAGCCTGATAAAGGTGACTCGTGCCAACCCGTACCGTACCGTACTGTACCACTCAGTGGAAATGGGCCATAAGTAAAATAATGTAATGTGTATTTATATAGCGCATTTACCGTGTATGGCCTTACACCTAAAGTGCTTTACAATCATGAGGGGGGATTCTCCACACCACCACCAGTGTGCAGCATCCACTTGGATGATATGACGGTAGCCACAGGACACAGCTATTGGGGGAGTGGAGAGACAATGATAGAGCCAAGATGGTGGATGGGGATGACTGGGAGGCCATGATGGTTAAGGGCCGATGGAGGGAATTTGGCCAGGACACCTAGGTTACACCCCTACTCTTTACACGAAGTGCCATGGGTACTTAACGACCACAGAGTCAGGACCTCGGTTTAACGTCTCATCTGAAAAGCGGCACCCACTGACAGCATTGTGTCCCCTTCACTATACTGGGGCATTAGGACAGACCACAGGTTGAGCACCCCCTGCTGGCCTCACTAACACCACTTCCAACTGCAATTAGTTTCCCCATGTGGTCTCCCATCCAGCTACTGACCAGGCGCAGCACTGCTTAGCTTCAGTGAGTAACCAGTCCTGGCTTGCAGGGTGATGTGGCGATTGGTACTAATAAGTGACAATAAGTTAACAATAATGACAAGAAGTTGTCTTCAAACATTTTCAAGAATTGTGTTGTTTCAGTTTTAGTAGTTTGAGCACTATATGCCTAAGGAATTGAGTTTGGGGCCAGCGATCTAAAGTTTTCTGCTTCTGTTTATACTTTTTTTTTTTCCATGTTCTAAGTGATCATTTGTTAAACGTGTCTTCACGTCACACCCTTGCATTACATCAGATCTCCAATTTGAAAAGAAAAGTACCAGAACATTTTGACACAATGATGTGTTTTATCTGTATTGAATTAGATGAGATGCTGTCGCAAGAATTTGTCTGATGACCCATTTAAACGAATGAACAGGAAGTCATGGACACTCACTGCACTGCATCGCCACACTCATGTAAGACATGCAGAAGCCAACAGGAAATTGTTAATGTCAAATTTTTTTTTTTCCTGTTCTCACAATCTGAATGCTTTCATCCACAAGTCCTTGAAGATGGAAGGCATTTGTGAGTGACATTGAGTACAGCAGAAGACAGTGTGTCCCAGATCTTGCTGTGCATGAGGCTGTGAATTAATCACAAAGATCTTATGAAATATGAAAACGTGCTTCTAGAGTACAACCACATCCAGCTATAAGTAATGATCTATGTAGTGTCTTTTAAAAACATAAATGGTTTTAAAGACATGTATGTCTTCAAAAGAAAACAGGCTTCATGCAAAAAAGAATGCACATAACTGCCACCAAAATGCTTAGAATGACCAAGAGGCAATGATCAATAGAACATTCCACTGCAACAGCAACGCCCAGTAATTCTGCCATTTTGGAGTGAAAGCATTCGGCTGTCCATTGGATCTTATTTCTGTCACGATGACAAGCAGTAGCTTATTTTATTCATTTATTTATTTATTTTTATGTAAAAAGTGCGTTAAAGCTGAGATGCAACCTAAAAGACGACAATGCAACACTTACTATCACAATACTGGTGATCATCAGCCTTTTTAATAGTTTATTTTACAGACTTTATGTTTATATTTTAACCAGACTTATTTTTTTGTCGCTTTTAGGTGAAATTACTTTAATTTAATAGTTACGCACTGGCATAAAACAAATGGACACTGACATGTTAAACTGAATTAACATGACTTACAAAATGGGATGTTGATAGAATGACAGTACACTTTTTGTTGCAGTATTAGCTATATGTTATAATCAGTCTTTGTCACGTGACGTCATTGGTGACGTCACTCTCGTAAACACAGTGTTGCATTATGGGACAGCCGCCATTTGTGTGGTTTCGTGAGCTGTAGCGTCTTTCGCAGAGTAAATACAGTGTTACGTTCTTGTTGTGTAAAGGGCTGTAATAGTAAATCGCACGATCGAAAAGGTTAAAAAAATATCACGACGCAACGACAGATACTTTAAATTTCCCACTCGGAAGAAAGGATATTGACAGACTTTAGCGGTAATAACAGATGCATCAGGTGTCCTGGCCTGCTGCTCCGTTTGTGCTCTCGACATTTTCACAAAGGTAAGTACGGAAGAATATTTAAGTTACTTCACAATTGTCATTGCTTGAGCTTCAAATTAATATTTTAACTATAGTAATACTTAAGTTTGGGGGGTAGATCTGATCAAATCAACTTAGTGCATATGGATTTAAGATCACATTATCAGTAAATTTCTTACTGGGAGTTAATGCTTTACAAGTCATATCTTATGTCATATATCCATAAGCATGTAGCATTATAGTATATTTATTTTTACTTATTCTTTCTATATGTAATATTTTTGCTGTATATACATTTCTAACTTTGTTATTGCCCGCCAACCTGCATATGAGAGGATGGAGACTGACCCAGACTGAGCACCATCTCTACATCTGGGCCACACAGACAGACACCGCAAAGAAAACCAACAGTGCAGTCAGCTGATGTGGACAACAACATGCAGAGTAGGAGACACAAGAGAGATGGTGAGAGACACTGATGAGGAGACACACAACACTATGGAGGTAGCCGAGACAAACGGAGTGTAAATTGTGTCTGGACAGATGTGTAGAAGTAAACCACCTGTTGGAGGGGAGAACTGACAGCTGCTGTGTGAACTTGAATACAAGATGTCTGATGGATTTTGTAACAAGAATGATGCTAAAAGTATTAAACTGTAAATAAACACAATCTTGTGTCTTGGGACATGATACTCCCTTGTGAAGGTGAAGATGTCACATTACAGCATAGGATTGTACCTGTCTGTTGTGCAAGCCCAACTGTAGTGTAGAAGAGCTGTAATTGTCAATAAGGGTTAAAGGCTCAGGGGTATAAATGCAGTATGTGCTTAATTTATACCTTTTTTTGCAAATTCCTTTACATTTTTGTAACTTTGTTTCTTTCACTGTGTGTATGTGTTCTGCTGATGTTTCGTCCTTTCTTATGTAAATGATATGATACATTCCTCCAGAAATGACTTTTCCCTCAGTGCCTGAATAAAAATATCATTTGTATACATGTAAATAAATGGAGGATTACATACAATTTGTTGTTTATTCATTTATTGTTTACGTTCTTTGCAATAAAAAAAACTGGTGCATCAGAACCAAACACAAGGTAGGCAGTTATTACTTGAACTAAATAATCCTTTAAAGAACTGAGACAATTGCTTTTGCTCAAAGGTAAACATTAAGTAAATCAGTAGTTTGGACTAAATAGATAGTTCTCCCACAAATTTAAAGTGGTTCCAAACCTTTATGAGTTTTCTCTTCACACTAATACAGATATCACGAAGAAAGCTGAAAAACAAATACAATCAAATTAAATGGTTACAGGTTTTCAGCTTTTATTATAATATCTGTATTCATGTTTAACATATCTGAATGTTGGATGTATAAATTTTTTTGTTGTTCTTTATGCACTCTATAATGTATTAGCTAATTAAAAATTATAATAGCATTTAGTTTTTTGTAATTTTGCTTTTATTGTGGATGTAAATTTTAGATGTAACTAACGAAGTAAAACAAAAAACTGCAATACATAATTAGAAATACTGTAGTTTAATGGTGTTCAAACTAAAACAACGTTTATTAAGAATTGATATACAGTATGACATGTCATTATCAGCACTGACAGGGGTCGGCGACAGCGCAATTCGTAGGTTTGCAGTAAATTCAAACGGATCTAAATCCTGAAACTAAGAGTTTATCAAAATGACGATCCCTGACATATTTGTTTGGTTTGATGCGGTACCGCGTAATGTCGATTTTCTTGTACTTCTCCAGCTTGACCTTTTTATGGCATATATCTCTCTTGCGATATGTGTCTCTCGCAAGTTGTCTCTGGAAGCGATACCACAAAAATGGCGCAGGGGTGAAGTCACACACAACAAACGCACGTGACTGACAAAGACCGATAGTATATAGTATTTTTCCAGTGTTGTCTGTTAAAGACTAATAAAGCTTTTATGTAATAAGATTGAATTCTCATCATATATAGACACTCACGCATTCACATGTTAATCAAAGTCTTATAATGTACAGATATTATATTAAACTTAGTCTTGCCAACATTTTGGAAATTGATTTTATTTTATTGAGATATTGTTTATAATGTTGCTTTTCAATGCGGCTGTTTGAATATTTAATATTTTAGCTCACATTTAACTCAATATTTTAATTAATTCTGTCTAACGTTACTCGTTTGTGCTGGTGTTCTATTGGAATTTTCATTCCAAAATGGCTGCTGCATGACACTAGCTGCATCTAGTGGCTGTTAACCAAATAGCAACAGAGTGTCGCCTCTTTCTATGCTCTTTGCCACCACTTAAATGCTGTTTTCATTCATTCATTCATTCATTCATTTTCTTTCCTTTATTAAGCTGGGTTTGCCACAGCGGAATGAACCCTCAACTTATCCAGCACTTTTTTTATGCAGTGGATGCCCTTCCAGCTGCAACCCATCACTGAGAAACATCCAAACAATCTCATTCACACACATACACTATGGACAATTTAGCTTACCCAATTCACATGCACTGCATGTCTTTGGACTGTAGCGGAAAACGGAGCACCTGGAGGAAACCCACATGAACACGGAGAGAACATGCAAACTCCACACAGAAATGCCAACTGACCCAGATGAGGCTTGAACCCAAGGGCGTAAATCTCATTTAACACTAAGGGGGACAATAAATATAAAATTTCCCTTGAGTAATTTTTTGAGGGGGACACAAATAATACAGTTAAATTGTACTTCTAAAGATGTGTCCCCAGTTAAAAACATTGGCTCTATTATTATTATTTCAGCATGGAGACTCAGGTTCAATGACAGCAGATGTGTAAGGTCAACACTGACTCCTGAAGCAGAAGAAATGCAGGAGAAATGTTTTCTAAACTCATAATAACTCACTTGTTTACATTACACTTGTTAAAATCGACAGATCATACTGTAAATAGGTGAGCCTGTGATGTTCATCTGCTGAACTGAAAAGTGACAACACTAAAAACATTAAAGAAACTGCTCATCTAATTAAAAACTGTCATTATCCCTTCACCCCTACCTGACACTGTACATCTGACTGACCCTGCTCTGCCTCAATATTTTCCTTCTCTTTTGCCTGTGAATGATATTGTGACATTAGTATTTACATAATCGCCCATTCTAAAAAAGCCAAATTGCCTTAATATGTGACCTTTGTGTATTTATTGGTGTGCACTGAAAAATTATCTTATGTCCACTTTCCCTTTCACTTTATCTAGTCACTGCAAGGCAAGATTAAACAGAATGGTAATTCAAAGTGCTTTACATGAAGTACATAAAACTATAAAAATAATCACAATAAAAACATGGAATTAAAAAAAAAGGTTAAAGTTGTTGTTTTGAATTAATTGTTATGTACGAACAGAATGGAAATCGATACAGAAATACAGTGGGGTGAGTTCAGACGAAGTACAGTGCTCATGTAGCAAAGCATAGCTACAAAATATGCTAATTGTGGCCGTTTATGTTGTAAACATTATGCCATCTCGTCACAAATAAAACATTGCATGGCAAATTTGGCGCGTTAGTGCACTTTGCAACAAGCTAACGCGTTAACTAGATAGGTAATATTTCAATCGCTAATATAGCAGACACGTGGAAAATACATCGGTAATCAGCATTTTTACCACAAATAATTTATGAATGAGTCTGTATCAGCAACCTTAAAGAGAATCGCTTTATTTAAAGTGAATAAAGTACCCTCCTCACTGGCGATCATCTAGAACTGAGCCGAGGCATCAGGCCACACACACCTGACCTGTGTCAGGGGGGGACAACCCTCGGATGGGAGGGGGCATGTCCCCCCTGGGATTTACGCCCCTGCTTGAACCAGTGACCTTCTTGCTGTGAGGCGACAGCACTACCTACTGCACCACTAATGCTGTTTTTATTTTATTAATATTTTTCTTAATTTAATTAATTTACTTTTAATTTATTTAAAATGTATTTTTAATTTTTTAAAAAAAATAATAAAAAAAGTCTTTAAAATAATTATTACATTTTTAAGTGGTCTAAACAAAATGACTGTTTATTTAAACTTCATTTAAACTTTTTAATGGACAAGAGCATGATCTCCTATACATATATTAATTAATTAAAAAAAAGAAAACAAAATCAAAATTTTAAACCAATAATTTCTTTGTATTATTACTCATCCTTGTGTGTACTGTCTATTCTTGTTAAATCTCTAAATTCCTCCTTACTTGTAAGTCGCTTTGGACAAAAGCATCTACTGAATGACTAAATGCAATGTAAGTTGTACACATCACTGTGTATTTTATACATTTAATAAAAAATTAACCAGCATTTTGGCAACACCTTCTCTAATCCACAGCCATCACGTATAATAGAAAATTATTCAACCAATTTTTTTAATTTATTTTTTTCAAAAGCATTCTAACAACTAAACCAACCAGGGCCAGATTAACATAAGGGGCCAGGCAGGGCTAAAGCCCCAGGGACCACGGAAAGAGGGGGCCCTTGATTGGCTGAAGAATTAATTTGCGCCATGACGCAGGAAACACCTCTTTGTGTTATGCTTTCGCATGTCGATAATGTGCAGTATTCCATTCGCTGCTGTTTTAAAAAAAAAAGTGATGCCGCTAAGCTGTGGCTTGGAGCTGCTTTAGCTCGGTTTTGAATAGCCCTGTTTATTCCCCTAGATGACCAGAGTGACCAGATGTCCCATTTTTTTCCCTCCAGGAAATTCTCTTAGTTCTCAACACAGTTCTTTATTTCGGCTCCACCACAAGAATGGTCCAGTCAAAAGTAGGCAAACAAAGCGCATCGTAGAAAAAAAAAAATTCATACAGTATCCGTTATTAACATGCAGTAAGAGAAACCAGGATAGGCAGAATCATGCAGTATGGACTGAAGCAGTTCATATTAATTTTGTGTGTTTGAACAACTAATTTACTAAAACAGAAAACATCAATGATAATCAAATATAAATCAAACAGTTGTAAATTAGATACTAATATTAATTGGTAAATTAATAATAATAGCAAAAAAAAAAAAAGCCCCACGGCCCAATATGTTCTTAATCCAGCCCTGAAATCAACAGGTATATTTTCTCAGGACTGTACATTAAAGGACAGCACCTGTGTTTTACCTGCTAATAAATATCAATTACAGAAACTCATTACTCAAATGTCACAATCAAAGCTTGGAGTTTAAATTAAAAGCTTTGCTGAAGGTTTTCAGAGATTGTTTACGTTGTTAAGTAAGGCTAAAATATATGACTTGATAATTGTTTATGCATTAATCACATATAATGATTTTCCAAACAGCTGCACAGTGATTTAATTATAAAAAAATACCTTGCTTTAATCTTTGTCATGATTAAACGCAGCTTTAATAATCACGGTTATTTGTCGGTCTAATGAGACTAAATCAATTTATTTAGTCATTAATGAGTGACTAGCATTTCTTTGAAGGGATTAAATGCATCCACTAACAATGATTAAATGTCACAAATTGGTTATTTCTTTGTCCTTAACAGTTCAGTTATTGTCTTGTCATATAGACATAATAGTATGCAAATACCGGTAAGTAAGGAACAGATGGGTGGATGAATGGACAGACAGACAGACAGACAGACAGAAAGGGGGAGAGAGAGAGAGAGAGAGAGAGAGAGAGAGAGAGAGAGAGAGAGAGAAACTACTCTTAACCCCAAACTACTGAGCATTTACCCACAATTCACAGAGCTAGACAATAAAACACAGCTTCAATATTTACTGGGGGAAAAAACTGACTGTATCCTTCTAGCGGCACAATACATTAATGCCTGTCACAAAAAGAGAGAAGAGACCAATAAAAACATCAGTTATGCGCTTGCCAACACACATCTAAATGATTATAATTGAATCATTGTAAATATCTGATTATTACTGTTTTATATTTTTTAATTACTGTTTTATTCTACAATGTTGATTGTTAAATGTACAGTGTTTTCTGATCTATTATTATTTTTATTGATATAAATGAATAATATGATATATATGAATGATATAATATATTGAATAATAATATGATATATTAAATAATAATATGATATATTGAATAATAATATGATATAT
>CAIGQQ010024177.1:0-15116 GCA_903798035.1 Danio albolineatus
TACTCAAATGGCCTCCACAGTCACCAGAGCTCAACCCAATAGAGCACTTTTGGGATGTGGTGGAACGGGAGATTGGCATCATGGATGTGCAGCCGACAAAACTGCTGCAACTGCGTGATGATATCATGACAATATGGAGCAAAATCTCTGAGGAATATTTCCAGTAGCTTGTTGAATCTCTGACATGAAGGATTAAGGCGGTTCTGATGGCAAAAGGAGGTCCGACCCGGTACTAGTGAGGTGTACCTAATAAAGTGGCCGGTGAGTGTAGATTACAATACTTTTGGGAATCTGAATGTGACATTAAGATGATCACTTTTATGTTCTATTTAAAGGCGTTGCACAGTCAGGCCTAGGTTTGTAACAACACGAGAGTAAATATTAGATTTATTTTATTTACCACACTGCAAAAAATGCTTTTCTTACTCAGAGATGTCGTGTTTTTAGTCCAAATATCAGTCTTAAATGAAGAAGCATTTTCTAGACGAGCAGAAATCTTGTCTTGTTTTCAGAAATGGTGGCTCAGTGGTTAGCACTGTGGCCTCACAGCAGGAAGGTCGCTGGTTCGAGTCTCGGCTGGGTCAGTTGGTGTTTCTGTGTGGAGTCTGCATGTTCTCCCCGTGTTGGTGTGGGTTTCCTCCGGGTGCTCCGGTTTCCCCCACAGTCCAAACACATGCGCTATAGGGGAACTGATCAACTAAACTGGCCCTAGTGTATGAGTGTGTGAAAAGAGTATAGGGATGTTTCTCAGTACTGGGTTGCAGCTGTAAGGCCATCCGCTGTGTGAAAAAATATGCTGGAATAGTTAATGGTTCATCCCGCTGTGGCGACCCCTAATAAATAAGGGACTAAGCCGAAGGAAAATTAATGAATATTTTCAGAATAAATCTGTCAAAATAATATCATACTATTAATCAAATAATCTTTTGTTTTGACATCACATTATTCTGTTCACTAATTTGCTTGTTTTAATTAATTAATTCATTCATTTTCTTGTCGGCTTAGTCCCTTTATTAATCAGGTGTCGCCACAGCAGAATGAACCGCCAACTTATCCAGAATATGTTTTACACAGCGGATGCCCTTCCAGCTGCAACCCTGTACTGGGAAACACCCATACACACTCATACACTTCGGACAATTTAGCCTACCCTATTCCCCTATACCACATGTCTTTGGACTTGTAGGGGAAACCGGAGCACCCGGAGGAAACCCACGCAACCACAGGGAGAACATGCAGACTCCGCACAGAAATGCCAACCAGCGACCTTCTTGCTGTAAGGCGAACGTGCTACTCACTACGCCACCGTGGCGCCTTAATTTCAGAATAAATCTGTCAAAATAATATCATACTATTAATCAAAATAATCTTTTGTTTTGTCATCAAATTATACAGTTCACCTCATTGGCAAATTATTTTGCTTGATTTTAATTAAGAATTTATTTAAATTTTGACTCATTATTTATGAAAACAAAAAAGTATTTCGACTTGTCTAGAAAATGATTCTTGATTTAAGAACTACTATATATATCAGGGATCACCAAACTTGTTCCTGGAGGTCCGGTGTCCTGCAGAGTTTAGCTCCAACCCTAATCAAACACACCTGAATGAGCTAATCAAGCTCTCACTAGGTATACCTGAAACATCCAGACAGGTGTTGGAGCTAAACCCTGCAGGGACACTGGCCCTTCAGGGCCGAGATTGGTGACCCCTGATATATATGGACCAGAATCCCAGCGTAAGACGCATGTTGTGCAGTGCGCAGCTTTTCCTGATCATAACTCATGTGTAAATACTGCTAAATGTGTTGAATGTCTAACACCGCTGAATCTTTATGCAACTCTTTAATCAAATCTTCCAGATGCTAAACGCACATAAACCGAGAATGTTTCCCTAAATTATGTTTCACTTTCAATTATCAACCGAAAGCAGTATTAATTTATTTAAAGTCTGAAGAGCGTCTTATCGATACGAGCGAATGTGCAAAGCAATAAGCAATATTTATCAGAGACAAACCTTGAGGAACCGTTCTCCAGGTCAAACGCAGTGCCTACACGATTATGCAAGCGCTCCTCACCTCGTATGCATTTCTCACCCACCGGATGTGTTTTCGCACAGCACGAACTAATCCACAAGAATGTGAAATAACTTCTTAACACATCTTTAATGACTATTGGAACCACGTGTCAATCTTCAAACTCCATTACCCTTAAAAACACATTTATATTTAACCTTTTAGCATGTTCAGAAGACGGAGGAGGAAGATCTGGCATTTTTATTTATGTTTTATATTAGCGCAAACACTGGAAGGAGGATTATACCTTGAACATTTTCATAACTATTTTATATTTTATTCTAACACTTGCGTTTTTTTTATTAATATTATTATTAATAATTCCTTCATGGTGTAAATAACTGTGTTTCTGATTATAATAAGCTGTTACTGTGTATTTCTACTGATGTTGGCCTTGACGTAGCAGTTTGTGCCACCATTATGATCACGTAGGTACTATATTGAGTGTTGTTTGATAGAACTATGCAAAGATAACGTTCAGATGTGTCGATGGGAAGGTGTTAGTGTAGCTATCGTAGTCAGATCACTGTCAAGTGCCTTACATTACAAACGTGGTACTTCAAGCAATAGTTCGACGGAAATATGTGTCAAATATTGTGGCCGTTTCCTTACTCGTGTTGATCCAAAACGTCACATTTAATTTCTATCACGTGACACAATATTACATTCGCAATATTAGTTGTGTACTAGTGAATGGAGACAGATTAATGATAAAAAAAACACTTATATTTACTTATACATACAGTTGAAGGCAAAATTATTCTCCCTCTTGTGAAGATTTTCACATATTTCCCAAATAATGTTTCTCAGATTCAGGAGTTTCTCTCAGTGTCTCCTCTAATGTTTGTTCTTCTGGAGAAAGTCTTATTAGTTTTATTTGGGCTAGAATAAAAGCAGTTCTTAATAGTGTTAAAGCCATGTTAAGGTCAATATTATTAGCCCCCTTCAGCAATATTAGTGTTGGATTGTCTCCAGAACAAACCACTGTTATACAATGACTTGCCTAATTACCCTAACTTTACCCTAATTACCCTAGGGAAGCCTTTAAATGTCACTGTAAGCAGATTACTAGTGAAAATCTTGTCTAATATTATGTGCTGTCATCATGGAGAAGATGAACGATATTAGAAATGAGTTATTCAATCTGTTATTGTGTTTAAAAATGTGTTGAATCTCCCTGTTAAGCAATATTTGGGAAATATTTGAATTAATTTTTCACAATTATTTTGCCTTCAACCGGATATCGTGTGTATATAAACAAGCGAATACTTTTAATCTCACTTTTTTGACTGTTTTCTTACAATTCAGAGTTTCAAATTCACATTTCTGACTATTGCGATTGCAGGCTTATCTGCTGTGTTTGTTTTGCAGTTATGCCTGCATTCATCTATTTTCAGCTTTCATTTCTGCATAGGCAGTTTCATAATTCCTACATTTACTTCAGTATTTTTTATGAACAGTTTCCCCTTTCTGACAAGTGAAGTTTTCTAAACTCATTTCCAGAGGAGCATGTGATATGATTGATCGCAGTTGGTCCCTCATCCGTAATCAGCAATAATCCAGTCAGATTGATCCAAACGTACAATTTCAAGAGTTTGCACTTAGATATGCTCAACTATGATAGCAGGTTTGGCATGCTGTCCCGGGAGAGAACCCTGAGCTCGGAGATAGATGAGCCCAAGGTTCCCGCCTGGTCAATGAGCGTTAGGAGGGATACGAGATCAGGTGTTTCTTGAGTGCCCCCCGTTAGTACCATCATTAATGTGAGGTTTTGTTTGTTTCAGTATGAAACAAAAAGCGAAGATATGGGATGACGTTTAGCCCGGATATTTAAGGTAGTTTTGGAGTGGTCTGATAGGCTAGCTAATGATTAGCGATAGAGATCAGCTGGAGTTGATTATATCACGTGTTCCTCTCGAAATTACTTTGTGAAACTGCACAAATAGACTGATTTTCACTCTACCGCCTGAAGCTGGGGTCACACTAGAGTTTGAGCATGCAAAATTCTGTCGTACTGTATGTGGCAGGATTAAACTAGATGATTAGGCATTTAAAAAAGCGAGATATTGCTCCATATTTTACATTTCTTGCCAGAGAGGTCATGTTTTGATCTTCGATTGGTCTCACGCAGTCACTACCTGATCTCGTACCCCCTTACATGCTCATTGACCAGGCGGAAGCCCTGGGTTCAATTATCTCCGAGCTCAGGGTTCTCTACTGGGACGGCATGTCAAACCTTCTAATAGTGTCAAGCAATATTCAGGGTTCATACGGTCATGAAAAACCTGGAAAAGTCATTTTCATTTTCCAGGAAAGTTTTCATTTTCCAGGCACTTTCCTGAAATGTTTTGGAAGATCTGAAAAGCCCACAAAATTTTGGAAAAGTCATGGAAATTAGTTGAACAAATGTCTGTATACTTAAATATAGGTTAGTTGTATTGCTGTAATAACTTTGAAGATGCATAATTTGTCTTATTATTTAACATGTATACATAGACATTGCATGAAACATTAGGTCATTTACTTGAAATTCCTGGAAAAGTCATTGAATTTTAGTAGTAAAAATATGTGAACCCTGAATATCTCAGTGTGAGCTCTTGAAATACATGTTTTCCTCATAACTGGAAGATGTTAACTCATAATTTTCATAAAACTAAAAACAGGAGAAGCCAATGTTGTGAGATTTGAACACAGTCACATGAAAAAAGTCAATCTTATGAGATAAAAAGTCACACTTGATGAGCTTCCCTAATTTAGATCAACGTCACGGGAAAAATGCTTCTCTTGCTTGAGTTTGTGTCTTGTTTCTACTCCAAATATCTACAAACTCTTAAATCAAGAAGCATTTTCTAGACATGCACAAAATATTGTGTTGTTTTCAGAAATACTGAGTCAGAATGAAGTGAGTTTTTCCTTAAAACAAGCACAGTAATCTGCCAGTGGAGAAGAAAACTAAATCAAAATAAGATTGTTTAACTAACCCAATTGGCTGATTTCGCTTTTAAATGTATTCTGCGAGCTCCCCGAGTGTTTGGATCAACACGTTAGTAAGGAAATGATTTTGTATAATACACAACGTATCATAAACTTTGCCTAGAAACTCCTGAGAGTCGTCCTCTGAATGTAATGTTACAGTGTTGACTACTTAAAAGATGTTGCCAAATTCCGAGTGAAGTCTAAATATGCAGTGAAACCGTTGCGTAGCTCTCGTTGTGGATTTGTTTAGCAGAACTGGCTGTTGCGATGTCTTTTTCTGAGCAATAATTCAGACAATCAGGTAACAGGTCAAGCACAGGCTCCTGTACGTGTGCATGTGTGACTACAATGAAAGGTGATTTTCAGCTAAAGTGCGTTTATTAGAGTGTCTTGGCTCTAAAGATTGTTTTATTTGTCTCGTTTTCTTAATATACCTTTGTATTTTTTTATTATTGAAGCTTAACCAAACTTTATTTAAGGAAGGACTTACAACAGCGTGGTTGAATTTCGTTATGAAGCCATTGGGGTTTGGTTGCTTTTATATTCGCATATTCAGACTTTCACCTTCTTAGTGTGTCAGAGATTGTTTGTCAATATAGTCAAATCATACACTCCCTGACAAAAGTTTTGCTGTGGATCCCAGTTGTAAGAGCTACACATAATTACTTGACTTATCATTTGGGAAAGTGACAGAAGGTGGGTGTTTCCCATGAATCATCTGTTGATCTGCATCCCAATCATCACCAATACTGCAGAAGACCTACTGGAACCAAGATCCTCACAGAAATCAGTCAAGTTTGGTGAAGGAGACATCATGGTTTGGGGTCTACATTCAGTATGGGGGCGTGAGGAGATCTGCAGAGTGTCTGCAACATCAACAGCCTGAGGTATCAAGACATCTGTGCTGCCCATTACATTACAAACCACAGGAGAGGGCAGATTCTCCAGCAGGATAGCGCTCCTTCTCATACTTCAGCCTCCACATCAAAGCTCCTGAAAGCAGAGAAGCTCAAGCTGCTCCAGGATTGGCCAGCCCAGTCACCAGACATGAACATTATTGAGTAAGATGAAGGAGGAGGCGTTGAAGATGAACCCAAAGACTCTTGATGAACTCTGGGAGTCTTCACGCTTTCTCTGCCGTTCCAGATGACTTTATTAATGCGTTATTGGAGTCACTGCAGAGATGTGTGGATGCAGTCCTCCTCCAAGCTCATGGGAGTCACACACAATATTCATTCTGTCTCCACTGCAGCAGGACTTTATATTCTATACTGGACATTATTGAAGGTTCAGTGACGAAACTTTAGTCTAAGCAGAGTCAGACCGCACTGTCCTCATTACATCAGTCAACATCAACACATGATCATATTTACTGTGGTGAAATCAGTGTAATCTAGAGGACTTCGCCTTTCATAATAACCATTTCTAATATTAAATGATCAACTAGAAGTCCAGTTATTATTTGTAGCTCCTAAAACTTGGATAAGAGACAAGACTTTTGTCAGTTAGTGTATTATCAGAACAACATTGTTGACAGTCAATGGAATAGTGCAGATGTTGTCTTAAAGTCATTCTTAAATTCAATTTAAAAGACAATATTCAAAGTAGTGTGGTAATCAATATAGTGAGTTTCATTATAATTAATCTGAATTAACCATTTTAAATTATGCTCTATTTTATTAAACGCCAAAGTCTGCATGTGCGAATATGACTTTACCTCAATCTGAGACCTGTTGGGGAAAGTCACCGTTCACTCCAGAAGTTGTCTTTAGAGAAGCACTTTCTGAGGAAAGTTTGTAGCTTGACAAGTGTATTGAGAATGAAGATGTTACGTCGAAATAAAACTGAGTGGTTTTCACGACTTCTGGTGGTGTCTTTTATTCGGTTTCACAGTTGTTGGAGGATCCCAGCTAACAGGGAACGTTCCCAGAACATTCACTAATGTTCTTTAAAAGTTGTAGAAATGTTAGCACAGAACCAATGAAACGTTTTTAGAATGTTCTCATAACGTTATTAATGTTCTTATAACGTTGTTAAAAAACGTTAGAACAAAGTTCTTGGAACGTCTTCAGGACGTTATTTGTACTTAGTGAATGTTCTCATAATGTTGATGAAACACGTTCTTATAACAAAGTTCTTGGAAACGTCTTCAGGACGTTATTTATACTTGAACGTTTTCAAAATGTTCATAAAAAACGTTCTTGTAACAAAGTTCTTGGTTTTGAAAACATTGTAAGGACGTTATGCTGACCATAAAAAAACGTTCTAGCAAGATTAAGCAAACTGGACATTTCAACATTCTCGGAACGTTACAGATAACGTTTTGAGAACGTTCTCACAACCTAAATTTGTTAGCTGGGATACATTTGCAGTGTGTGTTATGGTGTCCCGCTGAGTTCTTCGCACCATTTCTTGAAGGCCTGATGCACAACCGTCTCTTCAGTGTCATTGAAGATTCCTGTAGGGTGTGAGAAAAACAATCACACACTGCTAGTGTCTCCTAATGTATGCAGGTGAAGTCAGAATTATTGGTCATACTTTATTTCCATGGTCCATTTGAGTATCAGTAGACTGTCTGCTTAATATCTGCTGATACTGACATTCAACACACATTTAACTGACTAGAAGAGACTTTACAAGTACATGTCAACTTACACTAACCCCAACCTAACAGTCTACTGATAATCTAATGAGAATTAGTTGCAATGTAGCTTAAATTCAACAAACAGACCATCAAAATAAAGTGTGACCGAATTATTAGCTGTCCTGTATATTTGTATTACAGTTGTAACACATTTTTAAACACAATAATAGAGTCACGATCACCAGCGACCTGCAACTCGAAATCACTGACAAACACGTTCACGTGAACTACAAATCCGCCATTTCATGGACTACATATTCAGTCATACAACACTCACCCACACCTGATCCAAGTCTCCACTGATTAGACTCTCTCACAGCTGATGCTGATGATTTTGGACTGAGTTCTGCACTACATAAACAGCACAGGCACGCATCCCTGTTGTCAGCGTCACATTCCCACGTTACAGAAGACTCAGCTGGTGGCGGCAGCAGCATCTATGTCGGCTCTGGCGGCGGCTGCAGCACTGTCTCTGGCAGTGGTTCTGGCAGCTCTGATGACAACAACTCTGGAAGCACTGGCGATGGAAGTGCAGAAATCAGTCCAAAAGCAGCATCAGCTGTGAGAGAGTCTAATCAGTGGAGACGTGGGTCAGGTGTGGGTGAGTGTTGCATGACTGAATATGTAGTCCACGAAATGGCGGATTTGTAGTTCAGGTGAATGTGAGTGTGTTTGCCAGCGATCTCTGGTTGCAGATCGTGATTGAATGAGTCATTTCTATTGTTATTTATGCTATTTTCAAGATTAAAGTGACATTTAAAGAGCCCCTATTATGGGTTTTTGAAAATGAGCTTGTATGCAGTGTGTCACACAGCTCTAAGTGAAGTGAAATGTCCAGCTAAGGCTTAAATCTGAAAGTGCACAGTGTTTAAAACTATTGATTCATCTATAAAAGAGTCGACTCATTGTTCCTCAAACGAGTCGCCGTGCTAACGAGTCTTTAGCCGTTTCGGCATGACGTGAAAACGAAACATAAGCCCCGCCCATTTATGCGCGCGCAGATTCGAAATCCCCAACCTCACCCACAAACAACAGCGGTGCGAAAAAGTTGCCAGATCGGGCGGTTTTCAACTTGATTGTGCAGGTAAAACCTTTTGGACAGGGTATGGGGTGAAATCAGTCAGCAACATCTGGCAACACAGTGAAGAGCACCGTGCTTAGCTGGATATCGGAAGTGTGCAGAGAACCCAGAGATGAGACTTTGAAGAGTTAGTAGTTTCTGCAGAAATAGCTCTGCATTAAACCCAGCCATGAGCTGTTCCCCCTCCGAGGAGTGCTTATAACGGAGAATTAGGAGCACCAGGACATTTCCCTTGTCTGCTATCCAGCAAGTGTGAGTAAGTGCGATTAAAACGGTCGCCTCATTGTTTTCTCTAGCTTGTAAATGATGCATTTAACTGTGTTTTGTAACTTGTAACCACTTGTAGTGTCTCTGGTTAACTTGTATTCTCATATCGCGTCTAAACGCGCGTTGTAAACGCGACGCGTGCCGCTGTGTTTACGGATTAAAATGCGTTTGAGCGTGTTCCTCTGCTGTGTGTCGTTGCCATGGCCACCATGAGCTCTGCTACACACGTGCGGCCGTGCTGTTTATAATGGTTCAGCTTTTGCCGCTGTGTGCGCTAATACTGAATGTGTGTCGCTGTTTTTACTTCTGGTTTAGAATTAGAGTGAAATGCTGGGAGATCGGGGGTTAGTTTTCGGGGTGAGGTGTCTGAAATACGGGCGACTCCCGATAAAAACGAGTGTTAGCAGATTAGCTCACGCACATGCTATGACTTCAATATTGATAAGCCGTGGTGGGCATTCTCTCGCGCTGAATGATGTCGACCAATCGCAACAGACTGAGTCATCGGTCCAATCAGCGCAGTTTAGCATCGCGCGAAGGAGGGGTTTTGGAACAAATGAATCGCTGAACGATTCATATAGGAGTCGCTGGGATAATGAGGTAAAAATAAATGCATATTATAAGACAATGAAAGTGTTTTTTGACCATGCAATCAGATCAGCCTGCTGTTGGAGACCCCCAAAACCAATATATGACCCTTTTCAATGTATAATATGGGCTCTTTAAAGTCTTCACTAGGGTAATTAGGGTAAAGTTAGGGTAATTAGGCCAGTCATTGTATAACAGTGGTTTGTTCTGGAGACAATCCAACACTAATATTGCTGAAGGGGGCTAATAATATTGACCTTAACATGGCTTTAACACTATTAAGAACTGCTTTTATTCTAGCCCAAATAAAACTAATAAGACTTTCTCCAGAAGAACAAACATTAGCGGAGATACTGAGAGAAACTCCTGACTCTGAGAAACATTTGACAAAGAAAAATCACAGGAGGGTGAATAATGTTGACTTCAGCAACATACGTGCTTTCCCCAGCGCTGTGGGCAGAGGCATCCTCAGCGATCCAGCCGAGTGTTTGAGTCGGTCGTTCAGAGACTTCAGGATGAGCTCCAGACTGCAGTGTGAATGCCACACAGGCAGATCCAGACTCCGCATACAGCCCACGATCCGCCGCTTCTCCTGTTCACTCAGAAAACCTCGTTCGTGAGCCACATACACCATAAAAGCCATATCGATGTTCACCGCCTCGCCGTGCAGGAGCGCTGGGAGAACCTGCTGTTTTAAAGAGAATAAAGACGGCAATATTTCAGAGACGCCATTTGAATATCACTGATATTGAATTATTCATTCATTCATTCATTTTCTTTTCGGCTTAGTCCCTTTTTTAATCCGGGGTCGCCACAGCGGAATGAACCGCCAACTTATCCAGCATTTGTTTTACGCAGCGGATGCCTTTCCAGCCACAACCCATCTCTGGGAAACACATCCATACATTCTCATTCACACACATACGCTACGAACAATTTAGCTTACCCAATTCACCTGTACCGCATGTCTTTGGACTGTGGGGGAAACCGGAGCACCCGGAGGAAACCCACGCAACCACGGGGAGAACATGCAAACTCCACACAGAAATGCCAACTGGCCCAGCCGGGGATCGAACCAGTGACCTTCTTGCGAACCTGCTACCCACTAGGCCACCGTGGCGCCGATATTGAATTACACAAATTTTATTAAGTGAAGTTTATTTATAAAATAATTTCGAGACGAGCACGTGCTTCTGATTGATCATTGCTGGTCAGTCATTAACTAACACGATTAATCGTGTTCACTATAAATAACCAGTTTCTTACATTAGTTATCTTGAAGATCTTCCACCCCTACTCCTCCCCCTTTCTAGACTGAGCGAGACAGCGGCCCAGTGGTTAGCATTGCTGAATGTCCCTGGTTCAAGTCCTTAACAGGTCAGTCAACGTTTCTTTGTGGAGTTTACACGTTGTTCCCATGGGTTTCCTCCCATCGTCTAAACCAGGGGTGTTGCAGGGCGAGAGGGGAGTTTGAGCTCAGGTAGATCCGGAGAACTCCCCTGCTTATTTATGGCTGGTAACAGATTAGGTATTGCTATGAAGAGATGTACTGCTGACTAAGAGCTCACCTGTGGTGCCAATTTGGTTTAGTCAATTCATTTATGGCGCATTGGGTGTCCAAACTTGGTCCTGAAGGGCCGGTGTCCTGGAGAGTTTAGCTCCAACCCTAATCAAACACACCTGAACGAGCTAATCAAGCTCTCACTAGGTGTACTAGATACCTCCTGGCAGGTGTGTTGAAGCAAGTTGGAGCTAAACTCTCCAGGACACCGGCCCTCCAGGACCAAGTTTGGACACCCAATGCGCCATAAATGAATTGACTAAACCAAATTGGCACCACAGGTGAGCTCTTAGTCAGCAGTACATCTCTTCATAGCAATACCTAATCTGTTACCAGCCATAAATAAGCAGGGGAGTTCTCCGGATCTACCTGAGCTCAAACTCCCCTCTCGCCCTGCAAATGGGAGGGAGCCCCGGGCTCGAGGAGCTTCTGAGCTCAGGGACAGCATGCCAAACACGCTTTGTAATCAATCGTCAGCTGAGTGTGAACGGTTGAAAGTTCTTTGACACTATTGTTATCCTCTTTCAGTCTTGGTAACACCATCGTGGAGTTTCTCTGTCATTATTTTAGCTAATAGGATTGTTGAATAATGATGTGTTGTGCTCTCCTATTCACTGCGCCACTTCTGACCACTTCTGCTGTGGAGAAGCACACACATTTGGAAAGGTGCCATATTAATTGCTATTAAATGTGTGAATGCACCATCTCCAGCTCTGGACTGATGATATGTCCGAAGTCCACCAGCCTGTCCAGCTCGTCCTCCCACAGATTCGGGGCTAGTTCCTCCAGCATGGACTCGATGGCCAGTCTGGTGCACACACTCGCTGCATCCGGACACGCGCTTTCAGGAGTTGTAGACTGTGGCTGGAAACAGGAGTCCAACAGACGTCTGCCTTCTTTCTCCAGAAGCTCAAACAGCTCTTTGTGTTTCATCAGCGCCATCTGTTGGAGATATGAAGAGCTGGAGTCAGAATTAATAGCTCTCCTGAATTATTCACCATCCTGTATATTTTTATTACTCAATTTCTGTGTAACGGAGAGCAGATTTATTCAACACATCTCTAATTATATTAGATTTAATAACTCATCTCTAATAACTGATGTGTTTTTTCTTTGCTATGATGACAGCACATAATATTAGACTAGATGTTCTTCAGGACACTAGTATTCAGCTTAAAGTAACATTTAAAGGCTTCACTAGGGTAAATTTAGGGTAATTAGGGAAGTCATTGTATAACAGTGGTTTGTTCTGGAGACAATCTAACACTAATATTGCTGAAGGGGGCTAATAATATTGATTTAAGGGGTGGGGGGTGGATGGTTGTTGCCTCCATGCCACCCCTAGCAAGATGCCGCCCTGAGCAATACTATACTTGAAAACTTTACGCCTCATCAACAGAAATTCTATAGGAAGATGACAAAGACTACAACTCCCATGATTCCAGTCACACCATCATCAAAAGCAACTTTTGTTTGTTGCGAACAAACGCCCTCTAGTGGTCAAAGTTAATCTTCTAAGTTGCTATGAATTAAGCTCTACACCATGCACAACTGACCAACAGTATGCTGTCCTCCATGCAGTAGGTGTACCTTCAGCATCTCAGCCAGCCCATTGGAAATATGTCTGCGTGGTAAAGACCTCAGAAACATCCGATCCAGAAACGCCGCCACAGGAGGAACGTACGAGCCGAGCTTATTCTTGCAGTCCATAAAGTTAACTCCATTCTTTGCTCCAACACTGGCATCGACGTACGCCAATAAAGTAGTGGGAACTCGTATATACGGAGTGCGTCTGCGATACAGTGAAGCTGCGAAACCCACAACATCCAAACACACACCGCCTCCAATTGCAATAATAGGCTCCGTGCGGCGGTCGATCCCAAATTTGTGGACTTCCTCCAAAATGAAAGTCACCAGCGTCATGGATTTGTTCTCCTCAGTTGTTGGTAACGGAAGGATCCTGTACGTCACTTTTCTGGCTTCAAAATAGGCCTTGACCTGAGGGCCGTAGAGGAGGTTTACGGTTTCGTCGATCACTATGAATCGCTTTATTTGTGTGCTGCTGTTGTAAAGGGTCTGCCGTTCCTCAGGGCTGCTGACGTGACCCAGCAGTAAAGTGTCGTTTCTGACGTCTAGAAGATCCTCGCACTGAATTACTCGATGGGTGAAGACGATCGGGCTGACCACTGTCCATGTGACGCCGCCTTCTGTGCGAGATTCGTAACTGTGGAAACACATTACACTCTTTATTTTTTAAATATTTATTTGTTTTTCAGTTTTTATATTACTACAGGTTACGCAGTAAATAATAGTCACATAAACCCAGCAAACACTTTACATCCCATATTCCCTCCCACCGCCCGATACACAATCCATAGACATCTGATGGAAAATAATAATAATAATAATAATAATAATAATGTAATAATAATAGTAACATTAAATTATGATACTGAATCACTATATTAATAATAATAATAATAGTAACATTAAAATACGATTATGAATCTATTAATAATAATAATAATAATAATATTAATAATAATAATAATAATAATAATAATAATAATAATAATAATAATAAAATAAGATAATGAATCTATATATTAATAATAATAATGATAATAGTAACATTAAAATAAGATAATGAATCAATATATTAATAATAATAACAGTAAAATAAGATAATGAGTCACTATATAAATAATAATAATAATAATATTAAAATACGACAATGAATCAATATATAATTAATAATAATATTAATAGTAACATTAAAATAAGATAATGAATCAATATATTATTATTAATAATACTAATAATAATAATAATAACATTAAAATAAGATAATGAATCAATATATTATTAATAATAATAATAATAATAACATAAGATAATGAATCACTATATAAATAATAATAATATTAATAATATTAAGATACAACAATGAATCCATATATAATTAATAATAATAATAATAATAACATTAAAATAAGATAATAAATCAATATATAATAATAATAGTAACATTAAAATACGATAATGAATCAATATATAATTAATAATAATAATGATAATAATAATAATAATAATAATAGTTACATTAAAATAAGATAATGAATCAATATATTATTAATAATAATAATAGTTATTATAATAGTAACTTTTTAAAATAAGATAATGAATAAATATATAATAATAATAATAATAATAATAATAATAATAATAATAATAATAATAAGATTAAAATAAGATAATGAATCAATATATAATTAATAATAATAATAATTATTATAATAGTAACTTTTTAAAATAAGATAATGAATAAATATATAATAATAATAATAATAATAATAATAATAGTAAGATTAAAATAAGATAATGAATCAAAATATAATTAATAATAATTGTTATTATTATAATAATAACTTTTTAAAATAAGATAATGAATAAATATATAATAATAATAATAATAATAATAATAATAATAGTAACATTAAAATAAGATAATGAATCAATATATAATTAATAATAATAATTATAGTAACATTAAAATAAGATAATGAATCACTAAATTATTAACTAGATAGTAAAGGTTGAGGACAAACTTTATGGTGGCTTGAAAAGCCTGTTTTAAGTAGTTTATTTAGTTTGAAAAAGTATCAAGTTGGTTAAAATAATCCATCCATCCATCCATTCATCCATTTTTTTATGAAGTACATTTATTACGTTTTTCAACCATTAGATTTACAAATATGCACATGTATGTTCAAAAAAGTGTGTGTGTGTGTGTGTGTGTGTGTGTGTGTGTATGCAGTCCACAGCGAGCATCAGAATGGGGAAGAAAGGGGATTTAAGTGACTTTGAGCGTGGCATGATTGTTGCTGCCAGACGGGCTGGTCTGAGTATTTCAGAAACTGCTGAT
>CAIGQQ010024178.1:0-12341 GCA_903798035.1 Danio albolineatus
GATTCATATATAAAAGAGTCGACTCATTGTTGTTTAAATGAATCGTTATTAGAACGAGTCTTTAGCCGTTTTGGCTTGACGTCAACGCGAAACATAATAGTTGCGCACGCAGACCCGGGAAAATTGAACTGCCCGGCCCCGCCCACAGACAGGAAGAAAAAGTGGAAGACAACAAGCACTGTATTGCAGTAAGTGTTGTAGCATAACCAGCGGGACAGCAGTGACGTGTGATCTGAGTAATATCTAAGTAAATCTTTATTCTGTTTGATGGCAGTATAAAGATTTAGAGAGAAGTTATTGACAGCTTTTGTAGTATTGGTTTTCGTGTTTTGCTCTTTGTAGACGGTCCCTAAGGATCTGTCTCTGCCGCCTGCACACAGAGTTTAATATAATGCGTCCAGCGCGTAGGCAAAGCTCATTTTTAGGAAAATAAGGTTGTAGGTGATTGTATACATTGCGACGGTTGAAAAGAGGTGCTATTTGTGTAGGAACAATGTTTCGGTCATGAGTTATTGATCCGGAAAACACGACTGCTGCTAACTTTACTGAACTTATCGGCATTCCCGTTAAATCATGTCCCGTAGACGCTGTGCTCTAAAGTGTGAGGGAAAAGCTGTGTTATTTTCCTTACGTGGAAACCTCTTATCCCTACCTGGAGTGGTTGAGGTTTTTTTTCGTAAAATACCTGAGAATTACATCCCCAACACGGTGCTGTATTCACGTCATCCCTCTGAAGAGAGCTACACCAATCTACCAGCTTACGACGCGGGATTTGTTGCACGGTTGTTGTTAAAGGATGGATCAATACCCAGTTTATTTGGACCTGCGTGTTCTTCCAGTCGTGTTGACTGTAACAAGGTAAATATGGATGTAGTTGTCTGTACTGTGTTTGCTCCGTGCAGCATGTAGCGGTAGCCATTTAGCTTACTGCCGAATGTAACTATTTGTTGGCTTACAATAGTCCATGAAGTGTTAATTATTACTGAATATTTGTTGTTATGATGAATAATATAGCAATACGCTGTTGTACAACTGCAGTGATTTGTTTTCAATATGTTCTGGCATTGGGCTGCTGTCACGTAAAGGACATGACGTGGTGATGTGACGTGGTAGCGTCACGTAAAGGAGGTGCTTGGGGAAAAAGACTCGCTCAGACGATTCATATGGTAGTCGGTGGGTAAATGAGGTAAAAATAAATAGATATTATAAGACATCGAAAGTGTTTTTTAACCTTGCATACATATCATCCTGTTGTTTGGGACTTCAAAAAGTGAAATTTAACCGTTCTCAACCCACCATATGGGCTCTTTATTATCTTTTAAAAAATGTTCACAATTTGGCTTAGCTTCAGCCCATTTTTTTCATGAATATATTTTCCAAGTAATATAATTAGCTGTATAAGAAAATAAGTTGTACTTTTTGAGTCAATTCCATCTTGTACAAAACAAATATGACATCATACATTCCAATTCATATTAGTGTTTCAAATGTCCTTGAAATAAAGTTGGAAACATCAATCCAAAATAATCTTGAGTACACACATTAAAAAAAGAAATTCTTTAACAGTACCACAAAAACTGCAAGAGTTTTTCCTATTCACTTCAAACCGTTAAAATAATTATTTTACAAGATAAATTCTGTGCAAAATTTTAAAAGATGCCTGTATTACTTTAGTACTTATATAAAAAAAAGTTGTTTGTTAGTAACCACATTCTTCCACTGACCAGAAGACTGTTGAACATGGTATATGACTCTTTTAAATACATTTCTAATATTTCTATTACTGCATTTATCTTTAACAATATTACAAACAAATACAACATCATCATGTTTTTGGCTGTTGTTCCACATTGTATGCAGAATTACGTAACAGTGATACTACATTACTTGGTATTGCATCAAAAATAGCAGCGTAGCCTTTTGGTGTACCAGGAACTTTTTTCATACCATAATTGATTAAATATAGACTTCCTTTTATACAAGATTTCTTTATTATTCCACTAAAAATACAAATGTGGTGTAAAATTATGTTTATAGACCAACTGCCAAGCCAGCAATGTCTGCTTATGAAAACGTGCCAATTTAATTGGGATTTTATTAATAGAGATGTTACATTTTAAAAGAATATTTATGCCACAAGAATTAAATATAAAGTTTTAAATCTTTAAAATGAAACACTTCAAAACCTCCAAAGCCTTTGCTGTTATTTAAAATATATTTTTTTAAATAGTGAGCCATTTTCTGCCAAATAAAATCATTAAGAGCCTTATCCAATTCCTTAACAAAAATTTTCAGGGTTTCCATTGGCACTAATACATATACAGACGTTGAAATTCCTTCTGCCTTTGACTGCAACACATGACTATATACTGTAAGAACAGATCTCTCATTAACCACATATTATATCTGTTTTTGATCTTTCAAGTAGGCTGTTAGGTTGGGGTAAGGGTAAGGGTTAGGGTTAGTGGAAGTTGACATGAACTTGCAAAGTTTCTTTCAGTCATATAAATGTCTGTTGAAGCAGCAGTATCAACTGATATTAAGCAGACAGTCTACTAATGCTCAAAGAGGACCATCAAAATAAAGTTACAAATTTTATTTGTTTCTTTGTTTCAAATCCTTACATATTATTACACCAAGGTATGTGACATGCAGTGTCATTAATTGGTATACCATTAATTTCTTATAACAGTCTTTATGAGCAAATAAGATAAGATTCATCTTTAATCCAGAGACCACAAAAAATCCTTAGTACAGTTATTAACGCTCTTCACTTCTCTACTATTTTTGACAAAAATTGTAGTGTCATCAGCTAATTGGCTGAGTTTAATTTCATAATCAAACACTGAAATTCCTTGAAAATGTGTTTTATATATATATATATATGACAAGCCACACTGTAAAAAAATCGGTAATTTTACAGTTTATTTTCTGGCAGCTGGGGTGCCGGGAAAAACCCCCCATAAAATAACGGCCGTTAAATTACAGAAATGTACCGTAAAATAACAGATATTAAATTACAGAAATTTACCAGAAATTTAAACTTAAGGAAATTTCTGTAATTTAATATCCGTTATTTTATGGAATATTTCTTTAATTTAATATCCGTTATTTTATGGTATATTTCTGTATTTAACAGCAGTTATTTAAGAAAAGAAGATATAGGGCATCCTTGCCTTATCCCACGGCTTAAATTTTTTTAAGTCCCATAAGATAATTGGACTGAGCTGTTAAAGAGTTTGAATTGCTTTTTGAGAAAAAAATTTAAAAACTTTGAAAATAAACAGTGTTGAATAGTATTAGACGCTTTATAAAAGTGACTAAATACTATTAAACTAGTAATATTATTTAATCATCTAAATTAAAATGGTTATAATTGATTAGGTCAAGAACTATTCTAATATTTTTCCAATATACAGTCCTTTCAAAAAGCCAGATTGTTCTTGATCAATTACCATATTTAAAGATTTTTTTATTCTTTTGGCCAATAACAAAGAGTTAATTTTGGTGTCATTATTTAGCAAACTAATTGGTTTTCCAAGTACAATTTATCTTTGTTAGGCTTTGGTATAAGTGTAATTACTCATTGTTTTATGGAAGCCAGAAATTCTCCCATTATAATTGATTCTTTAAAGACAGCAAGTAAAAAAGGTGCAAGAATATTACCGAAAGTTTTATAAAATTCCCTTTTCAACCCATCACTTCCAGAGATTTCCTTTAAGACTATTTATACAATCTATTACTTTTTCTATATTTAATTCTTCATCACATGATTTTTTAAAATCAGTGTCAATCTTATTAATATTTTTTAGTACATAATAGTTTCCTAATTTTAGGCCACTTAATATACACTGGGACTGATCTACATAAAATAATGACATGAGGATATATTGGCATACAGGGGTATGACCAATAGACCCTTTTATGACAAACATTGTATCCTGAGGCAGTGCCATGTATCAGAATGATAATGCACCAACACACGTGAAAGTGAAGCTGAACATCTCCCATGGCCTGCATAATCACCAGATCTACAACCCCAAATCAGAAAAAGGTGGGACAGTATGGAAAATGCAAATAAAAAAAAAGAAAGTAGTGATTTCCAAAACTGCTTTGGCTTATATTTCATTGCAGACAATATGAACACAACATATTTCATGTTTTGTCTGGTCACCTGCCTTTCACCCTTTCCTGTCATTCAGACCATTCAGCAATTTAGGGCTAGTAAATTGGTTAAATAATGATGTGATTTGAAACAAGTGATGTCAACAGGTGACTGTAATTATGATTTGGTACAAAAGCAGCATCCAAGAAAGGTCTAGTACTTTAGGAGGAAAGATGGGCAGAGGATCACCAGTTTGCCAACAAATACGTGAGAAAATTATGTTTAAAGCAATGTTCCTATAAGAAAGATAGGAAGACATTTGGATATTTCACCTTCAAAATTGCAGAATATGATTAAAAGTTTCAAGGAATCTAGAAGAATTTCAGTGCGTAAATGATATCCCCACATGGGTTCAGGACTACTTTGGCAAACCTTTGTCAAGTACCACAATATGTTGTTACATCCAAAAATGCCAATGAAAACTGTACTGTGCCAAAAGGAAGCCCTATGTTAACAGTGTCCGGAAGTGCCATCAACTTCTCTTCTTCATCTGGGATAGATCATCACACAGTGGAATGGAAACTTGTACTGTGGTCAGATGAATCAATATATCAGGAAATGTTTTTTTTTTTGTTTTTTTTTTTTGGAGAAGTGGACCAAAGAAGAAAAAGATCATCCGGAATGTTACCAGCAACAAGTCCAAAAGCCAGGGTCTGTCATGGTATGGGGTTGTGTCAGTGCCCCTGGAAAAGCAACTTGCACTCTTGTGATGACCATTAATGCTAAAAACTGCAAAGAAATTTTGGAGCACAATATGCTGCCTTCTTTCCAAGGAGACCTGGAAAGTCTTGTATATTTCAACAAGATAATACAAAACCACATTCTGCACACATTACATGCCCTGGCTGTGGAGGAAGATGATACAGGTACTTGACTGGACCGTCTCCAGTCCTGATCTGTGTCCAATGGAGAATGTGTGGTGGCAAAATGCAACAACGAAGACCCCGTACTGTTGTCCACCTTAAGACTTGTTTGCAGGAAGAATGGGACAAAATTACACCTGAAACACTTCAGTCCCTAAACACCTTCTAAGTGTTGTGAAAAGGAATTGCAACATGGCATACAAAGGGGTAAATGCTTTACTGTTAAAACGTTTTAAAAAGTGTTGCAAGAACCAAAATTGGAATGTGTGTTTGTTTTGAAAAAAAAAATAAGTGCAGGACTCCACTGTGCAGGACTTGTCATTCCCCAGATGAATTTATACTATATTGGGGGCAAAAGGTTGCCCTACACCATAATGAATTATTGTGGTCTAAAACCAGGTATTTCAGTTTCATTTATATGTAATGTAATGTAATGCAATGTGCATTTATATAGCGCATTTATCATGTATGGCCATACACCCAAAGCGCTTTTCAATCATGAGGGGGGTCTCTCCACATCACCACCAGTGTACAGCATCCACTTAAATTATATAATACAATATAACAGTATAATGATATTTATTTCAATTCTTAAATACTTAAATAATTATAATGTAAACTCCTATACACCCATAGCATAGAAATCAGCTGCTGAAAATAAAAAACAAACACAAATCAATACCAGCAGGGGGCAATGTTGGTTTAAAGGTGACTGAGCTAAAGCGCAATATCTTTTTTAACCCAATTGTGTTTTAAATGTCCCCCTTTTCCAATATGCTACACCTTAATTTAATGCTTGTCATAAATAACTGTTGTCATGGAGAATGGGTGGATTCCCTGACACCCTAATGATGATGTCACATATGGTTCTGATGAGAATACTGATGTTATCTAACATCTGACTTTACAAGGTTCAACTGCTATCCTGATGTAACTCTTATTTCTATATTACACTCATCTTATCTTTAAGATTTAAAACACAGGTTATGTTTCGTCTAGTGTGTGGTGTTTTAATTTTAAATTCAATTAAATACTAAAAAGATTTGAAGGCAGTCAGGGAGGGACGCAATTATTTCAGATACTGCTAAATTACTACACAGTCATTAACAACTGTCTATAACGTAGAAACTACGTCTATAAAGGAAATTCCAGTTTGAAACTCTTGGTTCAACTCCTTATTTAGCCTGACTGCAGATAAAAGAAGAAGAGGGAGGTGCATTAATACTCTAAAGGGCAAACATTTTGAATTAAATTTAGAATGATATAAAAAAAAACTATTTCATGTTACACTGATCCCTGGAATAAGGTCTACTGAAAATTCAACTTTCCCACCACACACATTAATTTTAAAATATAGGAAAATACATAACACAGGGTTCTCATGCATGGGTCATGGAATTTCTGAAATATCAAGAAATGTTGAAAGGTTTATTCCAGATATTATAAAACAAAGGGCCTTATCATACACCCAGCGCAATAAGGTGCAAGACGTGTTTGGCATGATTTATTGCTATTTTCAGACCAGCGCAACAGTAACTTTCAAGCTTTGCGCTATGTTGTTTAAATAGCAAATCCATTTGTGCCACTTTGTGGACTCATGGGTGTACTGGTCTAAAAAAGGAGGTGTGTTAAGGTGCATTGTTTGCACGTTGCTATTTTGTACCAATTGAAATAGACTGCGCCATTCCAAGTCCAGTATGCGCCTATGCACGTCCAAACACTTACACATTGCTTAATACACACAAGATGTACAGCAATACACAAATATCTTTACATATGAAAAAAAAGATTAAAATAGTACAAAATGTATTATTTTTGACATAAATATAAAAACCACTATCTCCATGCCTTCTTAATGTCGGGAAGCTTTTTTTAGTTTATTCATGACAATTTGCATTGTAAAATATTGTTATTTTTAGCAGTATTTTTTATTATATGCATATTTATATTTGTTTTAACAAAAACAAGTTTAGATTTCTCTACCTGTTGGGTTTTCGAGACGTATGCATTACCATATGGGGCATAAGAATAGGATGTGATTGAATATAATTTTTTTGACCACACTTCGTTATTATTGTTCGTTTATTTGTTTGCTGGAAGAACTGAATTTAGAAATAGTTTTGAAACAAACCTTTGCACTTAACAAACAAAATTAAATATGTAGACTCATGGATGTCTTTAGTGGAGTGCAAACAACACTGTTTCCTTATCCACAAAATTAAATGAGTAAAGAGTAAAAGTAAAATAAAGAAAAAGTAAGGAGGCTGAACGGAGGAGGCTTGTTCTTTGTTTTCAGTCATACATTTCCTGAAAACAGCTTATTTAAAGCTGAAATGCCGGGTGAGACATGCAAGAATGAACCTCGTTGGTTCTTCTTAACCTAAAAAGAACTTAAAGGGCACATAGTTTGCCCTTTTTTCTAGATAAGTCTTCTGTGTCCCCAGAATGTGTCTGTAAAGTTTCAGCTCAAAACACCCATCAGATTATTTATTATAGCTTTTAGTAGTTTGTATTTTATAGCCCTAAACAGCTTGTTGCTGTTTTTGTGTACTGGGCCTTTCAGGCTAGTCTCACTCTTGATCACATTTGATGGTGATTGATGACCTTCACGAACTGAACAGACCTTTTATTCCCGGTAGCTTTGCGCATGTCCTGTCTTGTTGATATGATTATATGCGTTACTATGGAGACATGTTAATACGCAGCTGTCAATCAATTCGGTGGGCGGGGGACCGCACTCCTACGTCAAGTTGCGGTCTGTCTCAAAACCGCTCCAATTGGTCCACCGTTTTTATGTTGTTAAATTGAAAAGAAGGACTGGATGTGTTTATATCACCCCAAAATGACCATCTATACACTATACCTACACATATGTCTGACCAAACAGCTTAAAAAAGAAGATTTTACTTAAAATTTACTTTAAAAAGATTTTTTTTAAAACTCAGCTTAAAGGGATAGTTCGTGCAAAAATGAAAATGTACTTTTACTCACTCTGTTGTGGGTCCAAAGTATTTTGAGTTTCTTTATTATGTCGAACAGAAAAGAAGATATCTTAAAAGCTGGAAACTGGTAACCATTGACATCCATAGTAGAAAATACTACTACTTTGGAAGTCAATACTGGTTTCTAACATTTTTCAAAAATCTTCTTTCGGATTCATCAGTAGAAAGAAACTCAAAGGGGTTTGTGACAAGTGAACGGTGATATATGATGGCAGATTTTCATCCCTTTGAACACCCCATTTCACATGAACAAATTAATATTATTGGCTCTCACACATTAAGCAAGCATAGCCTAAATTCCCCAATCAAATCTGAATGCTGAAAAGCTGATATTGATATCAATATTGATAATGTAAATATAAATAAAATGTACAATTATATCAAATCTGTTTATTCATAGAGATCATGTTTTTTAGAAGACTTAAATGGTCTATATGCACTGTAAAAAAATACTGGTTGCCTTAAATTTTTAAGCTGAATCAAATGAACCTTATGAGTTCATTGAACTTATATTATGTTAAATTGACTTAAAACAGCTTGTGTAACTTATTAAATTGAGTTAGAAAACAATTAATTTAGTTTAACAAGTTAAAATGAACTAAAAAATTATGTTGTCATGACTATCTGATCATATAATTTCTTACAGTGTGGGTTTATTTTTTTCATCTCTTTATGAACATTTTGAGATGTTTGGCTGAATATACCATCAATACAGAAACAAGAAAATCTTTAACTGTATATGAACAAAAGTCAAATATGTTTGGAATAACAGTGAATAAATAATGACAGAATGTTATTTTTTAGGTGAACTATCATCTGAAATGTTCCTCAGCTCACTTTAAGTTTATAAAGTAAAGCAAAAATGTTAAGTTTTTACCTTTTGATACTATTAAAAATATATGAAGCATTTGTTTTCTTCAGCATCCTGTTCTCTTTGGGTTAAAGGGGGCACTTCTGCTGTCCCACTATTGCAGTTGGGGGATTAAACTTAACCCGCGATGAGCCCACAAAACTCATCACGAGAGCTGGTCTCTAATCATGAGCGTGCTGCCTGTGCAGGACACATGTGCTAAACACAGACTTCAGCCCACAGACATAATGAAAGTGCTGTAACTGAGACACGAGCCTCAATGAAAAACAGAAGGCCTTCACAGCAGGATCCACATCAGACTCAGGCTGATTTTAGCCTTGTTTATATAATAAAGTCCTCCATATGCAAAGCAACTGAGTTTAAAAATCAGTGAAAGTTATGTATAACAGAAGTTTATTTAAATGATAAAGTATGATGTGCCTTGATATTAGTATAATAATAATAAATATGGTTAAAAATTATAATATATATTTTGCTGTCATTACCACTTAACAATGTATTTATAAGTTATTTTTCATAATACATATAAAGCATACATACATAGACAAGACATTTACAAATACATTATTTTCAAAATGTATTATTTACTGAAAAGGAACCGATCTTATTATTAATTTATTATAAAGTATGAAGTTAAACACTTAATGTTACTTTGCTACAGAAAACATTTATAAATCTAAATAAATTCAAATCAATATTAATAATAATTATAATAAACAATTAACAAATTATTTTCTTATAAATACATAAATTAACCACTGATTAATAATTTATTAATAATGCATATAGTATTTTATAATTATAAAGTAATAATTAATCAAACTAATAACAAAAATAAGAAATAATTAAACAATACAAGTTTGTGTATACACACACTATGTATTTACTTTTAAATGATAAATGCATTTATTACTTATTATAAAAATATTAGTTTATTATAAAAAAGTTTGAATTATTAAATGTTATTTTGTAAAATAAACAAATGCATTACATAAAATGCTATTCACGTTCAACTTAGTCGTAATACATTTATTTACAAATAAATCATGAATAAATCAAGTATTTATTAAAAGTATTATTACAAAAATTTAAATGTGATATTTGTTACAAGTAGCATACTTTTTAAAGATAACTAAAACCATCTATCATGCTATCGATTTGGTTCAATTCAATATCTCAGTGCATCACGGTGCATTGAAGATGCTTTCCATACACAATTTAATATTTTAGTTCACAGCACAAGAATTCTTGTTATAAAATATTTAATTTATAAATAGATTTTCTGTTTATTTGTAATACAATTGTGTCCTTTAATACAAGCAGTCAGATATATGAAGTGTACCTTTAATTTTACCTGCTCAAAGAAAACACTCTTTCTAAATGTATCAAACAAAACTCAGAACAACATGAGCTTTTAAAAATAAACAAACTTAATTATTATCCCGCCTGTTTTTTGAGCGTTGTCGAGCGAGTTCTTACACACACTCCTATGATTGGTCACGCGCTCAACAGAAAGGGCTGCGATAGGCTCTAAACGCTGACAAACAGCAGCGGCGAACACAGCTGATCCGTGATAGATGCAGTGGAGAAAACTCACTCTGCAGACAAGCTCCTGTCTGGATTCACAAATATTGCTGTAACAGCCGAGAGGAGGGGAAACCTGTGCAGGGTTTGTGTTTTTTTTAGTAGTTGGAGCATTTTAATTGCTTGCCTCCCTCGCCATAGTACTTTACCGCGACATAGTGCACATGAGATAAATGATATCAGTACGTAATAACCAGTGATGATCTATTACTACACTGATACCGAATTGTCCGCATCTGCATCACGGTGCACCGAAGAAATCACCTCACAGCAAGGAGGTCATTGGTTCAAGGTGAATTGGAAGAACTAAATTGGCCATAGTGTATGAGTGTGTGGGGGAATTAGTGTGTATGGGTGTTTCCCAGTACTGGGTTGCGGCTGGAAGGGCATCCGCTGTGTAAGACATATGCTGGAACAGTCTGGGGTTTATTCCGTTGTGGCGACCTCTGATAAATAAGGGACTAAGCCAAAGGAAAATGAAATGAATGAATGAAATAAGATTTAGAACTATAAACATTAATTCATAATTTATTAAAAAATAACCACATATGAATTTATAAAAACCTGTAAAACGTTTCACATTGGTTAAACTTACAAACTCAAGTTCTCGAACTGCCTTGAAAATGTGTCAACTCAATTTAGAGATTCTTTGTTTCAACCTAAGATGTTGAGTTTCACATTATAGTTAACATAAACTCTTAAGTTGATTTGACTTACATTTTCAAGGCAGCTTGTGAACTTCAGTTTGTGAGTTTAACCAATGTGAAACGTTTTACAGTGTAGTACATGAAACGTTTATTTTATTAATAACAAAATGATTCCATAACTATTCTAAAACTATTCCAGTAATGCTACGCAGTGTAGCACATTAAATAGACTGCTGACACCTCAAAGTCTCTACTTGTTATTTTTTTTACCCAGACAGAATCCCATTGGAATTCCTGTCAGTGTCCAACATTGATAAAAGCTGATTTAGGCGACCGGAGCGGGAAGTCCCGGTGAGTTATGGGCACAATTCATAATCGGAGTTGACGTTAACCCCGTGACATCGCGCGAGACCAAATGCGCGGAGAGAAAGAAAACATTGGAAAAGCAGACGCTGATTTTATCTCTTGAAATAGCCATTAAGCGAAGAAAACAATGAGGAGAAAACCGCGAAAGCTCAAGGGGGATCAGGGCGTAATATAGCGAGCGCGTTCCCGCGGCCAGAGCGGCTGCCAATAGTTTTGAACTTTACAACTTGAGGGGTCACTTATGACGAACGCTGCGCTGCCCCTCGGGACCCCAAACACACGACTACATGTTTATGTTCCAGTTTCATGCTTCAGCTTGCAGAAATCCTGATATCATAATGCTCATATGAGAAAGACGCTCAAATGTTGGCAGGCGCAATAGCAAAGCAATTAAAGTGATTATTGTTTCTCGATTTATGGCGGGTTTCCTGCTCGTGATGGTTCGACATGCAGCAATCAAACAACAGCTTATGGCACAACTTGTTTTTCATTTACTGACAGCATCGATTCACTGAAAATAAGGACAACAGCCACATGTTTGCAAATTTTTCACAGACCTTGAGGAGATTGAGGAGGACAGAAGTTGATTTAACACGTTTGTCAGCTGCACCATTGAGTTATGCTCATTTTTAATATATAAGATGCATATTTTACAAAAAACCCCAAAACAAAACATGTTTTTATGAGCCAGGGACCCCGCTAGAAATTGTACGTTCCCAGAACGTTCTCAGAACGTCCCCACTGGTGTTAAGGACGTCACATGGTAACGTCCCCAGGACGTTCTGAGAAGGTCATGATGTTGAGTTCTTTAAAGGGTTAGGGGACGTTATTTAGGGGACCTTT
>CAIGQQ010024181.1:0-11112 GCA_903798035.1 Danio albolineatus
AGTTAACCTAATTAACCTAGTTAAGCCTTTAAATGTCACTTTAAGCTATATAGAAGTGTCTTGAAAAATATCCAGTGTAATATTATTTACTGTCATCATGACAAAGATAAAAGTAATCAGTGATTAGAGATGAGTTATTAAAACTATCATGTTTAGAAATGTGTTAAAAAACTTCACTCCGGTAAACAGAAATTGGGGAAAAAATAAACGGGACTTCAACTGTATGTATATATGCACATAAAAATGTAAAATTTTCAGTGAATATTTTATTACTGTTCCTTTTTTTGTACTACATTTACATTTGAACAATAAATCATCTGCCAGCTACAGTCATGGCCGTTCTCTTACTAAATACTAATAAATAGTGGACAAAATCAATAATAAAATGCATAGGTCAGTATAACTACATCGCGGACAAAGAGTTTGGATAGCTAGCTTGGTAGTAGGGGGCCCATCCTCATATTTTTTCATGGGGCCCAAAATTGCTAGCGGCACCCCTGGGCACAACACAACAAAAGAGAAGAGCAAACACTAATAGAGCAATGTCTATGAATATTCCAATCTTGAGTAACCATTGTCTCCATGATCCAAATACGGAAGCCACCCAGTCACTAAAGTTCTTATCCGCTCCAGCGTTTTCTTTTACTTCTTTTCTCAGATTTTCCAATTTTCGCATGGCTTTCGTGAAAGATCCACCTGGGGCAGTATTATTTGTAATATAGGTACAACAATCCGTTCCGAACATTATGCACACTCCACCCTTTTCCGCTATTAACCAATTCAGTGCCTGTCTGTTTTGCCAAGCCATTTTACTTGTCGGAGCCAATTGTTCTCCTAATGCTTTAAGGGCATCGTTTGTATAATTTATAAATCTTTGTTGGTTGTAATAAATGTAGTTGATCCATTCAAAATTTTTCATTGCAGTTATCCACACTAGTATTGACTCGAATCCTCATCTCTAGCTTTAAATTCATTTGGTATTCCTCTAGGTTGGCCAATTGTATCTATGTGAACTTCTGGGTCAGGTGTATATTCTCTCTTAACTCGATGCTTCCAGTTCTGTGATCCTTGTATATCCATTTTTCCTTTAACCCAATCAGTTATTATCACTTTCTGTATTAGTTTGACTCTAGTGCAAATCCCTTTCCACTTTAATGGAAGAGTGGGGTGTAATATTCCTCTTCCACATATCCAGTAATAATCTGCTATTTGTTCATCTTGTTGTACTAAGGGAAATCCTTTTGGAAATTGAACATTTTGTCCTATACAATCACCAAGTGTACGGTTAACTGTCCCATTGCTTTTTCTAATAATTGCAGCTTCTGAAATTGGCATCATTTCATTTGTTATTGTAGCTGTAGCCACTTGGAAGGTTTGCATATAAACACCTTGTTTCCCCCACATATCATTTAAATGCCAAATTATTGCACTATTTCCTTCATATTTTCCCACATTTTTCGATCCCCTTGTTTGATTATAACATTCATATTCTAATTTCTTATTTATTACATATTTTGTGGGGATCTCTCTTGCTGCTGGTTAAACTCTGATGTTCATTTCTTTACATTCTTTTTTCAATCTATCATTGCTTTCTAATGTAAATTTGGAGTTTCCTATTATATCAAGGCATTGAGGAGGACAAAACGGTGAGTCACCATACGCTATATTGCAGTTATTCTTCCTGAATTTTGCACAATGTCTATAATCATGAGGACTTGGAACCACTGTAAGCTTTTTCAAAGGTGATGGTGAACATATAAGGCAATTACATATTTGTAATTCCGCAACTGTGTATTTTGCCCAACGATACCAATCATTGCTGTTAGCTGTTTCTGAAAATTGGTCATCTGAGATCTGGTCATAGTCAATTTCTTCATAAATCGCATTTGTATCAGTTTGATTTTCATGTATATCCTCTGGGTCAGCATTTTTCTTTAGACGGTTGGTCTTCTGTAAAGTATCTTCATTTTCCTGTGGTATATTTACCCCTTCCCAAGAGAATTCATAAGGTAATTGTTGAATACTTTTGTCCATCTCCGTTAAATTGGGATAATCTTTTACTTTTGGAGAAATTACCTCCAGGCTTTCACTCATCTGAATTTGTGTCATCATCAACAACAGCAGGACCGTCTTCCAGACCAGCTTTTTCCTGCTGTTCCCCAGCCTCCTGCAGTTCCACATCAGATATTTCTGCATCTCCTTTTTTACTCGGGTCCTGCTGTCCTGGATGGGACTCAAAAAAACCTGTTATTTGATGTTATATGCTGTTCCCTCTCTGTCTCTATTTCCATGACTTATTAATGGAACTTTGTCCTGTTCTACCTGTTGTCTGTCTTTCAATTTAGGTACTCTAGTACAATGATTTAGATCAGTGGTTCCCAACCTTTTTCCTTGGGGCCCCCCCATGTACGTATACGAAAATTTGAGCCCCCCCAAACCATATGATGGTACAGTATGTACCACACACACGCACGCGCGTGTACATACATACATACATACATACATACATACATGTGTGTGTGTGTGTGTGTGTGTGTGTGTATTATTCATATATAATATGTGTAGAAAATTGTGGCTGGAAGGGCATCCGCTGCGTAAAAAACAAAATGCCTGATAAGATGGCGGTTCATTCTGCTGTGGTGACCCCGGATTAATAAAGGGACTAAGCCGAAAAGAAAATGAATGAATGAATGAATATGTATAGAAAATATAAATTAATCAGTTTCATATTTATTCAAATTAGGCTGCATGAAATTTTTACATCAATACACAGGAATTTATATTTAAATTTTTAAACAAATGTGTTACTGAAAGAAAGAATGATTTTTATAATTACATAGTTTGAAAGTTTAGGTGCAGGTCCCCTTACTATCCAAAGGCTTTTGAATCCACTCCCCTGAAAGTACTTTTTTGATAGTGAATCAGCTTGAAATTCAGCGAGCTCATCTTCACAGCCAAAGTATTACACATCTTCAAGTTTGGATGTGAAGGGATCCATAACCCACAGCTCCTTGGATAATTTGTCAACATCCGAGAAGCGGGACTTTAATTCCGCCTGTAGTGACGTCATGTGATGACAAAACTCAGTGCGCATCGATTCACTCTGAGCCCTGCAGTCTCTTGTTGGTCTCATTATAAAGAGTGAATATGTCAGCAAGGTATTAATCCAGAACACATCTGTCAGCTGCTCCGACTGTGTGTAGTTTTGACTTTGCAGAAATTCCAAAATTTTATCTCGCAGTTCTAGAAAGCGCACGAGCACTGCCGCGCGATAGCCAGCGCACCTCAGTGTGTAGCAGGAGAGTTTTGTGCGCTTCATCCTCACACTGTTGCGTTAATAATCTCTGGCTGGTAGGACGAGCTTTAATGAAATTTACGACTTTTACAACTGTTGACAGTGTGTCACTGGACAGTTTTTACTGGCGAGTGCTTGGCGATGGATCATACAGTGGAAGATTACACAGATGTGGAATACCTTGGCTGTGAAGATGTCTCTCTGCCATGTTTTGTTTTGATTTTGCCTTTACGTTGACAAGCACATTGCGTGAGCGAGCCAAAATTAAATAATTATTTAGATATAAGAATTTTTTTACTATTACATTAGAATTTTGAGCACGTTTTTATTTTTTAGTACTTAAATATATATATATGTATTAGTGGAGCATTTTATGCATTTTTCACCTCAACTCCAAATTCACTCCTGCGCCCCCCTTGTGAACTCTGGCGCCCCCCTAAGGGGGGCGCGGACCCCAGGTTGGGAACCACTGATTTAGATGATACCATGTATTACTATTTTCTACCTGAACTGCAGTTGAAGTTGCTCTTACTACTGTATAAGGTCCTTCTCTTCTAGGTTCATTCCATTTCCTTCTAAAGACTCTTAGATAGACCTGGTCTCCAGGTTGTATTAGACATGGCGTATCCTCTTCTTCTCTAAGTCCCCTGCTCTGTTCTTGTAAAGGAATAGCTTCATGGATAGAGGTCAATTGTCGTATATATGCTCTTAGTTCAGTTTGCAATTGCTCTAATGGAGGACCTTCATATGGCCCTCTAAGCTGAGGAGCAGGCATTGGTCTGCCAGTGAGCATTTCATGGCGCGTCAAGCTCGTTATTCTATTTGTTTGCATTCTATAGCTCATCAAAGCTAAAGGTAAAGCATCCACCCAATTCATCTGGGTGTCAGCACAAATTTTATTTAATTTTGCTTTTAATGTTCTATTAACTCGTTCTACCATTCCTTGAGATTGGGGGTGATATACACATCCCATTCTTTGCTTTATTCTCAATTGTTGAATCACTGTTTTAACAGTTTTCTGAATAAATGCTGATCCATTGTCTGAGCTAATCTGAGATGGAATTCCAAATCTGAGAATGACCTCTCTTGTTAACAATTTAATCACAGTTCCAGCAGCTTGATCTGGTGATGGCACCGCTTCTACCCATCTCCTGAATCTGTCTATTATTACAAGCATATATCTTTTTCCCCTTACTGATTTTATCATATCAACAAAATCAAGCACTAAATGTTTAAATGGCCCTTCTGGTACTGGTATATGACCCACCGGTGTTGATGTCCCTCTCCCGACATTATTTTGTGCACAAATTTCACATTCAGCCAGATAATTGTCTATCGTAGCCTGCAAATAAGGAGACCAAAAACCTTGTTGTTTTATTTTCCTAAGAACTTCCCCCCTCCCGCAATGGTCAAAACCATGGGCATCTGATATCAAAATGGTGAGAAGTGGAGTGGGAGCAATTATTAGTCCTTCATGGGATCTCCACAACCCCTTTGTATCCTTAGTGGCCCCTCTTTGCTGCCATGTTGACATCTCATAAGGTGTAGCTTGTTCCTGCATTCTCACCATATCTTCTATTTGTGGTTTTGGCTGAATTAGAACAGATGGGGCCATAATTGCTACTCTGCACTCAGAGGCTTGTTTGGCATATGAGTCTGCTATATTGTTACCTTTTATGATGTAATCCCTACCTTTTTTGTGTGCTTGGCATTTAATAATTGCCATTTTTTTTGGATACATCATAGCTAGGATCAAATCATTGATTTAGTCAGAATGCTGAATTGGAGTGCCATCAGTTTTCTTAAATCCTCTTTGTTTCCAAATTGCTCCAAAAAGATGACAGACACCATGCGCATAAGCTGAATCTGTGTAAATGTTTACAATTTTGTTTTCACCTAAAGCACAGGCTTTAGTCAATGCTTTTAATTCAGCCAATTGTGCAGAGCATGGTTGATCACAATGCTGTACCACAATTGGGCAAATTTTTTCTCCTTCCTTTTGGACTACAGCATACCCAAATGGTATCCCAAATGATCTCTAAAGCAAGAACCATCCACAAAATATTCAAGTTCTGCATTAAATATTGGAGCTGATTCTAAATCTGGTCTTAATCTCGTAAAGGCCAAAGACTCAGCAACACACTCATGAGGTGTTCTTTCTCCGTCTGGAGGAATATAATTGGCTGGGTTTACTGTACTACATCGCTTTATGGTTATGTCAGGGTAAGTTAGAAGAGACAAATATGTCAAACTTCTTGCTTGAGTTAGAACAAATCTTCCCTTCTCCAATAATTCAGCTACTTTATGGTGTGTATAAATAATTATTGGATAACCCATAGTGATTGCTGATGCCTTCTCGTATGCATAGTGAACTGCAGCCAGACCTTGCTGATAACATGGAGGATAGCCTTGAGCAACCATATCCAGCTTGGTGCTGTAATATGCTATTGCTTGCCTTTTCCGGCCACAACTTGTATTCTGCGTCAATCCTGCTGATGCATATCCATCTTTTCGGTTAGCAACATATAAGTAGAAAGGCTTTTCATAATCTGGCATGGTAAGAGCAGGAGCCGTCTGCAGCTCTCTTTTAAGTGACTCAAATGCTATCAGAGCATCAGTTGTCCATGTTAGAGTTGTTCTTAAATTCTGATGTCCTGCTTCCTTGATTAATGTTCGTAATGGAGCAGTTTTTATGGCATAACTTTCTATCCAATCAGCACTAAACCCTGTCATTCCTAAAAATGTCATCATTTGGCTCACTGTTTGAGGTTGAGGTATTTTAGCTATTCCTTCTAATTGATTCGGTGATATAGCCGTGGTATTGTAAGCTACTATTCGCCCTAGGTATTCTACCTGGGGTAAGCAATACTGCAGTTTTTCCTTGGAAACTTTATGCCCTCCTTCCGCCAATTTTCGCAACACTTTTATGGAGTCTTGATGACACTGTTCCAGTGTAGGGGAGCAGATCAGCAAGTCATCCACATATTGAATGAGTGTGCTATTTATTATCAATTCTTCTAAATCTGTTTTTAAGATTTGATTGAATATATGCGGCGAATGCTTAAACCCTTGAGGTATTCTAGTGTATGTATACTGTTTGCCTTCATAAGTAAAGGCAAAAAGATGTCTACTTTCTTCTGCTAATGGTATGCTGAAAAGGCAGAGCACAAGTCAATAACAGTAAAATAGGTAGCTGTGGGTGGAACATTTGTTAACAGAGTATGGGGATTTGGCACCTCTGCAGGCCAATCTTCTGTTATCTCATTTATTGCTTTTAAGTCATGAACTTATCGCCATTTCGACTTATCTACTTTCTCTACTGGTAATATTGGTGTATTACATTCAACTGAAGTCTCTTTCAATACTCCTGCCTTTTGTAATCCTTCTGTGGTCTTTCTAATTCCTACTATTGCTTCTTTCTTTAGGGGGTATTGTGATCTTCTGGGAAATCTAACTCCTGGTTTTGTTTTTATTCTTACTGGGTTTGCTGATTAAACTAGTCCTACATCAGTTTTGTGCTTTGACCATAATTCATCTGGAACATTCGATTCCATTTCTTTTAACAGTCTAAGATTCTTTGATTGCACTATATCTTTTTCTATAGTTATCTCTACCACTTAGGGTTGCCCTATCATTTCAGATTCCCATAGTATTTTTAAGTAAATTCTATCCTTTGATTGGTATATTCCCTTTTTTTCAGTTATCTCCCATTCCCTAGATTCTGCATGTCGTAGCATGGGTCCTAATTCTTGTGGTGAACATCCTTTACTAACATATAGGGCAACATGGGGTATTGAATCTGGGACCCTAAACCAATCTCTGAGGAAGTCATTTTCTACTATTTTCAAAGCTGCTCCTTGAGGCCCTATTATTATGTATGGGGATTTCAACAAGATCTTCTGATTTCTTGTTTTTTCAAGCCGAAGTCTTTCTAAGTCTTCATCTTTGTCATTATCGCAAATGACAGTGCAGTGTGGCTCTTCTTTTGGGATTCATCAGCTTTTCTTCAATGTACTTGCCCCAAACCGAAATTACTTTTTCTATTTCCTCTTTAATTTCTCCAATCCAATAAATGTTCATGTCACTTCTTGTATTTGGTCATCATCATCCAGTTAGCTTTCTCATTGTCTATATATATACCATCAGGGGAGCACCAGATCTTCAGGTTGAGCTTGCACAATGCGTCTCTTCCAAGTAGATTGATTGGAGTTTGATCAGATATCAGAATAGGTATTCTTATTTCATTGTTCTTAATTTTCATCAATACAGGAACTGTTAAGTGATTTAATTGTGTTATTCCCGAGAATCCTACAGTCTCAATATATTTTCCAGACCTGGGGAGGTGGCCACCATCTTTTGTATTTATACTTGTTGGGCAGGCACCAGTATATAACATGGCTGTCATTGATTTTCCTTCTATGCTGATTTGTATAATTGGCTCCTGATCAGCATTCTTTGATAGCATTGGAAGCTGATTCCTCTCCGTAGGATTCTCTGGGCAGCCCTAATATCCCTGATCTGGTCCACGCCATGGATTGACTGGTCCAGTCACATGTTGCTCACAATTTTGCTGTTGTGGGCGACTTTGATTCCAGGATGGTTGAGGCTGCATTCCTTGGTTCCACTGTCGTGGCATGTACTGTTGACGTTGGTTCTCATGTGGGCAGTCTCTCCTAATGTGTCCAGGCTGATTACATCCCCAACAGATTGCAGGAGGGCCTCCTGGCCTTTGTCCCTGCATTGGTCTACTTATACCTCTCCCTCCATCTCTGGGTCTGGTCCAATTGTTTCCTCTTCTGGGATCAGTGTTTACGTAGATGTTTATTGGGGGCTGCTCCACCCTCTTCTGTGTTAAATATGGTTGATCTCCAGCAGGGGGCATTGATGCAACTCCTGTATGACTTGAGGAGTTAATTGCCACTGGTGCCATTATGATAGAATCTTCTTCCTTCCTTATGGTGGCTTGTATCTTTTTTTTCCTGCTTGACAATTCATCCAGCTGCATTTATGTTAGTCGTCTTTGGAGCTCTCTCTCTTGTTGTTTCAGCTTCAGCTCTTGCTTTCTGTAATGTTCAACAGCATGTGAGACATAATCACAGAAGTCTTTGAAGGGTTTTGAATGTAACCCTACCACATCTTCTAGTTTTATTTTTACTGGCTGTGGCATGGCCTCCAGTATTGCTGTTCTGAAAAGGGTAGATAGCACTGTGTCAGCCTCAGGATTCTTTTCCAGATCATCTCTCCATCTTTTTAGTTGTCTTTGGATGTAGCCTGTTGGGTTTTCAGTGTCATCCATTTGGTCTCCTCTCAGTAAGCGGGAGTCCATTTGGGTTGGATACTCTTTTCCTAATGTCTCCCACACCACACGCCTGTGGTGGTCAAATGATGCTGCATCTCCAAGACTGTCTTTAGCATTTTCAAGACCTGATAGTTCCAATAATTCATTCAGTCTGGATCCTCCTAGGATTTTGGCCAAAAGAGCTTTAATGTCACCTATGGCCAAAAGCTTGCCTGTAGTCTCATCTTCGAAATGTTGAATTCATTTTCCTGCACCTTCATGAATGTCTGGTAATCTGGAAATCAAGCCTTCCAAATCCTGGTTTGCCCAAGGAATATACTCAGCCTGATGTCCTTTCAGTAGTATTGGAAATTGCTTACTTGTCTGTGGCTCTTGATCTGTTCTTGTTCGCAGCCGTCTGATATATGGCACTTCATCTTCATCCATTTCCAAACAGAATCGTCCTGTCAAGAGTTCAGGCTCTTTTCTTCTCATTTTTGTCTGTCTCTTCTGGTGCTCTTCCTGTTGCTCTACTTTGTTTTTCTTTTTATTATCTTCACAGTCTTTAGACCAGACAACAATGTGGAAGAAGCAATGTTTTTTTCTCTGCATACTCCTATTATCCTTTACATCCTGAGAGGATGCCATCGGCCCAGTAATAAAATCAGTCCTGTCTTTTTGCATTGCTTCAAGGTAACTTTTTACCTTTAGCTTCTCTTGTTCTGTTTTTAAGTAGGCTTCATCAGTTTCTTGTCTGGAGTTTCTCACTAGTTCTCCATTGTCTTCCATTCTTGAGGAACTGCAACTATTGTTTTGGGTTTGCCTACCTGGCTCTGGCTGTTTATAGAAAAATAGTTCTTCTCCCAAACTCCGCTGAAGTTCTTCCACCCATCCGTCTGTTCATTGTCCTTCAGCCCCTTGGATGTTTATGAGGGTATCTTGCTCTCTCATCTCTCCATGTGATCCTTTTTCTTTCTTTTCCTCAATCATCACATCTCCTTCTATGTAAACTTGTCCACTTATTGTTGGCATCTGTTTTGTCAACTGATTATAAGGTGTGGTGGGGGGCGGTGGAGCATATGGAGGAGGGAATTCCATTTTATCCTTTACTTCTTCCTTGGTGTCAGTTTTTCCACTTTCCCCTTGAGATGCCTTCTTCATTTGGTGTCTAACAATTATGGCCTCTTCCTTAAATAACTGTAGGATCTGTAACTCTACTTGCTTTTTTTCTTTTCTTTTTTCTGACTGATCTTTGGGTTTATGGTTTTTTATCAATGTATCCATATCTCTAAGACTAATTAAATCAAATGTTCCACCTACTGGCCACTTGGTAATTATCCCTCTTGTCCTCTTCTCCCACCTCTTGGACATGTCTGTTATGATGCCTTTGAGTAGGGGGAATTTGGAAGATATCACTTCTATTGGAGTCGCCATTTGCTCTGACATCAGGCCTTCAGCTGCCACAATCTGCAAGATCACAAGTTATTATCATGCTTTTTTCCTCTTTTTACCCAAGTATTTTTAATTCTATATTTTTATCACACTACTTCTGTATATTTTGTGTATGGTTCGGCCTTACTTCAATTGATTCTTTTTCCCTAGATACTTCAATATGGCCCTTGCACATTCTTCTGTCATTCTTCTTGGTTCTGGTTCATATTCATTATTTATTTGATAAAGGTAAAATTCTTTCAGTCCTGTAGCGCAAGAAGCACTACTCCATATCCAATTTTCACCCAAACTGACCAATTCTATTTTCCACTTTTTGCACAAACTTGCATATTTTGCTCTAGCAGTCATGTATCCTTTCCAGTATTCATATGTAAGGGATTCAGTTAATTGTATACTACAACCCTCATATACTATCATACTAAGACCAACTTTATCCTCTGGAATATTTTCTATCCCCATTAATTTAAGAAGTTCTTTTTTCTCATGTACTCTTGTCATTCGTCTTCCTCATTTACCCCTCATTCTTTTTATTTTTACCATTTTTTATTTATATATATATATTTTTAAATTATTTATTTTTTATTTATTTTATTTTTATTTTACTTCTTGGCGTCTTACACAGATTAGTCCTTCTTGTTTTGCATAGCACTATTCTCACTTGTAGTTCTTTTTATGTTTATAGGCATAAGGGGTCGGGTTTCCCCACTTGCATCACATAAATTGCAATTTTCTGAATGTCCTAATAACCTACAGATCCAATTTTTTGGTGTTTTTTTTTTTGTTCTTGGAACTCTCCTTGTTATTTGGTTTATTATATCCATTTACTTCCCTACTATCTATCTATTATTTCATTTACCACGCCTTTAATATATCTACATATATTTTTCTTTCAAGTTATAATCTACAATCGTGTTTCTTTTTAACCGCTCTTTATTACAAACACACTACTAAATACAAACACTTAGACACACATTTTCCCTCAAACTCAGAGGGTCCCTCTCATTCGTTATCCCTTTATCTACCGGGCTCATTCAGTCATTCATTCCTCTCAGTGCAACACGGAGAGCGTCCGTCTCTGCCGGGTCCC
>CAIGQQ010024182.1:0-11352 GCA_903798035.1 Danio albolineatus
AACATGCAACAATCTATTTAGTTTTAATTTATGTAAAATTGATTTAGATAATGCTTACTAATAATGTGAGAGTATGTAATTGGCCAAGGACAGAACAGAAGTAAATAACCTATATTCAAAGATACAGATATTGGTTTTCCATGACTTTTCCAAAACTTTGTGGGTTTTTCGTTTTTTCCAATACTTTTCCAGGCCTGGAAAATGCCATGTCAAAAATCCTTTCCAGGTTTTCATGACCGTATGAACCCAGTAACATGCAGTTGGCTATTGAAACCCTCGGGTTGACGTCAACAAAAGAACTGCCAAACAGTTTTCTGCCAAACCTTTTCCGGAAAATTACTGGCAATTTTCTGGAAAGGGATCATGTTTGAACGCCCTTTTTGAAAATACCGGTAAATTCGTTCTGGCAATTTTCCAGAAAGAGAGAAGTTGTAACATTACGGGTAATTTGGCGGAATAAAATATAATAAAAAATCATCTATAAAATGCTTATGAAAAAACGCTGTTTGTATGCCTTCAAGCTCTGCTTCTGTTGCTTGACGCGTGTGCACATGAAACAGCCGGTGAGGGCCAGCACACACACATATTACGTACATCTCGACAAACAAAAAGCGTTCATATGTTTTCATCGAAGTATACCCATCTGTCCCCAGTATTTGTAATGTAGTCAAGTGTGTAAACATTTAGCTGCGGTTTGCGCTTCTGCCTTTGGATGTCTCTGGGAGAAAGCAGCTGCATGAATGCTAAAGCTTTAAATAAAAGTGAAATCCTCAACAAAAGCCTGACCCCTTCTATGTTTATAAACACAAGCGTAGCCGTTTAGAGCTCATTTCTGGTTAATGATGTCAGAATTATTTTGGAATAGATGTGTGAATGGTCTTTCCTGGATTTTTTTTTCTTCCGGATGTTATGTACAGATGAATTGTTGACCATAAAACTAGCCCTGTGAGCTAACAAAATCAGGATGGTTAGTTTTGATTTCATGCGTACTTTAAGATTAATCATGTGAGTTAGCATAATAAACATTTTAACTTTTGATTTCACGCAGACTTGAACTAAATATTAATAACCTAAGATTGTGTGTGTGTGTGTGTTTCAGGAGCGTGTGCGTCTGCGCTATAAGCTGGCGTATCTTCTGGGAGAGCGTCAGTATTCAGAGGTTGGCGAACTGGATCAGTTTCCTCCAGCGGACAGATGGGGCTCGCTGTAGTTTAAACCGTTTCCTCATTCATTTCTGTTCAATCAGTGGTTTACTGTAGCCTTGTGAAGCAGCGTTTGATGCTTGATGTTTCAGCTGGATATTAATACAATAACACAACCGTCAGTGACGCACATGATGGTCAGAAGAGGACACACGATTCAGAGACCACGCTTACCAGGGTAGTCATAGTTTACATTAAAATACTACAGTAAAAGTAAGTCAAGCGGCACTTTCAATATGTAAGAGAGCAAAATAATTGTTTACAAATTTTACAAAATTATTTATTTATGCAAACCTGTCTAGATCCTACATAGTGATCATTTAGTTTACCGACATGTTATCAGTGTTATTTTAGTATAAATAAGATGCTGTAGTATTTTTACATATTTTAAACTTCATTTAATGCTTCCATTTTCATTTTAGTTTAGTAATTTCCTTCATGCTTTTTACATTTTTATTATACACTCACTGGCCACTTTATTAGGTACAACTGTCCATCTGCTTTTTAACGCAAATGTCTATTCACATAGCAGCAACTGAATGCCTGTAGACATGGTGAAGACGATCTGCTGCAGTTCAAAATGAGCATCAGAATGGGGAAGAAAGGGGATTTAAGTGACTTTGAACAAGGCATGGTTGTTGGTGTCAGACGGGCTGGTCTGAGTATTTCAGAAACTGCTGATCTACTGAGATTTGTACGCACAACCATCTCTAGGGTTTACAGAGAATAGTCTGAACAAGAGGAAATATCCAGTGAGCGGCCGTTCTGTGGGCGCAGATGTCTTGTTGATGCCAGAGGTCAGAGGAGAATGGCCAGACTGGTTCCAGCTGATAGAAAGGCAACAGTAACTCAAATAACCACTCGTTACAACCGAGGTCTGCAGAAGAGCATCTCTGAACGCACAATACGGCCAACCTTGAGGCAGATTGGCTACAGCAGCAGAAGACCACACCGGGTGCCGCTCCTGTCAGCTAAGAACAGGAAACTGAGGCTACAGTTCACACCGGCTCACCAACACTGGACAATAGTAGATTGGAGAAACGTTGCCTGGTCTGATAAGTCTCCATTTCTGCTGCCACATTCGGATGGTCGGGTCAGAATTTGGCCTCAGCAACATGAAAGCATGGATCCATCCTGCCTTGTATCAACGGTTCAGGCTGGTGGTGGTGGTGTAATGGTGTGGGGATATTTTCTTGGCACACTTTGTACCAATTGAGTACCAATTGAGCATCGTGTCGACACTATAGCCTACCTGAGTTTTGCTGCTGACCATGTCCATCCCTTTATAACCACAGTGTACCCATCTTCTGATGGCAGGATAACGCACCATGCAATCATCTCATGCTGGTTTCTTGAACATGACAGAGTTCACTGTACTCAAATGGCCTCCACAGTCACCAGAGCTCAATCCAATAGAGCACCTTTGGGATGTGGTGGAACGGGAGATTCGCATCATGGATGTGCAGCTGAAAAAACTGCAGCAACTGCGTGACGCTATCATGTCAATATGGAGCAAAATTTCTGAGTATATTTCCAGTACCTTGTTGAATCAATGCCACTAAGGATTAAAGGCAGTTCTGAAGGCAAAAGGGGGTCCAACCCGGTACTAGTACGGTACTAGTACTAGTACCTAATAAAGTGGCCGGTAAATGTAATGTTAAATATTAAATAATAATAATAATGTTAAATATTTTTAACGCCGTGTGGTATTTTGGTGTAAACTATGGTATTCAATGGCATATTCCTAAGTGGATGATACTGATGGCGTCACATGACCTCACCGCTGTCCGTGGAGTGTATTTAACCATGATTTCACTCTGGTCTGGCAGTTCTAGGTGTTTTTCTGGTCCTCGAAACATTCGCGGTTTCATTAAACACTAGGCGATTCATTTCCCGCAAACGTCATGAAGCATCAGAATGAATGTAGCTGAAGAGTTTCCAAGCTGTGAGTTTAAGACCAGCACGACGATGGCTGCGTTTCCTTTATTTTTACTGTATGTTCTAGTTCAACACTGTTTCTGCTTTTATTTATTGCTGCTACAGGAACATTTGGACTGGGGTTTCAGCATTACCATCTGTCAGCCTTTTTTTTTTTTTTTGACACTATTAATTTTGTTTATTTAATAATGGCGCATATATTAGCATAGTGTTACTACTGTAGCTGTGTTTCCATCCAAAGCGAATTCAATTTATGCACAAAACTGGGATATCGCATAAAGGTTTGGCTACTAAAGCAGCGTTTCCATCTAATGAGTAGGGCCACACGGAATCTGCGCGCGCAGAATTCCGCAGATTTTTAGCACATCATTGATTTTGTTTATTTACTGGTGTAAATGTGTGTATATTTAATCAGTTTTCAAATTAATTTCAGTAATATTATTGATTCATATGAAAATATTCATGAGATTTATTTACAATACAGTTTGTAAAGTACTATTTTTGGTGTTTTAGTAGAGATTTTATATGACAGACTTGCTTTGTTTACCAAATAAAGAGGATTTAATTAGATTCACATTGTAAACATTAAATAAAAGTTAAAAAGGTATTACTTTTATTTCATATATTAAGATTTTAGTTATGATACTCCCAAAATCATTTCGCATGAATCCGCAGATTTTTAACAAAATACTCCGCAGAAATAGCAAAAAATGTCAGCAGATTCCGTCTGGCCCTACCTATGAGAAACTAAAGAGAGCTAAATCATCACTTCCTGATAAACTGGAGCAGATATCGGTCAGAGAAATGTAGCTTAGTGTGTTTGGATTCACCACTGTGGTGTTTTCCTTCTCAAATAAATGAGTTGCGCCTCAGAAGATGAAGACGAAATGCAATGAACGCGGTGAATGCGGTGCTTTTGGAGGCGTTCCATTAAGGGGTCGATCACACTGAACGTGTTTTTTGCGTTGAGAGGTATTTTGCGCATCTTTTGAATGGTTTACTACTAATGGCCGCAAGCGTTTTGCACGCTGCTTATGCGCACCTTGTGTTTTCACTGCCTGCTGCGCCTTACGTTGCTCACTGTGCTCTCGCAGTTGATAAAAAGTCAGTTCTGAACGGAAAAAGAGCGTAACGCCAGTTGCGTCTGTTCCATTGTCCAATCAAATGAAAGCAGAGACTGGGTTCCTGTTGAGGCGACAGCAGTGTTTGTGCTGTCAAGACGTCTACGAAGACTGAAGGAGAGACTAGTGGTCGCTGAAAATAAACGTTTATAACTACTTAGTTATGCGAATATAATTTAAAAAGTTGTGCATCAAAATGTATGCACTTCTGCCGTTCCATCAAGCAATTTTTTATGCGATAATCCAAAATGTGCATGAAAATGGGTGGATTGAAACATAGCTACTGTCTGCAGATTGAGATGAAGATCTGGATGAAGGATAATCAGTGTATCATGAGTCTGTCAGATTGGAGATGTGTGTCGTTTCATGTGGTCTGACAGTATTAGCAGAGAAAAGCGAGTGTTTTTAGATTAAAAAGGTGATTTCAGGCTTCTCCCGTAGACGAATGAAATCATATTTTGCATATAGGAACATTTTTACAGCATTTAATAGATTATTTTTTTGTATTATGATATTGTTTGCACAACAAACAAATTTACAATTCTTCTATACGTGAATATTAGTGCATTTATTCATATTTTAAAAACTACGGTATCAAATATAAGCTTGATTTATTTATTATTTTAATATCGTGATCAAATGTGAAACCATTCTATTGATCTCAAACTTACTTTTGCAGCTCGTGTCTTCATTTTGTGAGTTTTTTTTTATTTTATTTTGTAAGATTCGTAAGACACTCTGCTGATTCTGTCTGAGGAGGATGAAGGTTATTAATATGCATCTGCATCATTTCCAGTGTTTCGAGGATCCTCATGTCTGTGTTAATGAATCATTGTGTCTGTCAAAGAGCCAAAGCTTCACCTGCTGTGATGTTGATGACCAGGTTTAGGACGTTAGATGGAAAGTATGTGGGACAAATGTACAAGTTATAATGGTTGATGACGATGATGCGATGCTCTGGTGTTTAATAATGTTTTCATGTTTACTGCGCCATTAAAGATTCAGATGGAATGACCAGCACTCGTTTCGTTGTGTTTAAATGCTTCATTCGCATTAGGGCTGCGTGATATTGGAAAAATCTGCATATAATGTTATCTTTGGTAGGCCTGTCACGATATCTATTTTGTATTGTACGATATATTGCACCAAAATATATTGCGATAAGCAACATTATTGTCATTTTAAGATCATTTTATGCCACTCATAATGCAAGAATGACAATATAATATCATTACGATGCTAGAACACTCTTTCTATGAACACATATTTCATTCTAGAGAATATTTAACGAAGTTATATTCATTTTAGCAATTTAATAATTAGGCGTTGGAATCCGAATGTGAAAACGCATATCTTAAATAAAATAATAATAAATGTCAACAAAAAAGCGGAAGGTAAAAAGTAACAGAGGCTGCGATTATCTGATCTATCTTTAGTTGTCAGGCTCCCATATAAAAATATACTCAAGTAATTTACAGTAAATACTATAATGTTTTTTTTAACCATACTGACACCTCCAATAGAGATGTAATATTGCTAGAATTTTTTTATTTATGAGCGATATATATTGCATCACCAAAAATGATTGTGGTCGTGTTCATGTGTTGTGCGATAAGTCGATAAATTGATTATTGTGACAGGCCTAACCTTTGGTAAAGTTACAAACATTGTAATTTCTTATGGCTGGATGTTTTAAACCTGAAGTGTTCACTGTTGCAGGCCTTAAAGGGATAGTTCACCCAAAAATGAACATTTACTCACTATTTACTCACCCTTCACTTGTTTCAAAGGTTTATAAACATAAAAAAACCCTCATAAATGTTTGAAACAAGTGAAGGGTGAAATGAAAATAGTAAAGTTTTTTGGGGGGGGTGATCTATATCTTTAAAAATGCATGCAGATGACAAACTTTCACATTATGATTGAACTCTATATTGATTATAATCAGCTTTAACGTTGCCGACTCAACATTGCCTGTCCTGCAATGTGACTATTGTGGATGTACACATTGTGGTATCGATGCTGAAACCATATATTGTGCAGTCCTAATTTGCATTATGAATTACTTGCTAATTACTCTATGATTAACTCTATGATCACAGGGTTATTTCATTGTTGATAATGCTTCACATCTGGCTGGTTGTTATCGCAGAATAAAGCCTGACAGGTTTATCGACAGCCTGACATGAAGCGAAGCACTGTTGCATATGGGACGATAACCGTTTTCAAGGTATACCGCGGTTTGAAAAAATCAAGGTTTTCATAACGGCAACATTTTCTGCTATAACGTTCCTAAGGTATGAGTGAGATTTTTTATTTACATTGTTTTGTTTTTTTAGGTGTAAATTGGAAAGATATCAGTGTTTTTGAAACAAATGAAGACAGCAGAAGTCTGACATGTTTGCTGCTCCAAAATACTTTAAATGTTTCTCAAAATAAAATATATTGTGTTCAAAGGGAAAAAGGGTTTTGTTTTTTAGCCAGACATTTAAAAAGAATATATTTTAGAGCAGTAAACGCAATACCGTCATACCGCGAAAGCGTGATAGTTTTATCCAAGGTTATCATACTGTCAGAATCTTATACCGGCCCATGCCTAGGGGTCGCACACTGGATACGTTGCGATACGGCGGACACATGACAATTGGAAGTATCGCACACCGGACAGGCACAATAAAATGTTGTTTAATATGAAACTATGCAGATGGTGCGGCAGAAATGTGAACAGTCTCCTGAGTTGCAGCTGAGCCCCGCGGACAGCCGCCGACTTGCGGCGCCAATGTACAGGGGCGGATTTATTTATTTAGTGGCCCTAAGCACAGTTCAGATATAGCTGAACTGGGAATACACATTCACGCACAGAAGGACATTTAGGACAATAAAATATACTTCGGCCGGGCCGTCGCGTCAGGTTAACGGTTGAAAATAACGGCCCCTTTTTTCAAATTGTTTTTCAAATAAAATCGAACGTCACTCACTGCTTGGCGGGCGAAAAGTTTTCACGACGGCGATGACGCGTTTAAGAGCGTCATCAGCTTAAATCCTAGAAGGGTTTCAATATTTTTGTGTGTATATATATATATATATATATATATATATATATATATTTAAAGTATGTTTATATATATTTAGAGTATGTATATTTATATTAGGGTGCAGAGTGGCATAGTGAGTAGCACGTTCGCCTCACAGCAAGAAAGTCGCTGGTTCGAGCCTCGGCTGGGTCAGTTGGCATTTCTATGTGGAGTTTGCATGTTCTCCCCGTGTTTGCGTGGGTTTCCTCCGGGTGCTCTGGTTTCCCCCACAAGTCCAAAGATATGCAGTACAGGTGAATTGGGTAAACTAAATTGTCCGTAGTGTATGAGTGTTAGTGAGAATGTATGGATGTTTCCCAGAGATGGGTTGCGGCTGGAAGGGCATCTGCTGTACAAAACAAATGCTGGATAAGTTGGCGGTTCATTCCGCTGTGGCGACCCCGGATTAATAAAGGGACTAAACCGACAAGAAAATGAATGAATAAAAGAATATTTATATTAAAATATACTTTAGCTGAGCCGTCGCGTCACATCAATGAAAGAAAATAACGGCCTGTTTTTAAATCATTTGGGTCACAGTTATTAGGCTTTGAAATATGTTATGGAAAAGCAAATAAACGGGAAAAAATGTTATGTAGCAAATAAAACTGACAAAATGTATCAGTCTTTGTCAGTCACATGCGTTTTCGTTTTTTTTTTTTCAATTTTGAAAAAAACGCTAAACGCCAAATATATGTAACATTACAGATCTTTCACAAAGAGGTGTTGCATTTTTAAAACAACTTCAGAAATATGCTATAGACCAGTGGTTCTCAAATTGTGGTATGCGTACCACTAGTGGTACACAAGCTTCCTTCTAGAGGTCACGAGGAATCGCTGAGTAATTAAAGTAAAAAATGAACACACTTTTAAAGTGTTGACGCGTACGATAACACTGATGTGATCAGTATTGATTTTAATTGGCTAAACTGCAGCCAAGAAGCCAAACAGTTTTAAATGCACCCCTTGTACTTTTATTTATTTTCTATTTATTTATATTGGGGCTTTTTCTGTTTCTTTTGACTGCTGGACTGCTTCACGATTCAAGATGGGGGACAAATTTTGTAGTTGTAATAATTACATTAAAATTTCATTTGTTAGACCCTTATTGTACACCAAAACAATTTATTTTATTTTCTTTTCGGCTTAGTCCCTTTATTAATCCGGGGTCACCACAGCGGAATGAACCGCCAACTTATCCGGCATTTGTTTTACGCAGCGGATGCCCTTCCAGCCACAACCCATCTCTGGGAACCACCAAAACAATGTTATATATAATTTATAGTTCTAGATATTTCTTGAGGCCCCCAGATTTCCTGGGGCCCCTAGTGACCGCTTACCTCACTTATTGGGTAAATCCACCCCTGCCGATGTGCGTAAACCTACGTTTACAATTCAACAATTGCATGGTGCTGCATGGCGCTGAGTTGCGTTCTTTAATTAAACGCAAAGCTTTTTCAGAATAAATTATTTTGGATTCAGCACAAGAAATTCAAAACAGGAAATGCTTCAACATATAGGGTGGCTATTATACAACTCTTTGTTTTTTCAGGACACATAGCATAAATCAGAACTTCACAGATTTCTTTTTTTTTTTATGTAAAAGAGTACTTAACGAACGTTTGCATACCAGTGTTTCCTCTAGGATTTTTTCCAGCTGTGGCGGCAGACTCTGTTGGGCCTTTTACACAGACCTACCAACTACCTGTGGCGCTATTTCAATGACAAACGTCGTGAGCGCAGTATTACAAGCCGAGATCGCATTTAATACGAACATGCAAATCTCTTTGCTTGCGCCGGTTTCCTCTGTTCGTGCATAAAACTTTTTGTGCGCTCTCAAATAAACGCTGCTGAAGTGCGATTTAGTGCATTAATGTAACAAGTATGTCTCCAACATTTATTAGATTTGCTAGGAATACTTATGAATGTGTCCAATAGACCTACCGAGCGGCATTAATGCATCCTGAAGTGAAACGGCCATAAACTCCAGCAAGATAAATCATTATCTAAACTTTTTTAAGTGTTATAAAGCATTATCTAATTATGGAAACTGTGTTCATCTTAACTGAAAGCTGCGGCGTGTTTGCTAGCCTCACGCATCACGCACCTGTCAGTCAGTCAGTCAGCGAGCATGTCTCTTTAAAGGGTTAAGCAAATGACGCACAGCCCTAAGGTTACAGAAAAGCTCGAGCTGTAATAGTTCACTTACCTTTTAATACGTTTGGTGCGATTATAACCTGCTATTAAAAAAACGACGACTGAATGTTTTGAATGAGTAGTAATGTAGCAGTGGCGGAGTGAATTTTGGTGTGGCGCCCCGCCATGGAATAATGAATGCAGAAACCCTGCATACCATTTACAGCTATGATCATTTTTATAAGTCAACAAACTTTGGTAGTTCAGAAATACAGTGCTTTTTTTCAAAGAATTTGTAAACTGTACGAATGAGTCACAGAAACCCTCCTCCAAAACAGATTCTCAAGGTAAATCCAGCTATTTTTTTATTTTTGTACTGTGGATCCTGGTCATCCTGGTTATTTTTTGTATGATAATATTACACAGGTAACATTCTTATAATTTATGTCTCTCAAATGTCTATCAGTGTAACATGTCCAAGTGCAAAATATGCAGGAAGGCCTGCTGTCTATACTTCAGAACAATTAAAGAGCCCCTATTATGGGTTTTTGAAAAAGAGCTTGTATGCAGCGTGTTACACAGCTCTAAGTGAAGTGAAATGTCCAGCTAAGGCTTAAATCTGAAAGTGCACAGTGTTTAAAACTATTGATTCATCTATAAAAGAGTCGACTCATAGTTCCTCAAACGAGTCGCCGTGCTTACGAGTCTTTAGCCGTTTCGGCATTACGTGAACACGAAACATAAGCCCCGCCCATTTATGCGCGCGCAGATTCGAAATCCCCAATCCTGCCCACAAACAACAGCGGTGAGGAAAAGTTGCCAGATCGGGCGGTTTTCAACTTGATTCTGCAGGTAAAACCCTTTGGACAGGGTTTGGGCTGAAATCAGTCAGCAACATCTGGCAACACAGTGAATAGCACTGTGCTTAGCTGGATATTGAAAGTGTGCAGAGAACCCAGAGATGAGACTTTGAAGAGTTAGTCGTTTCTGCAGAAATATCTCCCATGTGCTGTTCCCCCTCCGAGGAGTGCTTACAACGGAGAATTAGGAGCACCGGGACATTTCCTGGCCTGCTATCCAGCAAGTGTGAGTAAGTGCAATTAAAACGGTTGCCTCATTGTTTTCTCTAGCTTGTAAATGATGCATTTAACTGTGTTTTGTAACTTGTAACCGCTTGTAGTGTCTCTGGTTAACTTGTATTCTCATATCGCGTCTAAAAGCACGTTGTAAACGCGACGCGTGCCGCTCTGTTTACGGATTAAAATGCGTTTGAGCGTGTTCCTCTGCTGTTTGTCGTTGCTATGGCTACCATGAGCTCTGCTACACACGTGCGGCGGTGCTGTTTATAATGGTTCCGCTTTTGCCGCTGTGTGCATTAATACTGAATGTATGTCGCTGGTTTTACTTCTGGTTAAGAATTAGAGTGATATGCTGGGAGACCGGGGGGTTAGTTTTCGGGGTGAGGTGTCTGAAATACGGGCGACTCCCGTTAAAAGCGAGTGTTAGCAGATTAGCTCACGCACACTCTATGACTTCAATGTTGATAAGCCGTGGTGGGCATTCTCTCACGCTGAGCGCTGTCGACCAATCGCAACAGACTGGTTCATCGGACCAATCAGCGCAGTTTAGCATCGCGCGAAGGAGGGGTTTTGGAACAAATGAATCCCTGAACGATTCATATAGGAGTCGCTGGGATAATGAGGTAAAAATAAATGCATATTATAAGACAATGAAAGTGTTTTTTGACCTTGCAATCAGATCAGCCTGCTGTTGGAGACCCCCAAAACTAAAATATGACCCTTTTCAATGTATAATATGGGCTCTTTAAAATATATGTAACAGGATCAATTTCAAGTATATTGATTTCACTATATTTCTCCT
>CAIGQQ010024193.1:8425-21438 GCA_903798035.1 Danio albolineatus
TATCTCTCTCTCTCTCTCTCTCTCTCTCTCTCTCTCTCCCTCTCTCTCTCTCTGTATGTCCGTCCATCAATCTATCCCTCTGTCCCTCCATCTGTCTGTCTGTCAATCCCTCCTTCTCTCCATCAATCCATCCATCCATCCTTTCTGTATGTCAATCCGTCCGTCCATCCATCCGTCTATCATTATGTCTGTCTTTCTATCCGTCTATCATTATGTCTGTCTTTCTATCCGCCTATCATTATTTTATTTTTTATTTTTTTCCTAAAGCAATAGGCTCAATGACATTTCAAGACAAAATAACCTCTGTGCGTGTGTGTTTGTGCACGTATCTATTCTTTTCATTAGCCTTTAATCTAATTTACTTTGACACTCCTCTGTGTGTCCTCTGTGTGTTTTGGATCACACAAGGTTAGATCTTACACAAACACACACACAGACACGCACACACTCACAGTACACCTGAGAGTCAAGAAACTGAACCAGTATTAATGACTGAATTACTCCTCTCCCCCGAGTGTCATCGTAGTTGTATGTGTGCATCTTTCATAACACCAGTAGTTATTATTTAATCATTTCGTAGTTTCCCACTGAACACTTTCAGCGGCTGTAAAGATCCACTCTCTCTCGTACGCATCTGTCCACAAAACAACATTAAATCTGCGAACACAGGAGCATATGGCCCTGTCAGTAAACACGCGTAATGAAGGGACACCAGCGCTGTGTATTGGAGGAAGAGCTGTCAGTTTCGGTAAACAATCTCAGGCTCCAAACGCAGTGCATTAATTCAGCCGTGACCCGCCGGAAGAGCCCGACTGCGCTGTAAATCACAGGTGAAGCGCTGCAGCCGTGAGGGAAAAATGATGTTTACTAAACCAACTTCTCTGCACTTGCTTAAACATTTATTCCTGGACCAAAAACAACAACAACAATAAATGAGCAGAACGCAGTCACTCCAGGACAGATTATGTCTGACACTGGAAATGAAGAAATTTAGGTCGTCCCGAGCGAACGAGTCCCTTGAGATGCTGAAGTTTTAGACTCGTCGTATATTGAATCGTTCTTGCAATTTAAAATAACTGTTTTCATCTTTTTTAATGTGAGTATGGGGAATGAGAACTGGTTTGGTGTTAAATATTCCATTAATGTTGGAAAGAAATGTTTATTTTATTTATTTATTTTAAGAAATACTCATTTTATATGCATATAGTAGTGCTTATTATAAACTCTGCACTTTATTTTGTCAAAATTAATTTGCCCTCAGAATCTTTAATTACATCTTGACCTTCCCTCCACCTCAAAATGACTTTTATTTACTTCTGGTCACATGGAATGCTTTTAGGGCGGGACTATCAATAATTTAGGGTGGGGCTCTCAGTCATTTATGAATGAGATCAGTGGAGCTGTCAGTCATTTACGGTGGAGCAATCAGTCCTTTAGGGTGTAGCTTTTGGTTCTTTAGGGTGGAGCTATCAGTTCTTTAGAGTGGAGCTATTGGTGCTTTAGGGCGGAGCTATCGATTGTTTAGGCCAGGGTTATCAGTGGAGCTATCAGTCATTTACAGATATCAGTGGAGCTGTCTGTCATTAAGGACCAATCCCAATTCTATTTTTGTACCCCTTCCCCTTCCCCTTGGCCCTTACAACCGAGGGTTAAGGGGAAGGGCTTCAAAACTTACCCCTAAGAATTGGGACATCCCTTCAACACCTGCACACGTCATCATATGTCATCGCGATCTCTTGCTTCATATGAGATCAGACGATCACGACTGCTGGAGTTATTCCAGTTGTGTTATTGTTTGGTGTTTATCTTCAGGAAATCACTGAAGGCGTATATTATGTTATCATAACCATCTAATGTGGCTATAAGATCGTATAAGACACTCAATTGGAAGTATAAGATGTGTTTACACAGTGGCCATATTTATCTCTGTAAACACACGAAAACAACATTAATAGTATAACAGACACTGTAAACAGCTCATTCCCAGACACTAGACATTACTAACAGGGTATTCGATTGTCATCGTGCCTCAGAATGTTCTGGGACAGCTGTACATGAGTTATGATTATGGATTATAGATCACGAAATTTAGCGTTTTTTTTCTTTTTTTGCATTTTTTTTTAAGCATGACGGTAAAACACAAACGCGGTTATAATTATATTAAAACGTGTTTGTTTGTCGTAAAAATTTGTAATAATGACAAAAAATACTAATTTGTGGATCTCCTTACTTCCGGGTTCAGCTATCCTGCCGCTGTGGCAGGTGGATTCTGGGAAATTTTCTTACCCCTCCGTTTTAAGTGTGGTCCTGAAAAATCTTCGTTTGAAGGGGTGTATACCCCTTGCCCTTAGCCCTACGCCTTCAAGCTAAAGAGAATTGGGACACCACTACCCCTTGATGTGAATGCGCAAAACGAGGGTTGGGGGTAAGGGGAAGGGCTAAGGGGTAGAATTGGGATTGAGCCTAAGGGCGGGGCTATCAGTCATTTAGGGTGGAGCTATTGGACCTTTAGGGCAGGGCTATTAGTCATTTACGGATGAGCTATCAGTGGATCTATCAGTCCTTTAGGGTGGAGCTATCCGTCCTTTATGGCGAAGCTATCGGTCCTTTAGGGTGGAGCTATTAGTCCTTTATGGCAAAGCTATCGGTTCTTTAGGGCGGGGCTATCAGTCATTTACGAATGAGCTATCAGTGGAGCTATCAGTCCTTTATTGAGGAGCTATCCGTCCTTTATGGTGAAGCTATCGGTCCTTTAGGCGGGCTGTCAGCCCTTTAGGGTGAAGCTATCTGCCGTTTTTGCCATCAGTCATTTAGAGTTTTATTGTCCTTTAGGGCAGGACTGTCAATTAGGGTGGAGCTATACATCCTTTAGGGCGGACCTATAAGACCTTTAGAGTGGAGCTGTAAGTCCTTTTGGACAGAGCTATCAGTAATTTAAAGCGGGGCTATCAGTCCTTAGGGTGGAAGCTTTTATATATGACATTATATTATATTAATAAATATCAAATTTACTACTGAAGTAATATCTATAAATTCTTTGACTAAAGCCCTTCATTGATAGTTAATATTGTGATACAGTTTGTAATATTTTTTTAATAACTACATACTGTACATTTCTATTAAAGTTATGGCATTATATTTTTTTGACAGCTTAAATTGTTATTTCTTGTTATATATGCTGTCATTTGGTATCTATAGTGAATATAGAGCGAAATGTTGTCTGAATAATTATTTTGTTGTTACGGTATACCATCAAACAGCCTTAATTTGCCTAAAATACCTCTGGAGATGTAAGTGGTGCTTTAGATCAGCTTATTGAACTCTTGCTTCTGGCAAAGTGGTTGTTTTGGGGCTCATTGTTGAGCTCTAAAGCTTTATTTTTATCAGTGTACAGTGAGTGAGGCTGCAGTGCTTGTGCTATCTTTGTGTGTGTTTTGCTCAAGGGTTGTGACCTCTGACCTCTGTCTGCCGGTCGTGACCTCACACACGCAGGTCGTGTTGAGAGTTTCTGTTTTCAGTGTTATCGTCTCTCTGTTAATCTTGCGCTGTGTCACTTCTCAAAATGCTTTTAGTGTCTCGACAGCTGCGTTTTCTCTGAGGACAGTTACACTGAACTAAAGGAGACATGAATGAGCTTCAGAGCCGTCAAGATGAGGAAATCTTCCAATTGAGTGTCAAATACTGCCTGTTTTTATTACAGTCATTGGTGAAGAGGTCTTTTTTAGGTATTAAATAAACATGAAGATTGTGTATGGAGTTGATAGCTAATTTCTGTGTGGTTGCTAGGTAGGTGTTAGTGTCTGTGTAATGTTTGTTTGCTCTCTTTGTGTTTATTTATTGATATATTTTATTTAAATGTATTTATTTATTTGTGTTTTAGTTTAAGTAATTTATTTTTTATATATTTTTTATTAATATATTTTATTTATTTAGATAATTTAAATAAATTATAATAATACAAATTTAAATAATTTATTGTTATTTTTATTATTATTATTTTAATTAATTAACATTTTTCTTTATTTTTTGAAAAGTTAAATAACTTTTACGTACAATTTGACATACAATTGACGGGTTAAAAAACATTTAACTAATCAGTTAAACAAATAAATAAATTAATAAATAAATGTAAATACATTTAATACATGTAAATAAAATACATTTTTAAAAATAAAATTAATTTTAAATAATAAAATAAATTTAAATGAATAAAATAAATTTAAATAAATTAATGTGAATATATTAAATACAATAAAATAAATAAAATTCATTTTTAAAAATAAAGTAGGTTTAAATAAATGAAATACATTTAAATGAATAGAATAAATTTAAATTAATGTGAATAAATTAAATACATTAAAATAAATAATACATTTTTAAAAATTAAATTAAAAAAATAAAATCAGTTTAAATAAATAGAATACATTTAAATAAATTAATGTAAATAAATTAAATACATTAAAATAAATAAAAAACATTTTTAAAAATAAAATAAAATAATAAAATAAATTAAATAAATTAAAATTATTTGTGTAAATCAAAATAAATTAATTAAATAAAAATGCATTCATTAATTATTAAAAATACAAATAAATAATAAAATAGGTTTAAATAAATGAAATAAATTTTAATAAATGAAATAAATTTTAATAAATTTGTGTAAATAAATCAAAATAAATTAATTAAATAAAAATGCATTCATTAATTATTAAAAATACAAATAAGTATCTAAAATAAATAAATAAATAAATACAGTATATTCATGTGTTTTTAAAAAGCTTTAATTTAGCATCCCTCACTGCTGTTAGCAGCTCACATTCTAGCTGAACCACTTGTATAAAATTATGTCTTGACAGTAACTACCGTAAATGAATATCTCCGAGCGGTTTTCCAGCGCAGTGCTCGACTCGTCTCTCTTTATTTATCTGACAATTCATTACGCAGATGATGGTTCTCCCACCAGGAAAACGAGTGCGCTAATTTAACGTGCAGAAACAGAAATCAAAGAGCGGCTATGAAACAAATTAAAGCAACATTTGAACCTCCGACTCAACGACAAGGAATAAATCAGCAGTAAATGCAGAAAACACATTTCCAGTCCGCCGAGGGGAAACTTTAGGGCTTGTTGGCGGTAATATAATCCACTGGCGGGATCAATTCCGCTCTCTGCCCCAACAATTATAGATTTTTCCTTAACAGAGAAAATGCGTGAAGCACAACAGGTCAATAAGTGAGCGTCACTGTTGAATATGTGCTGGAGAAGGTGATCGGCTCATTACTTCCACACACACACTCATATATACGCAGGGTAAAGGTCAATCTTTAGACCCCGGGGAGTGTTTTTTAATGTCATCTGTAATCTGGAGGCATCATTCTCTTCTCATTCGTCTCTGGGGAAGTGCTGTACTGTATATTAGCCTGTGCTGTAGGCTTGTGTTAAATGCAGCACACAAGGATCGGGGTTGGAGAAGAAATGGGAATTGATGAGGGATTGGCAGGAAAATATGGAAGTTTGCTTTTATTGCTGAACAAAAATAAATGTTATAGTTTATGTATGTAATACATAATATATATATGGGCGCCACGGTAGCCTGTTCACCTCACAGCAAGAAGGTCGCTGGTTCGAGCCTCAGCTGGGTTTTCCCCCACAAGTCCAAAGACGTGGTATAGGTGAACTGGGTAGGCTAAATTGTTCGCAGTGTGTGACTGTGAATGAGTGTGTATGAATGTTTTCCAGAGATGGGTTGCAGCTGGAAGGGCATCCGCTGTGTAAAACACATGCTGGATACGTTGGTGGTTCATTCCGCTGTGGCGACCCCAGATTAATATAGGGACTAAGCCAAAAATGAATTAATATAAATATCAGAATTAGAATCAGAAAGAGCTTTATTGCCAGGTATGTTCAAACATAGGAGGAATTTGTTTTGTTGACAGAGCTTCTACAGTGCAACAGAATTACAGAGACAGGACAAAAAACAGATAATAAATATATTCAAAATAGAAGTAAGTGTTAAATGCAAATATACAAATTGACATGTGTATGTACAGGTGTGTTACTATATACAACGTTATATGTGCAGCTGTTATGTGCAAATTGGCATGTAAAGTGTGTTGTTAAATAAGTGTATGTGTGTGTAAAAAGTGTATAGCAAGTAGTGATGTTGGTTCCACGATTATTATCATCAAGTGTTCATGAGATGGATTGCCTGAGGGAAGAAACTGTTTCTGTGTCGGGCTGTTCTGGTGCGCAGTGCTCTGTAGCGTCCACCAGAAGGTAACAGTTCAAAGAGGCAGTGTGCTGGGTGTGAGGGGTCCAGAGTGATTCTGGCAGCCCTTCTGCTCGCTCTGGATAAGTACAGTTCTTGGAGAGTAGGGAGGGTTGTACCAATGATTCGCTCAGCAGTCCGAACTATTCAACATAGTCTTCGAAGGTCAGATTTGGTAGCTGAGCTAAACCAGACAGTTACTGAAGTGCAGATGACTTTATATATGCTAGATAAAATCCATGCAGAGTGGTCAAAGGATTTGGGAGTGGATATTTCAGAGGAAACCTGAAACGATGCATTATTGTGAGTAAATGGAACAACCTCTTGTACTCGCTTAAGTTTAATTCAATTCAATTCCACAGACTGTACTACAGTAAGGGTAGACTTTCCTAGATGTACACTAATGGCTCATGTTTTGGGCATGCCCCAGACTGTTTGATTATTGGATAACTATATTTAAAATTCTGTTTGATGCATATAATAAAGATGTTAGGCCTAGTTTTGAAATGGCTGTTTTTGTACTACTTGAACAATGTACAGTCTAGCCATGGGACGATAACCGTTTTCAAGGTATACCGCGATATGGTGGTTTTCATACTGCCAAAATTTTCTGCTATACCGTACCTAAGGTATGTGTAAGATTTCCTAAGGTATGTGTAAGATTTCCTAAGGTATGTGTAAGATTTTTTTATTTACGTTATTTTGTTTGTTTTTTTAGGTGTAAATTGTAAAGACATCTGTGTTTTTGAAACAAATGATGACCGCAGAAGTCAATGATCCACTTGAATTATTTAGCCTGACATGTTTACTGCCGGCGCCACGGTGGCCAAGTGGTTAGCACGTTCGCCTCACAGCAAGAAGGTCGCTGGTTCAATCCCCGGCAGGGCCAGTTGGCATTTCTGTGTCGAGTTTGCATGTTCTCCCCGTGGTTGCGTGGGTTTCCTCCGGGTGCTCCGGTTTCCCCCACAGTCCAAAGACATGCGGTACAGGTGAATTGGGTAGGCTAAATTGTCCATAGTGTATGTGTGTGAATGAGAATGTATGGATGTGTTTCCCAGAGATAAGTTGGCGGTTCATTCCGCTGTGGCGACCCCGGATTAATAAAGGGATTAAGCCGAAAAGAAAATGAATGAATGAATGAATGTTTACAGCCCCAAAATATTAAAAATGTTTCTAAAAAAAAATTTATATTGTGTTCAAAGGGGTAAAAGGTTTAGTTTTTTAGCCAGATATTTAAAAAGAATATATTATTGAGCAGTAAACACAATACCGTGAAACGGTATTCATCAGAGGTTATCATTGCATCAGAATCCTATACTGGCCCATGCCTAGTACAGTCATGTCCGGTAATTATCAAGACGCTTATGCCTTTATAGCATGTCTTATGACTCGGAGAAGAATATTGCTTGAATGGAAATCAAGTCAACCACCTTTAGTTTCACTTGGGTTTCGTGATATGATGCTGTTTTTAAGATTGGAGAAAAATAAACGCTCTCTTAGAGGATCCACTAAACGTTTTATATAGTATGGAGTCCAATGATCTCATACTTTGAAAAAGGCATCACACATCCCCCAAACTAAAACTAATGGGGAAATTAAAACGCTTAGGCTTAAAATGATAATGCGATCAAACTTAATGGCCAAACACTGATGTTAAATACTTCCTTACTGTCTTTTAATGTCACTTTAATGTCTAGTCTAAAAATGTCTAGTCAAATATTATTTACTATTATTTTTATTTAGATAAAATAAATCAGTGATTAGAAATGAGTTATTAAAACTATCATGTTTAGAAATGTGTTGGGAAAAATGTCCTCTCTGTTAAACAGAAATTGGGGAAAAAATGAACAGGGGGGCTAATAATTCTAATTTCAACGTTTTTACGATGAAGTTCGTACCATAAAAGCAAACAATCTCATTCATAACACAATGGAGTTCAGTGTGTTGTCCTCCAGCTATCGAGTTTACATTTTAACATTTAAAAATAAATATATTTATTTAATTAAAACAATTTAATTCCAGCTTGCTTTTTGGTAGTTTAACAATTAAACAAACAAACAAATGGTTATGTTAAATTAGAACTGATGCTCTCTGTTGAAGGCATTTACCTCAACATTCTCCCTCTCCTCTCAGATGGTAACGGCGGCCCAAATCAAAGGTTACCATTGGCCAACTTTGGCCTGCGGGCGCTAGTTTGTGGACCTCCGCTTGAAACTCGAATGTTGGTATTTACAGGATTTATCAAGTCAGTGAAAACATTAGCAATATTTTCTTTGTAGTGCTGTCAGTTGTTAAATAAAATTTAGAGAATTGACCAGACCACACTTTCGGGATTTTACTAATTCTTTTTCTTCCCAAAGCATCCTGAAAATGGACGTGTGATTACTTAACAGAATCAAATTTCCGTAGAAAAAAAAGAGGTCAATGCTGGCTGCAGAACATGTTAATAACTCATGTTAATAATAGTCCTACAGTAATAGTCAACAAATCATGTTCAACATGTTTAAAAAGTCTGTTTTTAATGCTGCTTCTCAGTGTCATTTTTAAAGAGAAAATGTAGAAAATGAGAAATAAAAACTCAGGGATTCCAGGAAAAAACCTTCATTAGAGTGCGTCTGCTGCCCCGATTAAATTCAATACACCTTTATTTTTTTGTCTGGCTTCTCTTTGTGATTCATAATAGGCCTTTTCGGTTCAATTTTTGACAAAAGCAATGAAATATTTGTGTAATTGTAGGATATGAAGCTGTAAATCAGCCGTTTGCTGGGCTGATTTCAACACTTGATGGCTCTCTGTGGCCTGGACGCGTCCCACAATCCTCTGCTTCTGATGATGATGATGATGAGGCGAGTGTGTGAACCTGCAGACGGTTCAAACATAAGAAAAATCATAATAATAACCCAATAGTTTGGTTAAATGGATAATTTAGAATGTAGTGGAAACAAAAACCCTGAAAAATTATCTAAAAAATTACCAGATTGATTAGAACTAAGTAGGGGAACTACTTTTTTTCCCCAAGAATTACATTATATTTATTAATAAAGTCAGAATTATTAGCGTATGTTTTCCCCCAATTTCTGTTCAACGGAGAGGTTTTTTCAACACATTTCTAAACATAATAGTTTTATTAACTCTAATCACTGATTTATTTTATCGTTGCCATGATGACAGTAAATAATATTTGACTAGATATTTTTCAAGACACTTCTATACAGCTTAAAGTGACATTTTAAAGGCTAAACTAGGTTAATTAGGTTAAAGTTAGGGTAATTCATTGTGTAACACTGGATTGTTTTGTAGACAATAGGAAACAAATATTGCTTAAGGGGGCTAATGATATTGACCTAGAAATGGTTTAAAAAATTAAACTGCTTTTATTCTAGTCAAAATAAAAGATTTTTTTTATATGAAATACTGTGAAAATTTCTTGCTCCATTAAATATTTTTATAATTTTAAAAATATCATTTTATGAACAAAACAGAGCTATTTTATTTTTTGATATTAAATTGTCAAAGTAGCATACCCCATTGGGTTATACAATATGTTGACTAATTAAATAATATAAGCATTTAAAAAAATTAATAGTGTGTAAATTAGTATTTTCAGTGTTTCCTCTAGGATTTTTTTCCAGCTGTGGCGGCAGGCACAGATCTTCTGACTCCCTATGCCATTTTTTTAATGACAAATGTGGTGAGCGCAGTATTACAAGTCGAGATGGCATTCTTGTGATACGGCCAGGCAGATCTCTTTGCTTGTGCGCCGATTTCCTCCGTTCGTGCGGAGCTTTTTGCCACCCTCAAATATACGCTGCTCAAGCACAGATTTTCTTGTGCGCTTTTGAATAACTGCTGCTGAAGTGCGATTTAGTGCTTTTATGTAACGAGGATGTCTAGGAATGTTTATGAATGAGCACAGTGACAGAGTGGCATTGATGCGTCCTGAAGTAAAGTGAAACTCCTGTCCATAAACACAGACAGGTGAAGTCAAAATGATTCGCCCTCCTGTGAGATTTTCTTTCTCAAATATAATGATATTATATTTATAAAATGATATTTAACAGAGCAGGGACTTTTTCACAGTGTTTCTTCACGCGTCAGTCTCGCGTTTGTTTGTTTCTGAAAGGATCGGGTTTCAAAAGCATATCAATATTAAAGCGCACAGGATCGGGTTTCAAAAGCACGTCAATCAAGCGCATGTTATTATCATCAGCTCAAGAAGTTTGTTATTTCAAATATTGATGCAGGTGCAAGTGAGAAAGCGAAACCACTTGCTTTTTAGACGAGCTCGTAAAAAAACTATAGGCACAGGGGAGAATCTGCTCTTCTTCTCGGCTTTGTGGCTGTTCATCAAGACGACGACAAGGTTTGTTTGAGCTCGGGCTGACCATGGCTCGTTATTATATGTTGATATAATTTCAGTGTATTGTCTCTCGGCTGTGTATTAAACATGGCGGGTCCTTTGTTTTCATTCTGGCTTGATGAGCGAGCAAATGACATATCTCTGTAAACCAGGCATGTCCAAAGTCCGGCCCGTGGGCCAATCACGGCCCGCAGTCAGATTTCATACGGCCCGCAGATTCCATCTCATAATGTGTTGCTTATGGCTCGCTAGCTCTGTTAGAATAAATAAACCAAGGGAGAGTAACCGCGTTAGAGATAACAAGTAAACCAAGGCCCGCCCCAAGACTGACAAAAATCGAAAAAATTTCGCGCGAGCGGAGAGAACTGATCACGCGCGCGCACAGATGATGTGTGCGCGCGAGGCCTGTTTCCTCGCGGTGGGTCAGTTCAGTGCGCGCGCGAGCTGTAGTTTCCTCGCGCTTAGGCCTGTAATCTTAGTTCCTTGCGCTTAGGCGCGATTCATTTTCTCCTCGCGCGTAAACATCACCGCTGCGCTCGATTAATTTTGGCATTGATTTGCCGCCCTACACTTGTCCCTAACAGAGCCCTGCACCGTGCACTTCTCAGCTTTGAAAGAGGTCATGGACAGTTATGAGAGTTATGTAACAGTAAAGCCTAAAGCAAACTAATGCAATGCACTAAAGCAAACACAATTCATTAAACTCTTAAATAACTGTAGATATAACTCATAGTTTATTATGTTTACATAGGTGATTAATTCTTGTGGTGGCCCTTGATTTTCCCAGTTGTGGGAATTATAAGGTATAATCTTCCTCTAGTTGTTATGCAAACTTTGCCTTCCTGAAAGATCTTGTAGAAGACAAGAGGAAAATTTACTTGTTTTAAACTTTAATGATAACAGACCACTTTGCATTACTTATAACCCCTGTTTAAAATGTTTACGAGGCAAAGATAGATATCAAACTCATAGAAATGTAAAGTATTCTATACAGTTTGTTCAATTTGATCTGACTCTCCAGATATGAAAGAAAGGCATAATTGTGTGTTTAGAGTTGTTCATGCCTGAGTGGCTTATATTTGGTAAAAAATAAAGGTAATTGTGACAATGAAAATACTTTTATAACAGTGTGAATTTTCATGTAACATTTGTGGTGAAAAAAATGTCAGAAGGAACTATTGGCCCCCGGGCATCTTCACTTTATCAAGTTTGGCCCTCTTTGCAAAAATTTGGACACCCCTGCTGTAAACCAATAGCGCTCAGCTGTGCGTCTAGCTCCGCGTTTTGGTATCGTTGGTACCCTTTGCAAAGGAGGATCAAAAAGTGGTACGGTACGGTATGCTTTTAGACAGTGGAAACCACCTTAAAAGCGTACCGAACCGTACCGTACCGTACCACTCAGTGGAAACGGGCCATAAGCTGAATACTAGTATCCTGAAAAATATTTAGTCAAATATGATGTGCTGTCATCATGACAAAGACAAAAGAAATCAGTATTAGAAATGAGTTATGTTTAGGAATGTGTTGCATTTCGTGTAACAGAAATTGGGAAAACAATATGCCTGGTGGCTAATAATTCAGGACGGCTAATAATTCTGACTTCAACTGTATATTACATATAAAATATTCTGATATTTTGTTTAATGCTTGCAGATTAATACAATTAATCCTGCAGAACATGTGAAAACTGCCCCACAGATCGTGTGTGGACCCCTGAATCCACTGACATTTGATTAAATCCTGACGCTCAAGCATATTTGCAGGCTGTTGGCTGAAGTGAGAGTAATTATGACAGTGGCAGATGCTGTTCTGTGATCAGCCTCTGAATCGCTGCATATGATTATCACATATAGAGGCTTTATTTAGATGTGCTGCTCCATGGGAAAAGCCTCCAGCGGGGGGGATCTCTATATATGCGAGACGCTCAGGACTGTGTTCTTCCCGCATCCATCCGTCAATCACAGCCCAAAGAGGAGCGCGGTTTATCAGCCAGAGCCTCGTGAGGAATCTGAGCTCCTCGTCCTGAATAATCCTGCAGGTTTCGGGTTTGTTTCGGGGCTGCAGATAAAAACTGGCTCCTTGTGTTCAGACTAAATGAGTTTTGTTCATGGAGAGCCGTACTGCTGATTCACTGCTCTCAAGGAGCTCAAACTTTCAACCGAGTTTCGGAAACTTTTTGTGTTTCAGAGCAGTGATTTTAAAGCCCACTCGGATTCACAGCTGAACTGTCTTGAATTGGAGTTGTTTGATGCGTTCTCTGCTGCTTGTGCATTTAAATATGTAAGGAGTAATTGTTGATGGGCCATTGAATATAGAAAATAGAAGCTACTGTATGTCCTAGGCCTGCTTCTAATCCCATGGTGTTCTTCAAGGCTATGTCCTAGGCC
>CAIGQQ010024195.1:0-14360 GCA_903798035.1 Danio albolineatus
AAAACATGCGCTCCTCCAGCCGAAATCTTGGCTGTTTCTCAATATGCGTTCTTCAGAGATCTTGCGTCCTCCTGTTCTCGTGTAACGTCATCATCATCCGCCGAAGTTCAGTTCCAATAGAGTGGATGAACTATGATGTCAATTTGTATGCCAAAAAAACCCGAAAGCGAGTTAGTATTTTAGCAGTTCCAGTTCCCTCGTCCCAGAGTCAATGTGTTTTTCCAATAGGATTTCAGTTAAATCGCTCAAACAAGGTCCATGGCTAACACAAACTCAAGATACTTTCACGTTTTACTCTACGACATAAAACACATCAGTTACATCACACTCTTGAATTTTTAAATCGGTTACGCTTCTTTAAAAGGACGGTTGCTATCAAGTTGCTAAACGGGACTACACGCGGTGTCGGAGACATTATACGTCATCGAGCTGCACTGGTCTTAAAAGCTGAGTAGAACTGTACGAGCAGCTCATGTGGCAGGTTGAACTTCCTCAGGACCTCAGCTGACGAAGGAAGTACAGTCTCTGCTGGGCTTTCTTAGCAACGGAGTCTATGGCTGTTTCTCAATATGCGTTCTTCAGCGGTCTTGCGTCCTCGTGTTCTCGTGTAACCTCATCATTCTCTCTCATTCAGTACAAATAGGCTACTGTCAAATAACCTATCTGAATATTTTTGTGTACACTTAAAAACGATTTAAGACCAAACTTGGATCAAAATATAAATAATTAGGATTCACTTTGCTGTTAAACAAAGACAAAGGTTGCACGGAATGAGATGTTTATTTTCTTTCTCGCTGATGCAGACATTCCTCTGTAGAGATATTGTTTAACTAACAGCCTATTGTAATTTATGGTTTAAAGGTTGGTTATATCATTTATAGCGTACACATTTCACACACCTTATAAGCCGACTTTTATTTGTAGCTGATTTCTTTTTCAGTGTTGATAAAAATAGTCTAAATTATTAAAAAGGTGCTATAAATGCATATTAAAACTTTTTTTTGTATGGAGTCCCCACGCTAATGGAATCGATAGAGGCATTGGTTTTTCAGTTAGTTAGACAGCAGCTATAAGTCCCCCACCCCCATTCCGCTTTTCGTATGCTAATGGTCCCTGCTTGGCTCTTTTGGTCAAGCTTTTGAGGTTAGATATGGGAAACTAGAGGGAACAATAAATAAAAATGACTTACTTAAAAGTAGAACTGCTGCTTAAAACATTGTATATTTAAACTAATATTTTATGTTTATCATCATCATTATTATTAATAATAAATAATTTAATTAAATTATAGCTAGTTTCTTAGTAGGTCTACATTTTTGGTCTACATTCAAATCTATTGTTCCAACAAATATTTGTAAACTGCATTGCAAACTTGGTCCGTGTACCTGCAGCTTCCTGTTTATGTTCTATTCCCAGTTATCCCCACATGCCCTATTCATTTAATGTTCCAACACTTAAACTTGGAATTATTAAACAAATATTGAAGTCATCTGAAGCTTAGATTTGTCCACCTGTCAGGTTTTGAACCATATGGGTCAGCGTGTGTGTTTGGACATAACAAGAAAAAAATGTCTGCAAAACTGTTACAAACAATTTATTTGTGTTGAATTTAAACAAACAATTTAAATTTAACAATGTTCAGCTTAATTTGTTTGTTTAAATTCAGCCCAAATAAATTGTTTACAGCCACTTAAGGTAAAACAAATTGAGTAAATCCAAGGAATCAGACTTCGTTATTATTATTAATTTATTCCTTTGCTGGAAATTAGAACTAAATTTAGGAATAGTTTTGAAACAAATTTTTGCGCTTAACAAACGAAATTAATTATGTAGGCTAATGGATGTCTGTGCATACAACACCGTTTTCCACGAAAGAAAGAAAGTGAAAGTAAAGGCCAATCGGAGGCTCATAAAGTCCAGTGCGTTAGTTATGCGCCTATGTGGATTCAAAAGCTTAATACACACAGGATGTACAGCAAAACACAAATATCTCTATATAGGAAAAAATAGAGATTAAAATGTTACAAAAATTACTATTTTTTCTTATAACTATAACCACTGTGTCCATGTCTCATCTGAATCCATTAGCCTACATATTTAATTTCGTTAGTTAAGTGCAAAGATTTGTTTCAAAACAATTTCTAAATTCAGTTCTAATCTCCAGCAAACAAATAAATGAACAATAATAACGAAATGTGGTCAAACTACTGAGTTATATCCAAACACACGTCTCCGAAACCCCACAGGTGGACAAATCTACACTCTACAAAAAATTAACATTTTAATCCTTTATTATTATTTTTTTCATCTGTAAAGATATTATCACTGTACATCCTGTGCATATTAAGCGGACCCGCATATGCAAATATATGGCTGAAGTTTGTAATGCCACATTTATGGAGCATTCATTAAATCCTTATCCATAGCATACGTTAATGTTTTTATTTTATAGTAGGTTATTTATTTTTTTGCTTTTTCAAAGCCTCATGTTCTCCTTCAAATTGATGTTATGTTTTTTAAAAACTGTAGTGTGTTTCATGTGTTTTAATTTCGTTTCGTTTTTTTTGCATGTGCCTGTGAAATAGTGACAACTTTTATTGATTAGCCGACTGGTTATGCACAGGCTACAATATTCAAGGGCATTTATTATGACATAATTCGTCAGAAGATTAGTCCTTACCGTCCCGTGATTAAAAAATATGTTGCACATGCAGGGGCTGACCACAGCGCGCTTCTCAGTTCCAAAAGCGCGAGGCGCACCGCACTGCCTTTATGTTGACAAGACAAAAAAGACGGGCGGTGCGCTTTTTGTCATTAGGAAATGACTGAATCAGTTGACCCGTATTATGCGCGAATGTTCATTGGTAAAGTCATAGCTCTAGATAACTTGAAACAGCCACCACAGGTCTCTCTTCCCTCATTAAAGGTTTTCCGTAAAAAATCTGGTCTATTTTAATGGTATTGGAAAGGGTGAGGGCGCCACGGTGGCCGAGTGGTTAGCACGTTCGCCTCACAGCAAGAAGGTCGCTGGTTCGATCCCCGGCTGGGCCAGTTGGCATTTCTGTGTGGAGTTTGCATGTTCTCCCCGTGGTTGCGCGGGTTTCCTCCGGGTGCTCCGGTTTCCCCCACAGTCCAAAGACATGCGGTACAGGTGAATTGGGTAAGCTAAATTGTCCGTAGTGTATGTCTGTGAATGACAATGTGTGGATGTGTTTCCCAGAGATGGGTTGTGGCTGGAAGGGCATCCGCTGCGTAAAACAAATGCTGGATAAGTTGGCGGTTAATTCCGCTGTGGCGACCCCGGATTAATAAAGGGACTAAGCCGAAAAGAAAATGAATGAATGAATGAATGGAAAGGGTGAGGCCGAAAGGAGATTCTTATTGTGACTGGTTACTCATATGTCCCTCCCCAAGCTTCGTGTTTCATAACATTTTAGCTAAATCAAACGAAAAATAGTCAAGTATTTAGAAATTTTTAACATCATCAAAAAACTCGAACTCAAACCGGTTTAGCTGTATATACTGTAGACCAAGCAGGGACTATTAGCATACGAAAAGCGGAATGGCACCAAAACTGGTTCTTTGGCTCGTAATTAAATGAAGCCGGCATAAGAGTTATGAGATATAGCTATTTCAAAAAATGGCACCGAAGTGCTGTATTTAAACTTCCTATGCAAATCCAAAATGTGGAGAGAAAAAATACAGAAAAGGTACACTTTTGGCGTAAAATCAACTTTATATAAAAATAAAGTTTACAGTAAAACGTTCATGCACAGAAAGCAATTTTAATCACAGGTACAGATGTACAGTACTTCTTAATTCTATGCATTAGCCAATGCATCCGCTACATCCCGCTACATTACGCTCCACCACAGCCGGGAGAACTTTAAACAGTCTGTTTATGTACTTGTTGCACGCCGTTGATGTAAGTTCCTCAAACCAGAATTTTTTTATGGCAGCAACCAACTCAGACTTTGTAGTTGGTTTTGCTACTTTTCGAATAGAGCCCTGCATTTGAGCTCGAGCCCGTCGGGGCCGACTTTTTTGTGCCCCTCGGGCCGGGCTTCGGGCCTATTTTCCTAGCTAGCGCGCATATCGGGCTTAGGACCTGCTTCATAAAAAAACGTCAAAATTTTTTAATGACATCTAAAAAGTCCAGAAGTGGCAGTGATGCCTTGCCTACAGAGATTTCTAACCACGTGAAACTGTAAAAAACGAAAGAGGAAAGGTCTGGTCAACTTTTCAAATAGTGACCACTTTAAACAATGAGCCAATTGGTTATGCACAATATTTAAGTCCAAGGGGCCTGCGGTACGCACAAATCCAGCACTGCCCGCCTCCTTCCCCCGCATCATGTCAAAACACAGATGCTGACTGTCAAAGGTTACATTATTTAAGGGCATTTATTATGACATAATTCGTTTCCTTTTTATATATTTCTTTGAAATGTATATGTAGTAAAAGCACATCAGCACCCAGGAAACATCAGACGCTCAAGACCTAATCTTTATAATTATGGCATCTTATAAAATGCAAATATATGTCAGAAGATTGTGATATGCTACAACCATTAGTGAAGCATTAATTAAATCCTTACTTTCCACTGACCGAAAATCCTCCACCGCACAGTTGAGCAGTGGACGGGCTCTAATCAAAAATATAATTAGTAAATTTCTGCTAGAAAAAAATATATTTTAAAAACGAATTTCGTATAGTTTGTCTATAGTTTAAATAGTTTTGCTGGTCAGTTATTTTCTAAATAAAACAGAAGAACGAATAACATCTGAGTGAAGTGCTTAAAAAAAAGTCTGCTAATGCGTCAACAATGCCAAAACACAAACTGTTTGTTAACTGGTCAGATTAATATTAAATTATTATTTATTGAAAAAAAAATGGTTGTGTCTATTTTGTGTCTAACATTAAATATTGCATTTTAAAATACTGATTTGTTTACAGAACATAACAGAGCATCTTCACGCACCTGCAGTGTTTCCAACAGCATAGAAATAAATAAACTAAACTAATAGAATAAACAAAATAAAAAGAATAAAATAGATAGTCCTACCCTAGATATTTTTCATTTAAATGAAAAATTTAGATTAAAAAACCAAAACACTGACTGAATCCTTTTTAAGAAGCGCCATATGCTGTTTCATGTTCTTTTCTTCCATCAAATAAAAATATCAGGCTACCTCGAATCAATCGCATTGAATATGCATTTAATTAATGCTCCGCTGTTAGTATAATATTACAAAACCCTTGTCAACATTTTTAACATAAGTCATTAGTTTAAAGATTGTCTTATGATTATGACTTCTTTCCTCCGTCTCACTCGCGGTTCATAGGCTATTGTAAAAATGTATGTTATATAATAACTAGCTATTAATAACTGTAATTTTCTAAATGTAACAAGGCTGGTTTGTTAGTTGTACAGTAAATTATCAAAACTATAGCCTATTTGTTGAGTTTATGACGCAGATCCCAGGACGGAGGCGATCAGCATCAGTGCAGGTTTGGCAACTCGTTTGTGTCAATCTGCAATATTCTTTGCTTCTTTGGCTAACGTGTTGTCGGCACGTGTGGTTGCACGATACCGTCCCGCGATTTATTAAATATGCTGCATATCAGGGGCTGATCACTCTGAGCGCACCTTTCAGTTCCAAAAGCGCGAGGCGCACCGCACTGCCTTTATGTTAACAAGAAAAAGAGAAGCGCGGTGCGCTTTATGTCATTAGGAAACGACTGAATGCGCGCGAGTGTTCATTGGTAAAGGCATACAGCTCTAGATACGTTGAAACAGCCACCACAGGTCTCTCCTCCATCATCAAAGGTTTTCCGTAAAAAACAAACAAAAAAACTTGTAATAATTTCGCTAAATCATTCTGATAAAAAAGGAAACGAAAAACATCAGTTCTCTATTAAATACAAATCTGGTCTATTTTAATGGCTGCATAGGCTAAGATGTTTGGCGGAAAAAAAACGGGCTTCGGGCCGGCCTGGGCCAAAAATTTTGATAATCTGTCGGACAAGGGCCGGTCTACAGCCTGTGCGTCTCGGGCCAGGGTCGGGCTCGGGCTTAGATTTAAGGCCCTTGCAGGGCTCTATTTTCGAATATAATCTTTGAGAGCATGCCACACCATTTCAATGGGATTCATATCCGGGGATTCGGCCGGAGTCTTGACCCAGTTTATCCCCTCTGCAACAATGACTTTGCTTGCTGCAGTGTGCTTCGGGTCATTGCCCAGAAAATAGGTCCATTAGTACATTGTAAACCGATTAAAATGTTTCTTTCCAGTTATCAAAGGAATGATTTGTTGTTTAGTTATAGTTTGTATTGCAAGTGCATTCGTATTGTATAAATACAGCATTTAACAAATTATGACGAATGTTGTAGTAAAATGGCTAAAAACTAAAAATAGTTAAGAAAATATATTTTTTTATCATACTATAAATACAGGAGTATCATTTTATATATGCAGGCCCACACGGAATCTGTGCGTGCAGAATTCGGCAGGTTTTTAGCCCATCTTTCTGCTTATTCACTGGTGTAAATGTGTGTAAATTGATATTCATTCAGTTTTTAAATTAATTTCCGTAATAATATTGACTGGTGTGATAATATTCCCTCAACTGTTACCATTTTAAAGCAGCTCTATATGGCGCAATTTTAAAGTACTTGTAAGTAACTTTAAAGCAAAAGCAGGATCTTCATCATTCTTCATCATTTAACTCACACATGCAGCAACTTATTTTGCGCCATATAGAGTTGCTTTAAAATGGTGACTCTTGAGGGAATATTGTTGTAAATAATGGTATATAATCATATATATGAATATAATCATGAATGTACATTAATCACGGGTATTTGCACTTCAGAACAGCCATAATATTGAGCGCAAACGCCCGTGATCAACTGTTAGCATTTTAAAGCAACTCTATATGGCGCAAAATAAGTTGCTGCATGTACAGTATGAGTTAAATTATGAAGAATGATGAAGGTCCTTCTTTTGCTTTAATCCTTTCCGCAAGTTATTTACAAGTACTTTAAAATTCTTTTCCCAACTGTTAAAGTGCGCTTTAGCAATTTAAAAATGAAAGCATTCAAAAAGATTCTGCGTTTTGTAAATTGTATAGCTTTTAATTATATTATTAATACTGAATATAATAAATTATATTTATTATAGTGTAGAATACTGTGGGACTGTGCAGTGTCTAACTAAACATTTTAATAAGGCTACTCTCATATAAATCCCGAACTGAAAACACTTCATGATCCGGCCTTAAGGCGACGGTGAAGTAGAATAATAAAAGAATAATGCAAATAGCCAATATTGTCACGTTCAGAAGGACGAGAGGAGTCAGACATACAAAAAGCAGTGTTTATTAACTGACTTTAGAATGTCACAAGAAGAAGTCGTTAACTTGGACAGATGCTAGGGTTAGGGATCCATTCGGGATAGGTATATCTCAAAGTACTTGAAAGTCACTTCCCTGATAGGAGTTGCGGTGAAGGTGATCCGTGTGGAGCACAGGAGGGTGTCCAAGAGGAGGATGAAGGTAGACGAGGTGGAACGTGTCCATATGTGATACCCGACGAAGGGCTAGTGGCAGAGTGGGGCTTATATGGGTGAAGGCTAATAGGCTGGTGATGGTGCACGGCTGGAAGCTGGTCTCGGTGATTGTGATTGAGGAGCTGGTGATGAGTGACGAGATGAGTGACGAGCTGGGGATGTTACAAATATAGCCTACTCTGTCTACATTGTGCATTTAATTAATATTTAGTTATAATTTGAAAACCCTTTACTTACCAATATTAGGTTTTGTAAATGTGTTTTTGACGCATGCAGCATGACAATGGAAAGGCGGTTGTTCCTTGCGCCACCTGGTGGCTATTGCGTAAAGCACAGACATGTTTTTTTTTTTTTTAACGGCTTTTAATACCGCAGTATTCTGTGTGACTCTGAATGACAAATTGCAGTACTGCGGGTGAAAAAACGCGCGCTCTCAAAAGCCATATCTGTACACTGGGTGAACGAGGCTCATTGTTTCCACTGTTAGGTGGACTGGGGCGAGCTGTTTCAGCTGTAGGCCAGTGTGGCTCTTTCTTGGACTTCTTCGAGGAGTTCCGTTGACATTAGGGTGATGTCAGCTCCTGTGTCCACGAGAGCTTCAAGTCTGACTTGGCGTTCCATGATGATGGACAAGTAGAATTTCTTTGCTACGCCTCTTTCGATGAGGTCACCTAATAGTTGAGGGACAGGAGTTTGGCACGGGACAGGTAGGGTTTCAGGGCTGGCTTGAGGTTCGTCGGAGGAGCGGCAGACGACCAGAATGGCACTTTCAGGAATTTGTGACAGTTCATCTGCAGGCGTCTGTAGGGTCCTGCCATGAGCTGCTGTAGTAGCTGTGGAGTTAGTGCTTAACTCTGTAGCTGGAAGTTCAATTATGTTTCCTGTTTCACTTGAGGTAGTTGCAGGTATGGCTCTTTGAGAGTGAGGGGATACAGTGCTATTCTCAGTGGTCTGTTGGTTCAGGTGGTCGCTGCTTCTTTGTTCGACGGCTAGTCTGGCTGAATCCTCTTTATCCTTCTTTTCCCCCTTCCTGTCGTCTTCCTTGCGTTGAAAGAATTCTCTCATCATCATTCTCATAATTTCTTGAGGGTCAAAGCCAAATGGAGTAGTTTCGTCTAGTTGGGATTGAGGTTGAGTTCGGTCAGTGGAGAATCGGGGTGAGTGCTTTCGTCGATTCCTTGGCTTATTGATCCAGGGTTTTGTCGTCGTCCCCTGGAGACACCGTTGGACTGTGACGAGCTTTTTCTCCTTTGATAACCGAATGAAGTGGATTGAGTCCAAGACCTCTCCCAGTGACGTTCGGGGGAGCGTTGTCGTCCAGAGGGTCCCTCATAGCGACCGTTCCTTTGTCTAGGTCTAGCGTCAGCATGTAGGTCTCGTTGTCTGCAGGGTGCGTAGGTCTTCCCTTCTTGAGCAGACTGCTTGGGTTTATCTGTACGTTGGGCACCCTCTAGTGCCAGTTCTGGACTTTGGGTTTTGACAGCCAGAATAGAGGTGGTTTTGTCACTCTTTTCAGTAGTCAGCCTTTGTTTACCATAGGCTTTATGTGCCAAATCCCGTAACTGCTGCACAGTCATTGTTCGTGGGCATGCAAGGACTCCCAGATGGTGGCTTACAGCAGGATGGAGGTTTCGCAGGAATAAAATCTTGAAGTTCAGATCCTCTTCCATTTCAGGTTCGTTCCGAGTTCCGAAGTAGGCTCGTCTGAGTCGGCTGTAATATGCTTGAGGGGGCTCGTTGCATCCACTAGTCCTTTCTCCAATTCGGGATCAGCAAATTCTTTGATGAGAGCTTCTTAGAGTAGGAGATAATCATTCTTTGTGTGAGCTGGCTGTCGGTCCAGGAAGCTGTGTACTTCAGGACTGGATGTCGCTCGAAGTAAGTAAAGTCTATCTTTGTCTGAGACATTGGGTCTCATTTCCAGGTGGAAATCAATGTCTTGCAGATAGGCGTGGATCTCCTGACCACCTGGCACACTTGGGGTGAACTTGCCAATGTTCCTGGCCAGCTTATCGAGGTCTTTGAGATCCATGCTGCGCGCTGAGCTGTGACTGACTGTCGCAGACTCACGTCGCTTTGGGGTGAGGTCAGGCACTGCAGACGGAGCTGGCAAGCGTCTCCGCCTGGGTTTCTCATCTTTCTCACTATCTGTGAGTCCGGGGACAGGGGATCCTGTCCTACTTGGCAGGGGTGAGACTAGTGTATATCTCTCCTTGGTGGGTTCACATTGCAGTTTGTAGGCATGCTTAAGTTCATCTTTGATACTGGCAGACTCCTCTTTGAAGTAGTCCAGTTCCTGTGTTAGTTGATTGACTTCGTGTCTCGCTTCATCTAGGTGAGTTTCAAGAGCTCTGTTTTTGGCTTTTTGGTCTCTTGCTTCAACCTTCACTTCTTCCAATAGCTGTTCTGCATCTTCAAGCTTGTTGGTAACATCAGCGTGGTCTGCTTTGACTTGCTCCAATTCTTGAGTAGCAGAAGCTAGGTTCTCTTGCAATTTATCCATCTCCTCTTTGAACTCTTTCTCCATCTTGACGGACAGTTCAGTTTGCTGTTGAATCTCCAGTTCTAGTTGGTCAATGCGGCGTTGTCTCTGTGTCAGGTTGTGCTGGAGCTGGCTTGCATGCCTGTCACTCAGCTTAAGGGTGGCGATGAGAGTGTGACTCAAGGTTCCAGTTATCTTGGCTAGGTCTTTGTGACTGTAGCTGTGGCTTGGGTCTTGTGACATCAGGCCAGATAGGTTGTCATCCAGCTGATCCTGATTCAGCTGCTGCAGGTTTTCGGCAGCCTTAGGGAGGAAACTGTCTGTTATCACACTCAGCCATGCTTCTAAGTCCTTCCAATGGCTAGCAGGGTCTTTAGTGCGGGCCATGTTTGTTGCAGTGAGGGGAGGCTTAGAACTGAACTGACACTGTCCTTCTGACACTGACCTTGAGATGGGACGAGAATGGAAAAGAAAGAGAGAGAGCAAAAACACAGCAGAACAAGAGGAACAACAATGTAAGTGTGTAATGTTAAGAGTGAGAAGTTAAATGTGTACCAATGTTCTAGTGCAGGGCTATTCAGTTTGTCATGGGGGCCGGTTCATGAAAAGCATCCCAAACGAAGGGCCGGAGAGGTATGACATGCAATATGAGTGAGGACACAACTGCATATGTTGCATTTTTGCTCCTTAAGACACCCACATTGGCTTTTTCTACATTCAAATGTTAACATGTATTTTGAAACTACATAAAATCAGTGCATTTTACAATGTGGCTTTTTTCACAAATATTCAAATGCTTTATTTCAAAGTACAACAAAAGCAGTGCATTGTTTAAGTAGGCTTCTTCTACATTCAGACACATTCATATGTTTTGAACTGAATAACAATTATGGATGCAGCAATTATAGATTTTGATTGTACGATTATAGTCTGATGATTAATTATGGTTTCACGGTAATTGCGTCTAATGTAAATTTAAGCTTTATTTTAGGTTGGCCTAATTATTTAGATTAACTGTTGTTATAATCTGTTCATACACTCAGAAATAAAGGTACTGGAGCTGTCACTGGGGCAGTACCTTTTCAAAAGGTACATATTTGTATCTGAATGGTCTATAATGGTACCTCAAAGGTACTTTTCAGGCACATTTGGGCACTAATATGCACCTTTGAGGTACCACTGTGGACTCTTTGGGTACATGAACCTTTTGAAAAGATACTGCCCCAGTGACAGCTCCTGTACCATTATTTCTGAGAGTGTACATGCATTATCATTTTAATAATAATTTGTTTAACATATCTTTTGTTTACATTGCACTGACAGCCACCATACAACCTCACCGCAATGTTTTCTAATGCGTGCGCCCGGAACGCCGCAAGCGCGTTGTTCCGCTTGCGCGCACACATTGGCGTATTCTACATTAGAAATAACAAACATGCGCGCGCAAAGGACGTGATAGTGGAACGGCCCGCCGCTGTAGTTAATCCAGTGTGCGTGCGTATTGGCATCAGCGTACAAGCTCGGAGCTTTAAACTAGCGCACAGGTGGCATAACTGTTTAATTGCAGCAGTTTCGTTCTGTGCAACAGAAACGCGCAGTTGAGAAGTCTTTACGAATAATTAACCGTGACGAATTAAAGCGCAGTGAAATCGGCGAATCGTTGCATCGCTAATAATGATATCAGTGCAGTGTACAAAAGGCCTTGTCTACAAAAATATCCAAATGTTTTCGGCTGCCAGCTCCACTCGCTTAATGTCAGGTGACTCATGCTCTGCGCAGCCTTCACCTGCAGCTCGAGCCGTATTGAACAGGCGCACGTCACTTCATTACTATAGCGGCTGTTTTTCGACTGAACTAAATTTATTTATGATGTCTTGTTCAAACTAATTGGAGGGCTAGAAAAAATGGTCTTGGGGGCCGGGTTCGGCCCGCGGGCCGCCAATTGAATAGCCCTGTTCCAGTGTGTAATTGGCAGGTGAATGTAGTTCTCTGGGCTGTGGTCCTCTGCTGGATGTGCGTCTAACTGGTAAGCTCTGTGGGGAGAATCAGTAGACACATGCAGTTGGCACAGCTAAGGAACAGAGAAATGCAAAGTGATAAGAAGTGTAAAGAGTACAGTAAAGATTGGTGCTTGTACTTTCCTAGAGAGAAAGATGATTTAACTTCCTTAAATCTAAAAGGAAAAATACAAAAGAATGCTCCTAAGCTAACTTTTGAAATTTAGGGTCTCTAATCACCAGGACTGTGATTGTTATTAAAATTTTCTTCTGGGTAGGATTCCGCAGTGAGGAGGAAAGGAAGGTGAGAATCAGGCAAGTTTAATTTCAGCAACACAGTGTTCTAGTTTCCCCAAACATTTGTCAAATGTTTTCTAAGATTCTCTGCTTCGTAGTTCTCACAGGTACAATACCCCAGACAGCAGCAGCAGTCAAGTTTAAAGAAGATAGTAGGGAAAGAAAAGACAAAAAGGGTAGTTTTCTCTGTTGGGAAAGTTCAGATTGACCAAGTGGTGGCGCTGTCGAGTGGCTATCTCCAACTTGTTGGTTTATTGGGTTATCAGGTTAGCTTCTTAGCCAAAGTGATGAGAAACTGGTATGTTTGATTGAGTCTCGCTAACTGAAGGATAATGCCCTTATAAACTCAATTGGGTGTTGCCACTGGTTCAGTTACAGCCACTCACAGGCTATTCTGTCCAATTCTGTCCAAAGGATCTAACAGAGGAGGAGACTGTGTCCATAAACTGGCTAAGGAAAGCAATGGGAACTCAAAGTTGTGGTTAATTTAAGTCGATGAGGTAATTTAGACAAAAGCCAGAAGAGACGTTCACTACAAGTTCTGATAGATACCAGGAGTAAATAAGAATTTGTCTTTAACTTAAAATTAAATCAATTCTGAATTTGGGAATTTAAGTAAAATTTTAAATTCCAATTTAGTAAAAGGAACGAAAGTAGTAACTCTTATGCTTTATTATTTATGAGTATTTATGATTTAAATTTAATCAGTAATTGTTATTGACAGAGGAAGCCAAACCTCATTGAGCTGCTAATGAAATTAAAATTTCCAGACAGCAATGTTGATTAATACTCCGTGGAGTATGGGTAAAGTATAACAAAGCCAATTATGATTAACATTAATCATTAAACAATACCAAATTAAATTGACTTCTAAATTAATCTTAAATAAAATGTGTTTCCAGATGTTATTAAAAGTGGATCAACTTATTTAAATTAATCACAAACTGTTATTGAGCTCTAATGAACCCTTCAGGAACAGAGAGGCAAATAGAGCAAAACAAAACAATAATAACAGTAATAATGATTATTATTACTGTTATTATTATTATTATTATTATTATAACTAAATCAAAACAAACACCCTAAGAATAAAATAAAACCTATGCAATAGTGATGCTGTCAAGGTCGCTCAGTGAGGTTTGTACTTGAACTCCCCAAACAAATAACAACATGATTATTTTAATCGTTTAACATTGGTTGTAAATCAACAATCAGAGAAAATGGTTGTTTCCAGATGTTGATTTAGTCAAAATGTATTTGATTGCATTAATCAATACCTGTTATTGAGAGAGGGCAGCCCCATATCATTGACTATGAATGAAGTTCAAGTTTCCACACAGCAATGCTAATGGTGACAACTCAACTGAGATAGTCATTAAAGTCTGAAGGACAATTAAAGTTGTGATTAAACTTAACACGATGCTTATAAATCGACTTCCAAAATCAACCTAATAAGAAATGGTTGTTCTTACAGGTTGTGTGGTTTCGACAAAAGCATTTACACTTTAAAGGGCACCTTTGATGAAAAATCTACTTTTTAAGCTGTTTGGACAGTCATATGTGTAGTTATAGTGTATAGACAGTCATTTTGGGGTGATATAAACACACCCAGTCCTTTTTTTTCAATTTAACAGCATAAAAACGGTGGACCAATTGGAGCGGTTTTGAGATCGACCGCAAATTGACGTAGGAGTGCGGTCCCCCCGCCCACCGAATTGATTGACAGCTGCGTATTAACATGTCTCCGTAGTAACGTTTATAATCATATCAACAAGACAGGACGTGCGCAAAACAACCGGGAATAAGAGGTCTGTTCAGTTCGGGAAGGTCATTAATCATCATCAGATGTGATCTAGAGTGAGTTTCACAAGTTTAACACGTGTTTAAAACAGTGCATGTTTGTAATTAACTACAGCGATTCACTTCAGCTTTACTTCATCACCACAGCCGCGTGTCAGCAAAAAAGACGCTTCAATCTCGGTTTGTTGACATTAAATCAGGTTTATTTAGTAC
>CAIGQQ010024198.1:0-18026 GCA_903798035.1 Danio albolineatus
TTTTGTTTAACTTGTAACACAGATTTCTTCATGTAAACAACATACCCTGCAATAAACCATCAGGATCCTCAAACTGTTGGCTTGACAGCCATATTATTACAGAAATAAAAACACGGGCTGTAAGTGCCATTTGAATTTCAAAACAATCAAGGCCAATAACAAGCAAAAATGATTTCTATGTTGGATTCTAAGATGACTGCAAAAAATTGCAAAATACAGGCATTGCTAATATGGAAAGTTATAATAATTAAGTATTCAATACAATCAATTGTACTCATTGTAAAGTTGTATTGCTGAGAATTGAGAAAGTAGAAAGTATATTAAAAGTATAGAAAAGTAGAAACAATTCAGTCCTCCTTTACATTCAGCCAGTTGCTAAGAAGTCCTGTTGACATTATCAGGGGACAATGTGGCCCTTTTCTTTTAAATGATGTGACCTGAGAGTGAGAACAGTCTCTCACAAGCAGAATCACTGAATCAGCATATAAATTTTGGTGCTGCAACAAGAACGTAAGAAGCATCAAGGGGAACATCAAAGGCACACACAGGCTATAGACTATAGAATTCTTACAGGGACTTTGGTCACACCATCTCTAAACATTTAATTCTAAACAACTTTGAGGGATACGGACACTGTCTGCGATGTTAGGCATTTGTTCTTGTTGCTAGGAAATGCACACACGCAAAATATGCGCAGTACAACGCATCATGGACTCCCTTCAGATCCACCAATACGTACTGCGTCCATCAAATTTGCATAAACTAAGCTTTCTAAAGTTTGGCTATATTTCACAAGGATTCTGAGACAACAACGTAAAGCAGACGCTTTACAAAAGTAGGGTGTATGAGGGAATTGAAGCATTCGAGGGCGCATGGAATCAACTAAAGGCAGAGGAATGTCTTTGTCAGCTTGTGGCATCATCTGGCATTTACATTAAGTACCTTAACATGGACACCAATACTCCGATTTTAATATGATTAAGAAAATAATCTGATTAAGAGTCGACCATGTAAACAGCGAATTTTGATTACCTTAAAGGACCACCCGAGTCAAGAAATGTGGAGTTTTTTCTTTCCATTTAGCATGCGGTATCAAACTCGACTAAAACAACACTCTTCCAGCAGTCTTTACTTCATGTTCTCCTGGTGATGCGACATTAATTGTTTATACTCAAACTTTCATTCTAAAAGTCCTTCCTTGGTCTTATCCATATTTCTTTGCATGTTGAACACACGTCGGCTACAACAGGAAATAAAAAGAACTGCAACTGCGTTTACTGTAGGTTTTTTTAACGTGTTAAATATTTCAAATTAATTGCAGGCGTAAACATGCTAATTTTGACAGCACTAGTTTACTTATAAAATAATTTCGAGAGGATCACATGCTTATGACTGCTTGCGGCCGGTCTCGCATTATCCAATTTATTATTCACCAATCAGATGATTCCTAAACCACTATATATACTCTAAGTTCCATATCACAGCCATTTTTGCTTTGAAGAATGCTTCCCGCTACAAAACACTTCAGCATTTTACCTTTAACCTTTTGATACGTGAGAACAAAGAAACAAACAACAACAACTTCAGCCAGAGCCCCGCTGTCTACGCGACTTCTGCAGCAGCCTCGTCAGCAATCGAGCCTAGGTTCCCCCAAGACAGAGGCCGGCCCACCAGCTCTCACACCTCCCACTTCAAACTGCCTCACACAACACATCCGCCGTGTCTTCAACCCAATCCTCCAGCAAGATCACAGTCCACAAACTTCGACCAAACTCGCAAAATGCCAGCATCCACGAATCCAAACCATTGCATGAAGCCGAACTCTCTCCTCTACTGTTCCACCAGCTGTACATAGCATGATCTAAGCAGAAACCTTGCCAAAAAATAACAACTCACCAACAAAGACTAAATGTTTTCATGTATCTTTCGAAAGCTGAGACTCGCGTGACTAGAATGACATTAGTGTCATCTGTCGAACTGGCAAGAACCAAAAGATAATAACAATCACAGAAACTCACCTCACAAGCCTCCCACCTGTCCACAGATTCGTAACTTTCCAACAGCATGGAGTGATTTGACTGCACACAGTCCAAGCACTCCAACTGCATAAAACATTAGTCCACAACCCATTTATATGTCAAGAAACAGCCACGGAAAGCACTGCTATCATTCAAACTAGTCATTGGAGCGCGTTCAGTAGAGTAGCGTCTTTTTTATGTAAACAAATTTGTCTCAAATTTTTGTCTTTTGAGATGTTCCGAAACAACATCAAATTTCAACCACACAATCCAACACACCACATCTGATCTAACTTTGCAGGATAAAGAAACTCTATCTTTTTTTATCAAGCAAAGCAAAACAGATCAATTATGCAAAGGGCATTCTATATACATTTTTGACATCCCCTCTACCACACAACTATTCCAAACCTTCTTAGCATTCTCACACTACAGGAGAACCACCTCAGGGAAGCCCAGCTGATCCTCTCCATCTGACCTCCACCCACATGAGTTTCTAGGAATAAGCACTACTCTGCCTTTTCCCCCTACTCCACCTCCTACTAACAGGAGATCCTTTACTACCCTTCCCCCTTTTTCTTCCTTTCAACTTTTTCCCCTCGTTAACCACAGCTCGGACCCATTTAGGTGTCACCCCAAGTTTCAATAGCTGCAGCCGTGACACTCGAAATGAGCTCATGTACACTTACGTTTCCAAATACTACTATCACCACACTTTGCTGCACTAATATAGCAGTAAATGCTTCTGCCGGAATACATATTGCCTACATACTGAATAACATTGCACCTCTGCAGCAGCTCCGCTGAACCACAATCCCTTGTAGCACCATTTCACCAGTAACAACGCCTTTAGATGCTCCACCGTGCTATACTCACCCATTGCACCACTGCCTCAACAGTAATGCTCTCACAGAGCTCATACACAACCCGATTTCTACATATTACTTCTGACCGCAACCAACGTCCTTGCGGGAGATCACATAAATCCCCTACTACCAGTCACCACTGCACATCTGCAACAGCAGAGACGCTCCGCTGAGCTACACTCACCCATAGCACCACTGCAAAAGCACCGGCTCTCTAGCTGAGTACTTATTCACTTCCATCTCTACATATCACTACTGACCGTATTTAACATTCTTGCAGGAGCACTCATTACTCTCCAATACTGACCACACTGCACCTCTGCAACTGCAGAGAGACGCTGAGCCTCATTTCCCTCTGCACCACTGCTGCAGCAGTGATGCTCTGCCTGAGCTAATATCCCTGCTGAGCCGTATCTTTATATTGCACCACTGCCATAGTAGAGTCTCACTAGCAGAGCTTATACATTACTGCATTCCACATATTACATCTCCTGCCTGGTCACTGCAGTTAAACACTGCTCTGGGAGCACACATAGCATTTGCAACACAAGCTGCCAGTACACCACTTCAGTAGCAGTGGTCACTCTAACCTAAACCATTCACACCCTGCACTGATTACATCTTTGCTCCTGCAAACCCTATCCTGGTACCACCTTTCTAACACTTTCCATTCTGCAGCCAGTTATTACTTTGATCTGCTGCCTTTTGCAGGGTTCTCCAATATGCGGCTGCTGTCCCGATCTAATTAAGGCATTTTGTAAGGCTTTAAGTTCCATATCACAGCCATCTTCATTTTGAAGAATCCCCCCTTCCACCCTCACTCCTCCTGCTGTCCCAGATGGGTGGCATGATGGCCCAGTGGTTAGCCCTGTTGCCTCACAGCAAGAAGGTTACTGGTTCTAGTTCTTACTAAGCCAGCTGACGTTTCTGTGAAGAGTTTACACATCCTCCCCATGCTCATGTGGGTTTTCTCAGGGTTCCCCGGTTTCCTCCCACCATTCAAAAACATGCAATACAAGTTAATTGACTAATCAAAATCAATACCATAGACATGCTTGTAGTTAGTAGTTATCTCTTAAGAGCAATCACTATCTGTTCATTAGCTACTACAGCAGGGGAGTTCTCAATATCTACCTGAGCTTAAACTCCCCTCTTGCCTTGCAAACGAGAGGGAGGTTTTGCCTCAATCAGGTCTTCCAAGCAAGTTGCAAATGTTTAAATCTAGTGAAAGAGACACTTGAGGGAACACAACATGAGTAATCTAGAGCGAGTGCATTTGATCATTTGCATTTAAAGCCACAGGCACAAAAAGAACTTGATTTTCCTCTGACCCCCAAAATTAAATATTCTGCAAGGTATTTGATGTGAGTTTGAGCCGAAACACACATTCTGGGAACACCAAAGGCTTTTTTTACATCTTGTAGCAAAAGGTTCATAATAGGAACCCTTTAAAGTTATAGTTGATGCAGAAATAAAAATAGCCTCACCATTTACTCTCCCTCATGTAGTTTTAAACCTTTATGAGTTTCTTGGTTCTGGCTTTCTTTGTGTTCCAGAAGAAAGGAAATGTTTAAAACCACATGATGGAAAGTAAATGGTAAGGTCATTTTAATTAGTGGGTGAAACATCCATTTTATGCTTGTTCCTTTGTGCCTTCATACTAAAGTTAACTTTTTTTTCTTTTTAAGACCTGATGGTGCTGAAGGAAGAGACATATGAACTGAATGAAATGGAAGAGGAACGGCAGTTTGAGAAACCCCAAGAAATGAAGACTCATGAAAAACCCACTCTGACTAAAAATACTAGGTGTAATTTCATCTGTAAACATTGTGGGAGGAGTTTCAGTCAAAAGTCAAACCTTGTTGTTCACATGAGAGTTCACACAGGGGAGAAACCTTATACCTGCGAACAGTGTGGAAAGAGTTTTGGTTACATACCAGGCTTTAAAACCCACATGAGAATTCACACTGGAGAGAGGCCGTACACATGCCAACAGTGTGGAAAAAGCTTCTATAATACAGGAAACTTGGCAGTGCACATGAGAATTCACACTGGAGAGAGGCCGTACACATGCCAACACTGTGGAAAAAGCTTCTATAATAAAGGACACTTGGCAGTGCACATGAGATTTCACACTGGGGAGAAGCCGTACACATGCCAACAGTGTGGAAAAAGCTTCTATAATACAGGACACTTGGCAGAGCACATGAGACTTCACACTGGAGAGAGACCGTACACATGCCAACAGTGTGGAAAAAGCTTCTTTAATACAGGAAACTTGGCAGTGCACATGAGAATTCACACTGGGGAGAAGCCTTACTCTTGCCCTCAGTGTGGAAAGAGTTTTAAGCAAAAGGGCACCCTTACAGTCCACATGAGAACTCACACTGGAGAGAGAATTTTTACTTGCACACAGTGTGGGAAAAGTTTTTCTAAAAAACAAGACCTTGGCATCCACATGAGGATTCACACTGGAGAGAAACCTTACACATGCACAGAGTGTGGTAAAAGTTTCCCATATAAAAGAACACTCAAACTCCACATGATAAGTCACACCGGAGAGAAGCCGTTTGCATGTGCTCAGTGTGGAAAGAGCTTCACAACCAAAGCTAGCCTCATGAACCACATGAATGGTCACACTGGAACCATAGTGTTCACATGTGATCAGTGTGGAAAGAGTCTCACACGCAAAGATTCCATTAGGCAACACATGAAGATTCACTCAGGAGAGGATCGTTTTAGATGCAGTGAGTGTGGAAAGGGCTTCAAATATAAAAGAAGCCTCAGCAATCACATAAAGCGTCACAATGGAGAGCAGAGTCCTCAGAATTAAGGCCTTGTCCACACAAACACGGGTATATTCAAAACGGCAGCTTTTTCATGTAGTTTGGCTGTTCGTTCATGTGAAGTTTATTTATAAACCACTTTCGAGAGGATCACATGCTTATGATTGTCCACGGCTGGTCCCGCATTAGCTAACACATGATTCATCAATCAGACGATTCCTGAATCACTGTAAATACACCAGCAAGAATTTCACAGGTTAAAGTCTCATCTGAACCAGTTGACATATCTGTGTGGAGTTTGCTCATTCTTCCCATGCTTGCATGGGTTTCCCCTGGGTTTCTCCCACAGTCCAAAAACACATGACCGAAGTAAACTGAACATTCTAAATTAGCACCATAGTCGAGCTCTTAGTAAGCCATATATCTCCCTTTAGCCATCCCTATATCTGTCATCAGAACAGAGACAAGTCGGGGAGTTCATCGAGATCTACCTGAGCTCAAACTCCCCTTACACCCTGCTTACAAAAAGGAGCCCTGGGCTTGAGGATCTTAGACGTATTTGGCGTAAATAAATAAACAAAATTAATAATAAAATAAAAATCATTAATAAAAGTTTGTACGATATTAACCTTCAAAGGGTTGTGAAGGGCCTACAGGGTACAGAATTCGCAAAAAAAAGTAGCTACTTCTGTGTGGAGTTTGCATGTTCTCCCCGTGTTGGCGTGGGTTTCCTCTGGGTGCTCCGGTTTCCCCCACAGTCCAAAAGACATGTGGTATAGGTGAATTGGGTAAGCTAAGTTGTCCTTTGTGTGAATGAGAGTGTATGGATGTTTTCCAGTGATGGGTTGCAGCTGAAAGAGCATCTGCTGTGTAAAACATGCTGGATAAGTTGGTGGTTCATTCCGCTGTGGTGACCCCTGATGAATAAAATGACTAAGCCGAAAAGAAAATGAATGCATATACAGCCATACATATATATGCAGCCGTTTAATGTTCAGCTGTGTTTATTGAAATATTTGACAGCAGTATATTAAACGCACCTGGAAGAACTAATGACTCTGTTCTTATTTACTCTGATGTTCTTAATGACTCTGAACTTATTTCCATGTTCTTGTATGTGTGGTGCTGTTGTGTCTTTGTCTTCCAGTGTTGCTACTACCTGTCTGTGGACTATCTGCTGATGATTTACTGACTAGTAACCATGCTGTCTGTGATGTTGGCTCCTTACAGTCATTCAACAGCATTTTTTCGTTTTTCATTTTGATGGGCCTAATGTGACATAAATGATGAGCAGATAAATGTACCTTAAAGTAAAATAACTGTCTACTGAAAGTTAAGTTAAATGCAACAAATAGTTCTTAACACTGTAAATAAATGTTTGAAAATTGTACCTAACTCTAACTTTATAGATGATTATATTGTTTTGTTGTTGAATAAAAGTTTACTTGTTGTAGACATTGTAATGACTGCCTAAGAACATTTAAATGACAATCTACAGATATTACCCAGATGAGAGCAAGAAAGAACTTGAAAAGTAACTTAAAAGTCAGCAGACTATCTAAAGGGGGCATCAAAATACAGTGTTACTCTCTTAGCAACAAATCACAACTTGTGACCTGACAGTGGAGGTTTGCGTGTGGATGGCTATTATGTATCATCTTCTGATTCTCTTTGATTTCTGTGCAGTTACTTAACTGAGGAGATTGGAATTGAATGATTTCAAAAATTAGCAGCCCAAATGTATATGTTAGGGAAAAATATAAAATAGCATTTTCAAAAATATGTTTGTTCATCCCTGACTCACACTAACCTGCAGAACAGTAACTGCCAATGGAATAAATGACCTTTTATATGTTCCTTTTAGCCAATGATGGACGCAATAGTGTATTAGTATTATTCATACTCAAATTATAGTTATGATTATACATAGCACACACACACTGTTTCCTATTCTGTTTGCTATTATTAATTCATCTTTTCAGATATAATCTATTATTTTATTCTACATTGTTGTATAGAATCTGTACTATCATAATAATGTGTGATTCATTACTTTTTTTCTGAACTATATATATGTTTTTTTAGAGATTATATACAAGTTAGATACACATTTAATTTACTATATGCCTGAAAAATAAGCGTATATGCATAAAACATACAGAATATAAACATACAAGGGCATTGTCAAACTGAGAATCAAAGTTGCTATTATTTATATACTTAAAAGATAGCGTTACAAGGACCCAAATCCTTAACAGAATTATTATTATTATTATTATTATTATTATTATTATTATATTCTACAGCGCTTCACGGAAATCGCGCACTGCACCTTTAAGGTGATTGAATATGGCGGCGCGGTGGCGTTGCTGTCAGTGGCGTTCTAAAAAAGAATGTGTTCGAGAAACGGTCGGTGACGCTGAGAAACTAGTGTGACCTGCATTAGTGTCTGACCATCGCTGACTTGAGCGTGGAGATCTTTCTAAAAGTTAAGATCTTTCTAAAAGTATCCTTTTAGGTTATTATATTTGGTTGTTTCGACGTGCTTTTGCTGAAGAACACTAAAGATTTTAGTATTTCTCTCAGTCATCTCGTTTCAGATTATTATATTAGTTGTTCCACGTCTTTTTTCAGTTAGACTATAGATTGTACTGAATGTGGGTTGAAATTGGAGATTGCTATATTGTCAATTTTAGGATTTTAGGTCATATATATATATATATATATATATATATATATATATATATTTAGTTTGTGTATTCTGTTATATTCTTTAGTAGCCTAAAATCGTAGAATGTCCACTGCAGCCTCGTTTTGCTTTTAAAATGGCAGCTGTGTATACTTTTTTCAGCTGCTCTGGAGTTTCTGAAGCTCCGTTTCTCCATCATTACTTCACTTTTAATCATTGTTTGTTTAAGTTACACTTATTCAGCATTTAGGGAACGACATGAGTCGCACCGGTTTTGTTACCAATATGAGCATAAGCTTTACTCACAGAATCTCCTGCAAACTTATAAACTGCAATAAATGTGCAGCATTAACCTACCATGTTAAAACACAAACCTTCAGCAGAATCACAACAGCAGCTGCAGGAGCGTGGCGCAGAGCTAAAAAAGTCCTGAAGCCCAGTAACATTAGATATTATAATAGATGCTTTATACTATATAAATGAAACGAATATTAATTAAACGAATTAATGACTGTTATAAAGACTTCATAATTAAACAACTGAAGTGACACACATGTAGATGGTTGTTTGTCGCCACCTATTGGCAGAACACTGTCACTTCTACACCCTTAAAAAGTCATCACGTCGTCTTGTCATAATTTGGATGTTTAAGGCCTGATTTATTCCCTCACCTGGTGGAAACAGGCCTTCTTAATGAGCTCATTCTTGCGGTGTCAGAAAATCAGATGATTTATGATAAATCTCTATAATATTGCAGAGATGATGACAGGAGAAACTCGCCGTGGAAGCGAAGGATGAATATACAGACAAAGACAACATTATTCAATCTCTGTGAAACTTTAATTCCTCAAATATTTCACGTGATGTTTAACTTGGTCGCTGTTTGATGAAGATCTGCCAAAATAATACATGAGGAGTTTAACTCAGCATTAATTAAGCACATTTTCATCAAACAGAGACCTTAGAGACTAAAGGTGTGTTGTGTATAACTTATATAACAATATATCATCTTGTATTGTGACACTTAAAACAATCAGATGTATGACTTCACAATAATGAAGAAAAGGATAATATATATATATATAGCATCTAGCCTCCATCTGGACAGAGACAGGAAATGATGTGTCTCAGGGCTGTTCGATTTGCCTCCAGTTTACAGCTCAGATATCTGACTTCAAGTGGCGTTTAGACATTATTTCCCAGTAAGAAAATCCTCATCTGATGTTTCCTGTAATTCTGTGTGAGTCCACCATTCCCCAGAGCGGATGCAGGAGCTCTGATGACGACACACACCTTTCATGATTGCTCAGACTCACACACACCACAATAGTCCGTGTTTCTGTGTATATAGGCTGATGGTCAAGTTTAATCTCAACTCAACTCCATTTATTCATGAAGCTCCTTCAACACCACTTGAGAAACTAAAGTGATGAACAGAACAAGACAACAAGAGAGAAGAAGACAGAAATAACACAGCGCAAAGATTACAGAACATTTATACAAGCAGTGGGAAATAAATGGGTTTTTAGAGCACACACACACACAAAAGAGACTCCAGATCATCTCACTGCTACTGACTGATCCTGCAGAGGATCGTGAGTAAATCTCTCCCCAGTATTTTAGCACAGTTTCACTGATGATCCATAACCAACCCTAAACCCAGGATAGAGCGGCTCAGTGAATGTGGTCTGGACTGAGTGGATGAGGCTCATTGTGTCTCTATAGATGTTGTAGAAGATCAGAGTTCCTGCACTGTGATCCACAAAAACTCCTATTCTTCTGCTGAGCCGCTCAACTGGGGGACCAGTCTGTGTGTTATTGTGCCAGAATGAGAAACTGTAGGAAGAGCAGATTAAACTCCAGGACTGATCATTAAATCCAAACGCGCACTCATCACCCCGTCCCTTCCTCCTGATGCTCTTATATGACACTGATATACACACACCACCACCTTCACTGCAGTCAATCTCCCAGTAACAGCGACCACCCAGACAGCACACATACATTGGGCCGACGTCGGCCGAAGAACGAAACGTCGGCCCCTTTAATTCTAACGTCTATAAATGGTCGGCCAAACATAGGCATGATAATTCAGTCGTGTCTTCTACTGTCCCGGGTCATCAAACGTCGGCTCTGCGGCGGCTTACGACGAGAGGCCGACGAAGTTCTTTATAAGCTCTTTATCTCTCGTGCCCATAAAATAAATCCGGCAAAATATCTTGGTTCACAAGTAAGTTTTCGCGACCACATAATGTCTGTTGCGTTGGCCGGTCCGGTTTTATTATGGCTTTTTCTAAAACATTTTTTCCAGTGTAAGTTAAAATCTAAATCTTTTCTGCATTTAGGCTGTTTGATTAAAATAAACACCTTGTTTTTTTTTACAGAGGCGCATCTTTAATTTATAAATACATTTATTTATATTATTATTATTATTATTCATGTAAATACTGCATGACTTTTATGCGCGCGCGCGCGCGCGTCTGGTTTAACCACTGGAGCGGAGAGAGAGTTGCTATGGGAAACGAGGCAACGGCGGTTCCCGAAAGAGTCAACAAAACTTCTGTCACGCTGCTGTTTTCACTGTGTTCCGGTAAGTTTAGTCCCTAAAACAAAGCAAACACTACATAAAACTGTTCCTCGCACTTTTATTATTGGTAATTCATGTATATTCTGTTGAATATTTATGTTATATAAATGGTGAGTCTTCGTAAAAGTCCGTTAGCATCTTAGCACAGGTAACGTTTGCGTTGGGGTAACTACGTTAACTTCCTGAGCTCTTGTTAAATATGTTTATTAAAGTTTAGCCTTTTATTTCTTCTTAATGTGTATATGAGAGGTTTTGTCAATGTTTTATTGAAAGTACTCTACTTTTATTTAGTCTAAAATAGGCATTGTACTGTCAAGGAGCGTGAATGAAAAGTTCAAACATGTTTTGATATTTCGTGATATCTTAAACAAATGTTTATTAATAAAGTGTTCTGTGGTTTCAGGAGTGACAGAAGAACCCCCAGCTACAGAAAATAAGATACAAGAGTTCTAAATTTCTGAAGGGAGCTCACAGAGGTGCAGAAAACAAGGTAACTTTAATCAGAGGATTAATTATTATGAAGTTTCATTGCATATCATGATGCATGTTACATGTCTATATCATTATGCATCTTTTACTTGTCTTTGTTGCAGTTAATTTGGGAAAGTTTTGACATCGAAACAAGTTAGTGGTATTAAATCATGTCACATGATTCTTCAGAACTTATTTAATATGCAGATTTGCTGCTGATCAAGTAATATTTGGGATTTTCATTTTGTTTGAATTTTTTCATGATTCATTGATGAATTGAAAGTTTAAATTGAACAGTGACATTATATGAAACATAAATCTACACTTCTGATTAGTTTATTGTATTCTTGCTGAATATAAATATACATTTCTTAAAATATCTGACTGACTGTAGTGTACTTGACCCGTTTAAGCTTTATAGTCTATTTAACAATAAATCTGGAAAAAAAAGTTTGCACAAAATTATTTGTCATCACATCTGTTTTAGCATTGATAACAATCAGAAATGTTTCTTGAGCAGCAAATCAGCATCGATAATTACCATTATATTAGTTCAACCTCAACATCTTAGAAAGATTTCTAAAAGATCAAGTGACACTGAAGATTTGAGCAATGATGCTGAAAATTCAGCTTTACATCATAGCTATAAATTATGTGTATATTTACACTCTTGACCCATCCCTTACACCTTAACTCATCCTTAAACTAGTCCATTTAAGCCCTAAATGAATACATATTGATTTGTACAGGCATGATATGCAACTCGTATTCAGTCATGTTTTGTCTTTTCTCTCTTTTGCTTTTGTTTTCAACATGAACTAAAAAGGAGATCAAAGGCTAATCTTAGTGGCGTTCAGCTGATGAACATCTTTATATGTAAGTATATTTTTGACTGATTGCCAGACACTTGTCAGACAGGGATGAGCAAAAGAGGGGCTGTTCTTTAAAAAATATCAGGGAGCTGTAAGTCTGGAGATTAATATGCATTTCAATTAATAGTTGATTTATCTGGAAATATTTCATAACATTTTGAGATATGCATTTATATGTCCATCTATGTTAAATATACTTCTAAATTTAAGAACGGTTTAATTGTGCTGTTATAAAATGTGTGCAAACACAAAAATGCTAAGTAAATTGAGAAAACATCTTCATCAGTTTGACAACACACACAATCCCACAAATAGCACAGACCATAACAGAAAAAGTGACAAAGCTATCTGCTTTGCCTGTGTTTTATAATTTGCACATTTGCACTCTCGGACACTGTATTAGTATAATTATTAGTATAATGTAACAGTAAAGAGATGAGGAATGAGAATATGTAGTTTAACTTTAAGGAACGATACTACCAATATTTTGTACATTTATATATATGTATATATATATATATATATATATATATATATTCAATTAGTATTGATTTACCTGTTTAAAAATTATTTATGAGGTAGATCAGCTCCTGACAGACATTTTAATAGATCATTTGAACTGCTATCAAATTATATTTATATATTGTTGTGTTTCCGTAGAGACTATTTTGGGGAGAGAAAAAGTATTTTCTCCCACTCCCAGAAAATACAATATGAGAATTAACTGCACAATTACTTGAAATATGAAGAGGGGGTATTATACAATTTGCATACATTCACATTTTTATCTTTATCATGCTTGGTGTGAACAGGCCTTTAGTTGTTGGAAAATCTTAGCAAATACATTTCTGTCTTAAATATTATGTTAATTGTTAACCCAAAGTGGGTTTCTCTTTCATTGCAGTATTGGATGCCAGATTGCAGTTTAACTCCAATCTCAGTTGGACCAGTTGATCAATGTCTTCAGTATTACCACAAGCTACCGGGCAGAAGTGTAGACAGTTATAAGGCAAACTCGAAACGTTTGGTTTTTAGGTACTACCAGTGACAAATTATTCAGTGAGTTGCTCATTAGAAAAGATGCTCACTGTTTATCACTGTATAGTTCAGATGTTTGCAGTTTCATTGATGTAAAAGTACCATACTTTTTCCTTTTTTTTATCAGCAGGTGGAGAGACCGTCTGGGCAGCAGAAACAAGACAACTAATCATAGTTGAGTAGAGATTAGTATTAATAACTTTGACTAGTTTGGTTTCTGACTTGTTCAATACTGAACAATTTGTATAAGTTACAAGATCAATGGTCCTGCTATCAATGTTTTTGTAACTTATATTCATTACCATTTAGACACAATCAAATGTCCAAACCATTACTGAGTCAATGACAGCAAGGATCCAAGATCCAAAGATCATTCATCAAACACTATTTCATAGGTAGCAGCACATCCTTTGTGAAAAATAAATCCTTTTTGTGTCAGCATCACTTAGGCAAGACAAAATACATTTCAACTGATTTCTGATTTCAACTTGATATTTTTCAGGTCATCCTGATCATTCTGTTGTCCTGGTTCTGAGGGTGTATTTGTCTATGTAAAAAGACTTGTGCAGCTGTATCCAGACATGCAAGCAGCCTCCCTGGACCCAGAAGACAAAGGGCTCAGGAGCAGGACAGACAGGTAGTCCACATTGGCTAGGCTTGAATTTTATACTTGGTTGGCCAGAGAGTGGCCATAGCTATTTTGGGGGATCCACACAAATACACTAGCGTAATCGATACTCCTACACTGAAAAAAATAAATGAAAGAATTAATTAGTCAGTTGAACACAAAATATTTTTAAAGAAAGCTTAAGTATCAAGGTGATAATATACATTGTTTGTTTCATACAGACTAGTAAATGTTAAGTTGTAGAACACTGACAGATTGGTTATATACTAAATCCTATACTTAAGATCGGCCGCATATGCAGTTTTAACTGAACTGATTTTAACTAGAACTACACCAGCATTTCCAGTGCACTAGACAAACTTTTTGCACTGGTGCACCTAAAATATTTGACGGCATTGCATTTAACACCGCAATTTTACGTTCACTTTTTAAAATCATTATCCTTATAGGCAATATTGACTTATAAATGATTAACAAAAAATCTGGTGAACACAAAGTTCTTTATTTAAAGCACAATTCTACAAAAAAAGGTAACTTACTGCCGCCCTTCACTAACACAGTGGATTGTTCAACAGAAGAAGCAGGTAAGTGATATTCTTGGATGGAGAGCAGACTAGAGTGTTGTTCACAATGTTAACAAGGATCTTCATGCAACCATCAGAGTATAAAGTAACTTCCCCTAATCACAGCAGGAGAAATGTCCACAGAAGAAGGGAAACATCCACGGAAGAAGGTGAGCAAGGGAGAAGGTGAGGTGAACCATCTGACTTTGATTCCAGCAGAGGACTGCCTGGAAGCGGGGAGTCTATACAGGGCATGGGGATTTCTGGTGCAGGTGAGTGTAATCAGAATTCAGGTGAGAGTGCTTGTGTGTGATGAGTGAAGGAGAGCAATGATTGGAGCTGAGGGAACGAGATGGTGAGGAAGACTGGTAATTGGAGCAGCAGGAACGAGCGGGGATGTGACAGTACCCCCCGCAGCTGGAGGAGTGAAGTCTAGAGATGAAGGCAGGGTGACGACTGACCAAAGCGGAGAAGGGGGGACGAGGGAGCCTGGTGGAGCTGGTGGCTGACGGTCTACAGAGGAGAGAGCCAACATGGAGCCTATGGATCGGAGGGTCGAGGCAGATGATTAAATAAATCAGCGAACATCTCTAATGAGACTTAGAAAAGACTGGTAGGTAGCCATCACGGGACTACTTGCACTTTAGAGCACATCCACCCACTGTAGAGCTCGTCCTCTGAGAAGGGAGATTATGAAAGCAACTTTGGAAAACGCATTGGGAAACGGGTTAGCATTTGCCTCTATGTAGAGTGTACATTGCAGGTGTTTGGACTGCCTAAGTAGCTCATGGGGTGAGCCAAAGGCGTACCGGTTATGACCCCCGAAGTGGTAGCAGCGGTCATGGGAGCAGAAGGCAGCGTTTGATGCATGAAATACGTCATTCCAGCGAACGGGTCCGATGAGCTTCCGGTTAGCGTTGTGATAGCTTCCATTGCTGCGTTTGTTTATTGTTGGGTCTGGAATCCCGTCACTGTCACGCAATGAAGACAAGGATGGTTATCTCTTTTCATCAATTTATTCAAACACACAGTGGATTGTTCAACAGCAGAAGCAGGTAAGTGATATTCTTGGATGGAGAGCAGACTAGAGTGTTGTTCACAATGTAAACAAAAATCTTCCTGCAACCATCAGAGTATAAAGTCACTTCCCCTAATCACAGCAGGAGAAATGTCCACAGGAGAAGGGAAACATCCACAGAAGAAGGTGAGCAAGGGAGAAGGTGATTTGAACCATCTGACTTCGATTCCAGCAGAGGACTGACTGGAAGCGGGGAGTCTATACAGGGCATGGTGATTGCTGGTGCAGGTGAGTGTATTCAGAATTCAGGTGAGAGTGCTTGTCTGTGATGAGAGGTGGCTGGTAAAGGAGAGCGATGATTGGAGCTGAGGGAACGAGATGGTGAGGGAGAATGGTAATTGGAGCAGCAAGAATGAGCCTGTGATGTGACAATTATCAACAGCAGCAAATGACCCTCCACATCAAAAGCTAATGGTCAGCTCACGATTCAGCAAATATCTGAAAAGCAAATTGCTTATACTTATGCCTTCACAAGAAATCAGTGTTTTCGAAACAAATGAAGATAGTACTATTTAATTAAATTATTATTTAGCCTGGCATGTTTACTGTTCCAAAATATTTTAATTGTTTCTTAAAATAAAACGTATCATATTCAATAGGAAAAAAACTGGCTGTTTTCTACCCAGAGATTTAAAAGAACATATTTTAAAGCAGAAATCACAAAATCGTGAAACTGGTATTTTTATCCAAGGTTATCATACCATCAGAAGTTTTTGTTTTGTAGGCTAATCTAAATCTAAAAGTGAAAATATTTAGTGCAGTCTTTTATTATAAATTTTTTTTTATTTAGTTGGCCTATATTCAGCTTTTCTATGTTCTTGGAAAGCTGCTGTACGTGAAAATGTAACGATATTCAGTGCATATGGAAAATATTCATAGCGCTTCACTTTTTCTACATTTTTTTGTTACAGCCTTATTCCAAAATTGATTTAAATTCATTTATTTCCACAACATTCTACACACAATCCCCCATAATGACAATGTGGGAAAAAAGAGTTTTTGAAATGGTTGCAAATGTTTGAAATGGTTGCAAAAACCTGAAGAATCGCATGTACGTCAATATTCACAGCTTTTGCTCAATACTTTGTTGATGCACCTTTGGCAGCAATTACAGTCTCAAGTCTTTTTGAATATGATGCCTCAAGCTCAGCACACCTGTCTTTGGGAGTTTTTTCCCATTCCTCTTTGCAGTACCTCTCAAGCTCCATCAGGTTGGATGGGATGCGACTGTGTACAGCCATTTTCAGATCTCTCCAGAGATGTTCAATAGGATTTAGGTCTGGACTGTGACTGGGCCACTCAAGGACATTCACCGACTTGTTGTGAAGCCACTCCATTGGGTCATTGTCCTGTTGGAAGATGAACTGTCGTCACAGTCTGAGGTCTAGAGCACTCTGAAGCAGGTCTTCATTCAGGATGTTTCTGTACATTGCTTTATTCATCTTTCCATCTATCCTGACTAGTCTTTTAGTTCCTGCTACTGAAAAACATCCTAACAGCATAATGCTGCCACCACCATGCTTCACTGTAAGAATGGTATTAGCGTGGTGATGAGCGGTGCCTGGGTTTCTCCAAACTTAATGCCTGGCGTTCACTCCAAATAGTTAATTTTTAGTCTCATCAGACCAGAGAGTTTAGTTTCTTATGGTCTGAGAGTCCTTCAGATACCTTTTGGCAGATTCCAGGCGAGCTGCTATGTGCCCTTTACTAGTCAGTGGCTGATTGGTGGATTACTGCAGATGGTTGTCCTTCTGTAAGTTTCTCCTCTCTCCACAGAAGAACAGTGGAGCTAAGACTGAGTAACCATGCTTTATTGATCACCTCCCTGACTAAAGCCCTTCTACCCCAGTCACTCAGCTTAGATGGCCGGCCAGCTCTAGGAAGAGTCCTGGGGGTTTCAAACTAATAAATAAATAAATGTGGAACCTTTTCAAAAACTCTTCTTTTTTTCCCCATTGTCATTATGGGGTATTATGGGCTTAGAATTTGAGGAAATTAATGATTTTAATCTATTTTGGAATAAGGCTGTAACAAAAAATGTGGAAAAAGTGAAACGCTATGAATTCTTTCTAGATGCACTGTATCCAGGTTCTGTTGTTAATTCTGTATGCTGTTGTTTGCGCATCTTAAAATTAATAAATATTAAAAAATGCAACATTTAATGTGTCAGACACAAATAAACATGTCAGTTCTTTTTTTTTTTTTACTAAATGAGAATTTTCTATTAATCTGATTCCTTAACAGTTAATATTTGTATAACGAGCATCAGTTGTCATTTGGGTAAATTAACAATTTGAGGATGCTTAGTTTGGGGTGTGTTGTGTCATTAAATTGTACATTTCTATCCTGTTATCTCAGCAATAGTACAATGTTTTTATATTCTTTTTTTTCTGTATTTTAAATCTGCTTTAGCTTTTATTCTTTATATAT
>CAIGQQ010024199.1:0-15604 GCA_903798035.1 Danio albolineatus
CTAAACACACATCAGCACTCATTGAAAGACAGGAATGAGTTTCTTTCATTACTTGTTCTCATGTCTTTTGTCATTCTTAAGATTATTGCTTTTCTTGTTCTCCTACTGTTTGTAAAGTGTCCTTGAGCACTGGCACTATATAAAATTAATTCAAAACAAATTAAAAAGGTTTAACTGAGCTGACGATATTTGACCTACAGTATTCTCATAGAAGATATATTCTGTTAAGGTATTGGCTTAGTACTTTCGATTTGCATGTCACGTTGATGATCATGTTGATCAAATATTAGACCTTAAAATGTCATAAATTGACTGAAATATTGTGTTGTAGGTCTTAAATCTTTTTTTTAAACAAGTCTTCATTTTCCTTTGTTCTTTTTTGCTCCCCAATCTGGCCAAAACCCATACAATCACCAACAATCATCTCAATAAAACTTTTAAACTTTTTATTCAAAAAGGTCCTTTTAACTCTATTTATCATAATGGTTTAATTATTTTCCTCACAATAACATTTGTTTAAACGTGCTCCATGTATTTACGGCTGAGGTCATCGACCTGGACAGATTGTTGTGCATAGATTTAGGCCCCGTTTACACTAATGCGTTTTAAAACGAAAGTGTAAGTTTTGCTGCGGTTAAGCCATCCGTCCACACTACGCCGGAGTTTTCGAGCCGCGAAAATGGAGCGTTTTGAAAACGCTGGAGAGGCCGTGTTGATTCTAAAACGCTGCTGCCCCGTCTCAGTATAGACGGTGCAAAACAGAGACATTGGAAAACGGAGGTGTGGCTGCTGAGATTCGCTACATGATTGGGGCTTTGGGTCATTACGTAACCTTCCCTTATTCGACAAGCGCACATGGCTATAACGTCACCGGAAAACAGCAATACCAGCCTTCACTGTAAACACTGTATTTTCGATAGCCATGGATGTTTTATATTCATTTGTTACTTTAAGTAACAACTCGACCATGTCGTCTGTCCACAAAAATACCTCTCTTGCTTTCTTTGCCATCGCGTTCATTGTTCAACCAGCGTTTAACCAAATGCCGCGCGAGACACATGCTTCCTGTTTATACTTAAACGCGCATGCCCAGAGTGCGCGAAGAGTCACGTGATGTACGTTTTTAGTGGCGTGGTGTGGACGCAGATATGTTCAGAAACGCGGGGTGAAACGGTAGTGTGGACGCGGATCGTTTTCATGCTAAAACGCCGTTTTCAAACTAAAACGCACTAGTGTAAACGGGGCCTTAGTTTATTATAGTCTTTAAAACTTTTAAAACATTTGTTCATTTTTTAACAATTTTTTTTTTATTTAAAAGAAAGTTTATGTGGGAAAAAGTGTATGGATACGAGTAAAGCTAGCTTGTTTTTTCACAATATACAAAATCTTTTGCTAAGAAATATCTAAAATAAGGCTGCCACAGTAGCGTAGTGGGTAGCACGATCGCCTCACAGCAAGAAGGTTGCTGGTTCGAGCCTTGGCTGGGTCAGTTGGCATTTCTGTGTGGAGTTTGCATGTTCTCCCCGTGGTCGTGTGGGTTTCCTCCGGGTGCTCCGGTTTCCCCTACAAGTCCAAAGACGTGGTACAGGTGAATTAGGTAAGCTAAATTGTCCGAAGTGTATGAGTGTGAATGAGGGTGTTTGGATGTTTCCCAGAAATGGGTTGCAGCTGGAAGGTCATCCGCTGCATAAAACATATGCTGGATAAGTTGGCGGTTCATTCTGCTGTGGCGACCCCAGATTAATAAAGGGACTAAGCTGGAAAGAAAATGATTATATCTAAAATATATTAAATTTTTTATTATCATTTATTATTGTATTATTCAATGTATTCAATTATAAAAAAAAATTTGAAGGGGCAAATAAAAGTATTTTTCATCTGGACCAGTGGATGCCCCCAATATTAAACATGCTGAATGAAATGGAGACTAAAGTAATTAATTATTATAAAACATTGTAAAGTATTCTGAACTATATTGAGGTTGTGGGACGACGTGAGACAAAACAAACAAATTCTAGTGGAACAATAACATTTAGCATTGCACTGACTACAACTGGCCAACAAACTAGTCTAGAAATGACCTTTGCTGCTTCAGAAATGGATTACAGCATGCTGATGATATGCAAACATTTGAGTGTAAAGTTCATCAGAATATTGACCATATTCTTCACGTACCAGCAGGCAGCGCCATTGGAATCTTTTTGCTTGAGACTTTTTAAAAATAATACATTTTTAGATCCTAAAAACAGTGTTATGCTGCTTAGACATGGGACGATAACCATTTTCAAGGTATAGTGCGGTTTGGAAAAGTCAAGGTTTCAAAACCACTACAATTTTCTGCTGTACTGTTCCTACTTTTTTTTTTTTACGTGGCATTAAGTATTTGCATAAGTTCATTCATTCATTTTCCTTCGGCTTAGTCACTTTATTCATCAGTGGTCGCCACAGTGGAATGAACCACCTATTTATCCATCATATGTTTTAAACAGCAAACGCCCTTCCAGCTGCAACCCAGTACTGGGAAACATTTGCATAAGTTATATACAATAATGCAAACTCACTAATATAAGCGTGAATTATGTGTACTTGCTATGAACATGCAGGATTAGTCTCAATCGGGTCTTCCAACACAACACAACACAAATAATCTACATCGAGTGCATTTAATCATTTGCATTTAAAGCCACAGACACAAAAATAGCTTGGTATTCCTCTGACCCCAAAATTAAATATTCTGCAAGGTATATGATCTGAGTTTGAGCTGAAACCTCAGACACATTTTGGGAACACCAAAGACTTATTTTACATCTTGTAACAAAAAGGATCATAATTGGAACCCTTTAAAGGGATAGTTGATGCAGAAATGAAAATAGCCTCACCATTTCCTCTCCATCGTGTGGTTTTAAACCTTTATTATTTTTTTGATTCTGTTGAACACAAAAGAAGATATTGTGAAAAAAACGCTGGTTTACTTTGTGTTCCAGAAGAAAGGAAATGTTTAACCACATGACGGAGAGTAAATTATCTGCTAGTTTTTATCTGACAAAAACCAGCAGACTGAGGAACAGCTTGAACTCTGCCCCCCACTGACTCTTTTGCCCCCCCCTAATACACCCCCATCCCTCCTCATAACTTTTACTCCTCACAATCACTGCACTACTGAACATTTGCACATTTAAAAATTGCACATAATCATTGCACTGATTCATTTATTTAAACTGCACATACCCACTGTACATATACATTTGTAATTATGTATTATCTGCACACTTCTGATTATTAATAGCAACCCACATTGCACTGATTAATTTATTTGAACTGTACATACCCACTATACATGTACATCTGTAATTATGTTTATCCCTCTGCACACTTCTGATTATTAATAGCAACCTGTACGTATAATCATTTATTGTAAATCTCTGTTCATAACTATTGCAACCTGTATATAATGTTCATAGTACATCCATCTGTAAATATCACCATAGTTTTTCTGTAATTGCACTTTATAATTTATACCTGTATTCTGCACTTGCTGCTATTGCACTACTGGTTAGACCTAAACTGCATTTCGTTGCCTTGTACTTGTGCATGTGTAATGATAATAAAGTTAAATCTAATCTAAAATGGTGAGGTCACTTTCATTTGTGGGTGAAACATCCATTTCATGCTTATTGCTTTGTGCCTTTATACTAAAGTTAACCTTTTTTTTTCTTTTAAGACCTGATGGTGCTGAAAGAAGAGACTCATCAACTGAATGAAATGGAAGAGAAACAGCAGTCTGAGAAACCCCAAGAAATAACGACTGATGAAAAACCCACACTGACTAAAAAGACTTCATCTCGCGGAAGACCTCGGAAATTCAAATCTGGGTGTAATTTCAGCTGTAAACAGTGTAAAAAGAGTTTCAGTCAAAAGTCAAACCTTGATGTTCACATGAGAGTTCACACAGGGGAGAAACCTTACACCTGCAAACAGTGTGGAAAGAGTTTTGGTTATATACCAGGCTTTAAAGCCCACATGAGAATTCACACTGGAGAGAGGCCGTACACATGTCAACACTGTGGAAAAAGCTTCTATAATACAGGAAACTTTGCACAGCACATGAGAATTCACACTGGAGAGAGGAAGCACACATGCCAACAGTGTGGAAAAAGCTTCTATAATACAGCATACTTGACCGTGCACATGAGAATTCACACTGGGGAAAAGCCTTACTCTTGCCCTCAGTGTGGAAAGAGTTTTAAGCGAAATGACACCCTTAAAGTCCACATGAGAACTCACACTGGAGAGAGAATTTATACTTGCACACAGTGTAGAAAAAGTTTTTCTCAAAAACAAAACCTTGACACCCACATGAGGATTCACACTGGAGAGAAACCTTACACATGCACAGAGTGTGGTAAAAGTTTCACATATAAAAGCTCATTCAATCACCACATGATAAGTCACAGCGGAGAGAAGCCGTTTCCATGTCATCAGTGTGAAAAGAGCTTCACAACCAAAGCTAACCTCATGAACCACATGAATGGTCACACTGGAACCATAGTGTTCACATGTGATCAGTGTGGAAAGAGTCTCACATCCAAAGACTCTATTAAGAAACACATGGAGAATCACTCAGTAGCGAATAATTTTAGATGCAGTGAGTGTGGAAAGGGCTTTAAACGTAAAAGAAGCCTCAGCACTCACCTGAAGCTTCACAATAGAGAGCAGAGTCCTCAAAATTGAGTCCTTGTCCACACAAACGGGTATATTCAAAATGGTAGTTTGGCTGTTCATTCAGTGAAGTTTATTTATAAACTACTTTCGAGAGGATCACATGCTTATGATCCCGCATGAGCTAACACATATTTATCAATTAGATGACTCCTGAGTCACTGTAAATAACCAGAGTTTCTTACCTCAGTTATCTCTGTCTTGATTACATATTAAGTTACTGAAAATGAAACCTTTTGAACACCTGAAGATTTAAACTCAATAACTGAAGAGGGGTGAAGATTTTGACAACTTTTATAGTGTAGATCAGGGGTCACAGCCGAGTACCAGGTTGTGAGGATTGCTGTCGGGCTTCAAGAACACAAAATAACTTGAAATGTGTTTCAACTTTATTATGTAGCGATATTTGATTACCATATTTGTGCACATTGCTCACATGCAAATTGCTTAATTTACCAATCAAATGGTCGACACTGAAATGAGAATTAGAAAGATTAGGGAGGAGAAAATGTCTGACAGATGCAGGAAACACTGTTCTACACCCTTAGATTGTGTATTTGATCATCCACATTGTTTTATCGTCACTCGTGTGAACACACACCGATTTGCCTCCAATTTTGACTGCAGTTTCACAAAACTTGTTTGCGAATGATAGTCCAGATAAACTCGTGCGGTGTGAACTTAGGATAAAGCAATGACAGTGAGCGACCGATTCAGACACCCTAAAGCCCTGTTCAGACTACACAATGCCATTTGCCAGGTACATCAGATCAGATTTGTGTCAGATTATGAGATTTGGACTTGATAAACTCTTGATGTGTTGTGGGTAACAAATGAAGACTTTGGTTTTAAACACGACACATTTATTTTGATGGACTAATTTGAGAAAAGAAACAAGTTTTCTTCCTGAAGACAATTAAACTTTCTGTAGTCGACTGGTTGCCTTTAAATATGCGTTCATGTGAAAACTCCCACATTACTACAAATAAATCGCTGTATGGGAAACCCAGTGTCACTATTGTGAATGAGAACGAGTGATTTTGTTAGCTTACATGCTAATTCCAGTATTCAACAGACTACTGAAGCGATCTGTTCATTCAAATTATTATTTATATGCAGTACATATTGTGCTGCTCATGTGCACTGATAGATTATATTGTGTGCCATCAAGTGCTGTGTGTGTAGGTTATAGTTTTAGGTTTATATTGTTATGGTAAATAATTTAAGAGTAATAAGTTATTTAAATATTAACATTCTGATTGTTCTTTATATATAAGAGTTTTGTTGCAAAACAAGATATGACCATTTTGAGAAATGTTAGTTATTTGACATTATTATTATTTAAGACATCAACAGTCAAGTTCATTCACAGTTTTTGTACATTAAACTATTACTTGAGCTCAATGAAAGCTCAATTTTTTTAAAAGAAATAATCATATAAATAGTTCATAAATAAGTCAAAAATCATGCCAAAATGCAACATATTTATCTTAACATTGTCAAACATCTTAAATTGGTTAAAAAAAATAATAAAAAAACATAAATATATGGAACAATATATACACAAAGAACGTAGTGTGTGCTTATGCTTCACATAGTGACAGTGGACATTAAACAAAAAAAAAGCACTGTTGCGCTGCCTGGCTTGGGCTACCTGCAGCTGAGCTGTCAGAGCAAACAAACTGCAGGATGTTTATCATTTCAACCATCCTTAAACAGCTTCTGACTTAGTTATAATATAGATAAGTAAGATTACGTTGGATAGATAAATGACTTGTAGCTTGTTATAGAAAGAGTGGAGGCTCCTTCCACACCGCTGCTGCTAACGTAGCTATTAATAAATCACTGATGATGACCTGAGGTAAACATATTAATGATATTAATAAATCACTGATGATGACCTGAGGTAAACATATTAATAATATTAATAAATCAGCGATGATGACCTGAGGTGAACATTAATGATAAGCATTAATAAATCAGCGATGATGACCTGAGGTAAACATATTAATGATTTGTATTAATAAATCGGTGATGATGAAGTAAATATTAATAAGTATCAAAGACAATCAGCGATGTTGACATGAGTTCAACACAGTTAAAAGAATAAATAATCAAATTAAATCGCTTCAACTAGGATTTTGCAGCGAATCACACAGTACGTTAGCGTCTCAAATAACGTAACTGGCTTTTGTTTAAACCAGCGCTGTTTTGGTCCGCATTTCAGTCGTTTGTTTTTAAATGAAATTGACATAATATTTGCTAAAAGCACAAGTATTAGAAAAACAATTACGGTCGCTATAAGTTAGAAAAGGCCAATTTTAGTCACTTAAAAAAACTATATTTGTTAGCTTGTTCTAATTTGAGCCATAAAGTAAATTACAGCACCAGTAGAGCAGCACACCAATCTAGACTTGTAACGTTAGGGACGGCTAATTAGGCTAACTTAATGCAAACTAAAGTTAAATGTTCGCTTCGCTGGAAAAAAGGGCAAATCCCCAAACACACATTTTATGATCAAAACTACTTCTGTAATTTACTAGAAGAAAAAAAAAGTGATCTCACCTTTTTACGTGTCCTTTTCACCGGTACAAAATGGCAGGTGAGTGTTTTTCTTTTTTTGTTTAATTTGTGTGTTTTTGCAGACTCTGCCCACACATAATGATGACGTAATTACGTTTGATTGGCTGATGGAGTTGTTATCCCTGGGTCATCATGAAAAAATATTGGTCTCAGGACAACTAGCACTTGGCAAAATCAGGACGTGTGCAGTCATTCCCATTTTTCCACATGCCCCAGTCTAATCTGCAAAAGACAAAAACAAGACTAACAGATTTCTACTTCCTGGCTGATCTCCAGCAATAAGTGTTGTCCAATGTTCTTCAGATAAATCTCCACTGTTCCCTTGTGAGTCTTCTTTCTCTGCTCCACCCCAATCTGCAAAAGACAAAGGCAGCCCCAACAGAGCCCTACCTGCTGGCTGAGCTCCTGCAATGCACAAACTGTTCTCCACCGATAAATCTCCACCGATGCTGTTGTGAGTTTCCTTCTTCTGCCTGTTGTGTGTCCATTACCTGAAAAAGAAACACCTGCCACAGACAAGACATCTAGCGAAGTTTTAGCCCAATTTATTTTCACCTACTGAAAACAGGAGATAAAATCTTGTCGAGGACTTTGATCGGTTCTGATTCTCAGCGCAGATAATCTGGTAATGTGAGCCATTTAAAGACAGAATCTCGCTATCTTGAACACAAATCAGAGCCTCCCCGATCATAGCAAACATGTTTGATATGCAGGATTTTAAATCGTTCCAACCTATTCTGTATTAACAAAGCCATGAGCTGGAGAGAATCATGTTGCTTTCAATAAATAAATAAATATATTATTTTTAAATAAGCTTAAATTATCCTTTATTATTAGCCAGATTTAACTTTATTCTTATACCGGTGTGCAGATATTTATGACCCATGTGTAGCGGGTACTAAAACATTGCCAGTTATCTCAATAACCCAAAATGATTAAACATATTAAACTGTGTTTATTTTCTATGATGGGGACAGAATTAGTTCAATAGCCTATAAAATAATTAGGCCTACGTTTATATAGTCTAGTCCTGTACACTGAGAAAGAGTAGGCTAAATCTATAAGAGAATATTTGTATTTATGAGAATATTCTGACAGAGAGCGATAACTGAAGACCAGGGGTGTTGCATTGACTCAATTAGTTTATTTTTCTACACTACTGGGCTTATTACGTCATCAGCTGACGTCAGCTGACGTCATCAGCATTACGTCATCAGCTTACGTCAGCTGACGTCATCGGAAGGCGCCGAAGAATGGCAGCCTCGGTGCGAAGCTCTCCAGCTGTTGCAATGTTTTTGTTTGTTTTTCCTGTTTTGTGTTCATCCAACGTGATCAGTTATACCAGGGATGAGCTGCTGAACATTCTGCAGTGCACACCAATTGATCACCAGCCGGTTCTTGACTTCTCCGGCGTTTTGCAGAGCGTTGTCCTTGGCGGAGCCGCGTCTCTATGGAAACGTTACAAGACGCGTAGACGGGGAAAGCGAGCCAGCGCGCTCATCAAAAACAGACTGCGCGGTTTCAGAATGCCGCTTCCTAGCATTCATCTCGCGAATCTCCGCTCTCTTCCTAACAAAATGGAGGAATTACTTCTGCTCACACGCATAAATAAGGACTTTAACAGCTCTGCTGCGCTGTGCTTCACGGAAACGTGGCTAAACGAAGCCATTCCGGACAGCGCATTACAACTACCGGACTTCCAGCTGTACAGAGCAGATCGCGACACGGAGGCAACGGGGAAAACGCGCGGTGGAGGGACATGCTTTTACATTAACAGGAGGTGGTGTACAGATGTAACTGTGTTAAAGAAGATGTGCTGTCCTGACGTGGAAGTGCTTTTCATTAACTGTAAGCCGTTCTACTCGCCGCGGGAGTTTTCCTCGTTTATCCTGGCCAGTGTTTACATCCCACCGCACGCGACCGTGAGTACTGCTCTTTCACTGCTGGCTGATTTAATCACAGAGACAGAACAAAAACACCCAGACTCTGTTTTTATAATTCTTGGGGACTTTAACCAGGCAAAACTCACACATGAGCTGCCCAAATTCCGACAGCACATTACATGCCCTACCAGAGACAATAACATTCTGGACCATTGCTACACAACAATAAAAGATGCATATCGCTCCGTGGCCAGAGCAGCTCTAGGACTCTCTGATCACTGCCTGGTTCATCTTATACCAACTTACAGGCAAAAACTTAAAACTACTAAGCCAGTATTAAGGACTGTTAAGAGATGGACCAACGACACAGAGCAGGCCTTACAAGCTTGTTTTGAATGCACTGACTGGAGTGTTTTCGAAGCTGCAACCAATGACCTGGATGAGCTCACAGAGACTGTAACATCATACATTAGTTTCTGTGAGGAGTTATGTATCCCAACCAGGACCTACTTATCATTTAACAATGATAAACCATGGTTCACACCAAAACTTAGACAGCTTCATCAGGTCAAAGAGGATGCCTACAGGAGTGGGGACAGGATTCTCTACAACAAGACCAGGAACATTTTAACAAAGGAGATTGGTCTAGCTAAAAAGAACTATGCAAAAAAGCTGGAAAACCAGTTTTCTGCTAACGACCCTGCATCAGTGTGGACTGGTCTGCGAACCATCACGAATTACAAATCATCTCCCCCCAGTATCGATGGCAGTAAACTTCTCGCTAACGACCTGAACACGTTCTACTGCAGATTCGACACCTTCGACCAGACACCCTCTACACAGCAATTAACACCTCTACCCACCTCCAGCCACAACCGCCCTGACCATCTTTCTACACAGCCATCAACACCTACAGACATCTCCCTCTCCCCCCCTGATCTTCAGATCAGTGAGGATAATGTGCGTCAGGTCTTCAGTAAGCAGAAGAGAAGGAAAGCGCCAGGCCCAGACGGTGTCTCACCAGCCTGTCTGAGAATCTGTGCTGACCAGCTGGCCCCCATTTTCTCGCAGATCTTCAACAGATCACTGGAACAGCGCATAGTTCCATCCTGCTTCAAACGCTCCACCATCATCCCAATCCAGAAGAAACAAAAGATCACCGGGCTCAACGACTACAGACCTGTCGCCTTAACATCTGTGGTCATGAAGTCATTTCAAAGACTGGTTCTAGCATATCTGAAAGACATCACCGGACCTTTGCTGGACCCCCTGCAGTTTGCCTACAGAGCAAACCGGTCTGTGGATGATGCAGTCAACATGGGACTGCATTATACCCTACAACATCTGGACAAACCAGGGAACTATGCAAGGATTTTGTTTGTGGACTTCAGCTCTGCCTTCAACACCATCGTCCCATCACTGCTCGAGCACAAACTGACCCAGCTCTCTGTTCCTAGCTCTGTCTGTCAGTGGATCACCAGCTTTCTGACAGATAGACAACAGCTAGTCAGAATGGGCAAAATCACGTCTGACAGCCGCACCATCAGTACTGGTGCCCCCCAAGGATGTGTTCTCTCCCCACTGCTCTTCTCCCTGTACACCAACGACTGCACCGCAAAAGATCCCTCCGTCAAGCTCCTAAAGTTTGCGGACGACACTACTGTTATCGGCCTCATCCGGAACGGTGACGAGTCTGCATACAGACAGGAGGTGGAGCGGCTAGCTTTATGGTGCAGTTACAACAACCTGGAGCTGAACACGCTCAAAACGGTGGAGATGATAGTGGACTTCAGGAGAAACCCCCCTGCACTCCCCCCGCTCACCATCATGGACAGCACTGTGGCTGCAGTGGAGTCATTTAGGTTCCTGGGCACCACCATCTCTCAGGATCTGAAGTGGGACACTCACATAGACTTTATTGTAAAGAAAGCCCAGCAGAGACTGTACTTCCTCCGTCAGCTGAGGAAGTTCAACCTGCCACAGGAGCTGCTCGTGCAGTTCTACTCAGCTGTCATCCAGTCCATCCTCTGCACTTCAATCACCGTCTGGTTTGCCTCAGCAGCCAAATCTGACCTCCGTAGACTACAGCCAATAGTCCGGACTGCTGAACGAATCACTGGCACTACCCTTCCTACAATTCAAGAACTGTACTCTTCCACAGTGAGTAAAAGGGCTCGCAAAATCACCCTGGACGCCTCGCACCCAGCACACTTCCTATTTGAACTGTTACCGTCTGGCCGGCGCTACAGAGCACCGAGCACAAAAACTGCCAGACACAGGAAAAGTTTCTTTCCTCAGGCCATCTACCTCATGAACAGTTAATATTTCTCCTATCGTGCAATAAATGTGCAATACTTTCTCACACGCACTTGTACACAGCACCTTATAATAATATACAATGCAATACTTTTCCTTACGCATTTGTACACAGCACCTTATAACAATATATAATGCAATACTTACTCTTTTGCACACAGCACCTTATAACCTGTATATTTATAACAAATCTGTACATACATTTCAACATCCAGATCGTTGGACTGCATCTCTGTTTAATGTCTATTGTCTTCTTTTATAATATTTATTCTGTGTTGTCACTTGTCACTTTATGTACACTGGAAGCTTCTGTAGCCAAAGCAAATTCCTTGTGTGTGTGAAGCACACTTGGCAATAAAACTGATTCTGATTCTGATTCTGAAAAGGGGCGGGGTTAAAAAAAAAGATGATTAGAAATTTTAAGTGAGCGATTGGTCCATATTTAAAATTAAATGTTTTTATCTTCGATTGGTCTCAAATAGTCAAGTGATGCGATTTCGCAGGTCAGAGTTCACCAAGCTTGAACTTTGCAATGCAGTGAACTGCGAAACTTGACGCACGAACTTGTGTTTCCGGTCTGACGCATTCGCGTACGTATGAATGGAAGTCTATGGGGAGAAAAGTCCAGCGTGACCGTGGCTCATGCCGAGTTCAGACTGCATGATTTTCAAAGTAGTCGTGTCACAGATGTTTTCACACTGCATGACTATCTGGGCTAGCGTTTCGTCGCTGCTTTGTTTACACTGCAAGATGGATCGGCGACTGGGAGTTTCACACTGCATGACTTCAAAACAGGAAGAATCGCTGACAACTTTGTCCAAACTACATATAACACCCAACAACTCGTAGTATATCTTTTGTTACATAACAAGAAAGAAGCCTTTACTAGGGTAGAAAATGTACATATTTGCTCACCTGGCTTTGAAGGGAATTAGCAATTCCTCCTCAACTTTTTTATTTTTTGACCAGGTTAGATTGTGATATTGCTCACATAACTCATCAAACAGACACGAGGGCTCATGCCAAATTTACACTAATTTTCCCTCCATTTCTTGGGTCCGAATAAACTGAAAATGAGCACTTTTTAACTTCTCCCTTTGGCCTGCAGGTACCCACACTAGTGAATGCTGCTCTCTCATTGGCTGTAGGGGATCGTCTATGTTATTTTCAGTCAAAACATATTTCACACGACATGATTTGAATCACCGACAGCTCCAGATATTTAGCACGCCAAATATCTCCCGGGCATCGGCGACTCATCTGCAATTCTCTCAGATCACGTCTTTGATAGTTCATATTGTGTGATTATTACTAACGTGAACGAGCACCGATTTGCCTGATTTCAGGCATTTGTCAGCAATTTCTCAAAACCTGTCGGCAAGTCAAAATCGGGGCTAAAATCATGCAGTCTGAACTCGCCATTAAGTGCATGTGAATGGTTTCTCTCTAGTGTGGATCCTCATGTGTTTATTAAGGGATGATGATGCGCAGAAACTCTTCCCACACTGAGTGCATGTGAATGGTTTCTCTCCAGTGTGGCTCATCATGTGTAGATTAAGGTTTGATGATTGGCTGAAACTCTTCCCGCACTGAGTGCATGCGAATGGTTTCTCTCCAGTGTGGATCCTCATGTGTTGATTAAGGTTTGATGAGCAGTTAAAACTCTTCGCACACTGAGTGCATGTGAATGGTTTCTCTCCAGTGTGGGTCCTTAGGTGTTGATTAAGGTGTGATGATACGCAGAAACTCTTCCCACACTGAGTGCATGTGAATGGTTTCTCTCCAGTGTGGATCCTCATGTGTTGATTAAGGGATGATGATTGGCTGAAACTCTTCCCACACTGAGTGCATGTGAATGGTTTCTCTCCAGTGTGGATCCTTAGGTGTTGATTAAGGTGTGATGATACGCAGAAACTCGTCCCACACTGAGTGCATGTGAATGGCTTCTCTCCAGTGTGGAACCTCATGTGTAGATTAAGGGATGATGATCGGCTGAAACTCTTCCCACACTGAGTGCATGTGAATGGTCTCTCTCCAGTGTGGATCCTCATGTGTTGATTAAGATGTGATGAGCAGTTAAAACTCTTCCCACACTGAGTGCATGTAAATGGTTTCTCTCCAGTGTGGATCCTCACGTGAATCTTAAGATCACATTTTCTTCCAAAACTCTTTCCACACTGAGTACAGCTGAAACGATTCTTGTATCTCCTTTTCAAAATACCATCAGCCTGTAAATGAGTTTTTTCCTCAATTTTGACATGATGTTCCTCCTCTTTACTCCCCTCATTCTCTTCAATTAGGTCTGAAATAAATAAATAAAACATTAGTTTTTATTAAGACTTAAAATCTCTCATCAAAAGCTGAAAAGTAAAAAGGCACTGGAAACATTGGCTACACACACTGTCATTTTGATGCAAATTAAATGTAAAAAAAGGATCATATTTTGTTTGGTCCATTAACGTGTACACATTTAAGCAGATTCAGATTAGTGCTTTTACAATGTAAATTGTGTCAAAGCCACTTAATATAGAATTATAGTAAATTGAAACTGTGTCAGTCCAGTTTTCAGAGTTTCTTACATAATTGATCATAAAAGTCATCTTGGTCATATTGATAAGACACAGATTTGAAAGTGTAGAAGTCCATCTATTAGCCCAATGACGAAACTAACAGCATAGTCGAAGGTTAAATGCATGTAAGCCTTTTCTAGTGCTTCTGAAAAGAATTCTGTTATTTATTAGAATTTATTTATATTAGTTTTTTTAGCTCAGAATTTAATCTGACTCCAATTTTAGGTGATTGTCAAATTTAGACTGTATTTCTATTTGTAAGAACGAATCACGTTCATCATTTATGACTTAATTTAGAGTTTTGATTTATATTTGATTCCTTACTCTTTAGTTATTCGTTCATTGAGACCAAACGCCACTTAAGAGTTTCACATCCCAGGTTTATGTATCTTCTCACGGACAGTATATCGACACTCTGAAGTTAGTCACAGGGTGCAGGATTAACTAATATATAAATAGACTGGCTGCAAACTGCTCACTAGTCAATTTAGCCAAGCCCATGCAACTTGCTAAAATCAGCGATTAGATAATTAAGATCTCCATGATGTCATGCCAGAACGGCTCCGTACAGTCAAATGTGCCTTTAAAAACTAAAGTCTAATCATAAAAGTTAGCACAGACTCCACTTAATCTACTGGATATAAAAAAAATTCAGGAGAATTCAGAATGAGTCAAAAACTTAACATTTTATTTGTCAGGTAAAACTGTATTACACCAATTACATAATAAAACAATCAGAAAGCCAATTCAGAGATGATACTGTAAAAATACAACATCCATTACTCAAAAATAAATCAAAGAGTTAGAGATGCATACCTGACCAGAGAAGTACGCTGCAGCATAAGTCTCAGAGATGCTGCAACGGGGTGTCTTGGCTACAAGATCTCAATTATATTTGTTCACATTTCCTTTAAATACTCAACTCAGAACAAACAGACATAAATTAAAAGAGAAGCGTCACAGAGATCCTTGCCTGGTGAATTTGAGTTAACCATCTCTAAGGAGGGGGAGCATCTGGCAAAGATCTTATCAAAATATACCAGTAAAATAGTACAGTGACATTAAGACCATTTTACCAATCACACAAAGACATTTAAAATGATACCAAACATGAATATAGTGCTACAAGATACACCATATTAACCCCTTGGACATTTTATGTAAAAATGTGAACGATCTGCTCTGATCAGAAGGTAACTTAGGGGTAGAGAAGGGGGGCATTTCCCCCTGGTGAGGTGTAGCTCTGTGCTTCCAGCCTATTGTCAACTGTCTCAGGTTGATTTGAATAGAACAGTTGAACAGCCGGTTTCCTGATCTTCTTCTCAGATCAGAAAGTTTGTTGTTTTATTGCATCTCATGAAATTCCATAACAGTTCTCAAGGTCTGATATTCTGCAGAGATTAAGCCATCTTTACAAAAGCTGGAAATGACCTATTTTATTCATATATATTTATAATTACAACAAAATGTTTTTCTAAAATGTGTAAAGCAGACAGGGAACACTTGTTCATTCTGTGCCTGACTGGTAAACAC
>CAIGQQ010024202.1:0-13273 GCA_903798035.1 Danio albolineatus
TTGTGCTCGGTATGTATTATTGCTTTTAATTCTAAACAAACTGTATTAAGTATTATGAAATGAATATTATAAAAGACTTTAACATTGTATTGTAACCTGGGCTGCAGGACACAAGTAGCTTTGAAGAGGAAAGATCCCAGCTTAAAGAAGGACATGCGTTACATCCATAATTGTGACACAATTATCATCAACAAGGACACCTGGTAAATATTGTATTTTATAACATGCATATGTCAGACTTGGTTGTTGTGTACTGAAATATATTTATCACAAAAATGTTCTATTACTTATTGCTGCTGTTTGTACAGTGAGAATATTAAGGTCATTGCTTATTAAAAAGTCCTGCAAAGAAAATATGTTTTAAAAGAAAGTGTAAATTTGCCTACAGGATACCTTGTTGGAATGTCTGCAAAACAAATTTAAAAATGAAAGGATTTCAGTGGTGAGCTCATCTATCATCTTGCAAAATGAAACAAATTAATGGGATGAAAAGGAAGTGAACTGTACTCTGAGGAACTTAACACAAGGCAAGTTCAGTTCAATACATTTTATGCCAAAGGTAGATTAATTCTGTATTATAAATTCATATTTACACACTCTAAAATGCTGTCTTCCTACCTCAGATTGTGATGGACCTGGAATGCGACACCAGATATTCATAAGTCAAGAACCGAATGAACACCCTTTTCCAGAGCACAGATTATGGAGGGGTTTGCAGAACTAATGGAGCAGTTTTTTCTTCTTGGAGTGCCACAGCTTGTGAGTAAACACTGTTACATTGTGTGCCAAATAGTTTTGCTTCCATGATGACTTTAAGAAACTTGTATTGCTGAAAATATGTCATTTGGAAACTTACACATGAAGTAACCAAAATGTTTTTTGCATTTAGGATGCTGCTTAGAAAACTTGGTGAAGAACACAGAAACATCTTTAAAAGAAATGGCCCAAAAAGGGACAGAAAGAAGGAAGTGCTCCATGACAGTTTCATTGGACCAGCAGCGGAAACCGCAGAAGGTAACTACACTCTATATTACATACTATTTGCCCCAAACACACACACACACACACACACACACACACTTTAATTGTATTAATTATAACTGTAATTCTATTTGATGACTTATGTTAATTGGTTAAAAGTACTCAACATTAAAATATTGTTTTACAGAAATCCAAAGGTCCTACACCATCCAGGATTCAGCAGCTCTCCTGATTCCACCAAGGCTTGAAGTTTCAGCATTACAATGGACAACACCCACTCGCTACCCTTCAACTTCCTCATTTATCATTGGCACCACAGTGGAGTGAATCACCAACTAATCTGCCCTTTCCAGCCACAACCCAGCACTTGGAAACACCCATATACTCTCTCATAGATCTACACACATTCACTCACTATGGCCAATTCACCTATACCGTACACATGCTTTTGGACTGTGGGGTCAACCGGAGCACCCAGAGGAAACCCACAAGAACACTGGGAGAACTTGCAAACTCCACACAGAAATGACAACTGGCCCAGTCGGGACTCGAACCAGTGACCTGCTTGCTGTGAGGTGACAGTTCTAACCAGTGAGTCACTGTGCCACCCATGGACAAACCTATTTACCTTATAAGAGAGGCTGACAGACATGGACATGCTACAGGTTGTGAAATGGCTGTTTGCAGTGTTTTGTCTAATCATTTTGCAATGTTTTAGTAATGTTTTTTTATTAAATTATGTATAAAAATGGATGTTGTGATGACCAATACATGCAGGTACCATCCACTTTTTGAAATTGTAGTGTTATTTAATAGATGTTTTGATTGTTTGTGTATTGATTCTATCTGCATTGTGATATATTTATCTTAATTTTAGACATGTGTAAAAGTGAAGCACTGTATTTGCTCAAACAGTAAAAAAGCTTAGAAAAGTGAAATCATTTCAATTACATTGTAAAATGCCATTAAACTGTTAAGGTAGATCTGCTGTCCAATGCAAAGTATGCAGAGGTGCAATTTTAAATATTTAAAAAAATATTTTGTATAATGAATTGAATAAATTTAAACAATTTGAATTGTCTGGATTGGTTTTATTTTTTATTCATTAATAAGTAACAATAATTTAATAATAGATAAAAAGAACCCTTAAATGGTTCTAAATAGAACCATCTAACTTGAATTCAAAGAACCATTTGGGGTTCTATTTAATGAACCCTTAAAATGGTTCTATATAGAACCTTTTAGGGGTTCCATATATGAAGCGCTTGATAGAACCATTTTTGGTTCTATATAGAACCGTTTGTTTTAAGAGTGTAGACATTCTTCAAGACACTTCTATACAGCTTAAAGTGACATTTAAAGGTTGAACTAGGTTAATTAGGTTAACTAGGCAGGTTAGGAGAATTAGGTAAGTTATTGTATAACGATGGTTTGTTCTCTAGACTATCAGAAAAAATTATAACTTAAAGTGGCTAATAATATTGACCTTAAAATGGTTCATAAAAATTAAAAACTGCTTTTATTCTAGCCAAAATAAAACAAATAAGACTTTCTCCAGAAGAAAAAATATATCAGACATACTGTGAACATTTCTTTGCTCTGTTAAACATCATTTGGGAATTATTTAATATTTAGGACCCTAATTTTTATGTACAAGTATCTGATGCAATTTTCCATAAACATATTAACACGATATGTATTACATTAAATCTAATATAGGTTAATTAAAGTAAACAAACTGCCCATAAATGTTGGTGAATAGTAAAAAAAAAAAATCTTCTTTTATTCCAATGTTTGATATTGTAGTGGCTATTTTCTTTATGGAGGCTCTCTCAGTGGTCAAGAAGACAAATTCTTACCCAAAGTGTCTTTTAAAGTTTTATTCTTTGCAAAGAAGGTTTCTGCAGAGTGTGAGACACCGAAACAGAGTGTGTTCTCTTTTTATCTAGTTTGCTAAGCTCACAAGGTCATGAATGACATACAGAAGGAATCACAGTTACATCAACGCACAAATTTAACCTTTGATTGTCCATATTTCAGTCTTAACTACCACCTAAACATATAGATGGTTAAATCACCATGTAGGTACCCAGATCTTGTTTGGCGATAAACAGATTTTAAAGTGGTCACATTTGGTCTAATGTAAACCGTACATCCATGGAAGAATAAAAGAACAGACCTTTATAATGTATATAAATGAATTTCCACCACAGCTTCGACTATCATGTTAGGCCTAACAGGACTGCTTTTATTTTAAACCTTACTAAACCACACTAAAACGTGACTGAACATTTTCACAAATTGATATTTATCCATAATAAATAAAGTATTCTGTGGTCATTGGAAATTTGCAATAAATTTAATGCTAATGCTAATTTAAACAGCAAACTGTTGGAGCGCTAATGTTAAGTAAACACCACGTTCAAAAGAGGAAAATACTATTTAACTCGACACATTTCTTAATTAAATGAATAACAAATCACTCAGTGAGTGCTAACTTTTATATATAATGATGAATATTTAAGTAAAATTACTTTAAATGGCAAATTATCACCTACCTTTAACAAATGACGAGTGGGAAGACTGTTAAACTCGCACGGTTGTCCTGGCAAACTGAAGTGTGGTGTGCAAGATGTCTGCCAGACCTGTGATCAGTTTCGTGTGTTTTCCATATGCAATCCCGAAGTCAGCCAGAGGTTGATATTTACCAATGTCAGCCACAGCTGAGCCTTATTAGGCTCTTATGTGTTTTGTTAACTGGCCCACCTACTGCAAAAGAAGCTGTGAGCCAGAAGAACTTTCCCGCTTATTCTGAATTTATGGCAAAACATATATTGTAAGAATCTGGCCCATATCTGTTCAGCCATGATATTACGCAGATTTGGCCCAAATGTTCTTGCTATCTGGGTATGTATGCAAGGTTAAAAAACACTTTCGATGTCTTATAATATCTATTTATTTTTACCTAATTTTCCCACCGACTCCCATATGAATCGTCTGAGCGAGTCTTTTTCCCCAAGCACCTCCTTTACGTGACGCTACCACGTCACGTCACGCTACCACGTCACGTCCTTTACGTGTCAGTCAATCACTGCAGTTGTACAACAGCGTATTGCTATATTCTTCATCATAAAAACAAACATTCAGTAATAATTAACACTTTATGGACTATTGTAAGCCAACAAATAGTTACATTCGTCAGTAAGCTAACTGGCTACCGCTACATGCTGCACGGAGCAAACACAATACAGACAACTACATCTATATTTACCTTGTTACAGTGAACAAGACTGGAAGAACATGCTAAAACATTTGATAAAGCTAAAACAGCTGCCAAAATCACGAATAATATCGTAATTGCAATATTAATTCAACAGATCGCAATATGATTATTTTGTCCATATTGCACAGCCCTATTCCAAACCTATTGTAATTTTGTTCTGGTATTGAACAATAATATCCAAAAACTTGTAGGTAATGTCTTTTGGTTGTTGAAAATATGAAAAGTAAATGCCGAATTAAGATTGTTCTTTTGTTCATTATTTTTTTATATATGTTGTCAGACAGCTATAATATTTCACAAAATATGTTAAATCAGCTGCACGAAGCGGTTACCATGCTGGAAATCATTTAAAATTGATAGATATAAAGATTTGACATTCATCGTAGTAATTATAGATATTGACTGATATAAAAAATATTGTGATCTCTTTTTTTTTCTTTTCTTTCTTTTTTTGCCATATTGCCCAGCCCTAGGTGGTACAAGCTTTCACTGTAGATTTTGTAGGTCTTTTTTTGAAAACCTATATGTTTTAATTTCTTAAACCTACATGGATGATCCACTTTGATTATAGTCTTAATCTAAATTTGTTATTTATTTACAGCTTACCAAGAAATCATTTAACATCAGTAACACGGATGACTCCATGAGCAGCATTGACAACAGATTATGCGATGACGATTGTGTGCCTGCGTCTGTAAGCTGTTCAGAAGATTCTGAGAAGAGCCTTTCACCTTTGTCCAGTTCCTCATCTTCCAATGTACCAATAGACGAAACTGTTACTGATACTTCCTCCTCATCAGACAAAAATAAGACCCAGACCCGTTCAGACAGTGCATGTAGTAGTGAGGTTTCAGTAATGAAGCTGAAGACGACTGCATATGGCCAAAGAATATACAACAAAAAGAAAATATATTGCAACACTATCTAAAGTGCTGAATCTGACAGATACGGAGTTAGACCAATTGGCAGATTTCATGGGACATGATATAAGAGTCCACAGAAAGTTTTACCGTTTGCCTGAAGGAACGCTACAACTAGCAAGGATCAGCAAGGTGCTGATGGCTCTTGAACAGGGAAGAGTATCAGATTTCAAGGGGAAAAACCTTGACGAAATTAACCTCGATCCTAATGGTAAGAATACATGAAACAATTTGTGCACTTATACATATCATATACTGCCACTGTTTAGTTCAGTTACAAGAAACACCTTTGTTCACCTTTATTTGGTTCATGGAAACTAGAAAAATGCTTTTCTACACCTTTTCTGCAGAGAAAGTAAATGTAGAGACTGATGTTTCTGAAAGTGAGGATGAAGCAAGTGAAAATGAGACGACACAGCCAAAAGAACGGCGTCATTCCTCTTCTTCATCTATAGGTATGGTCATTTGTCATTCGATGTAATTTCTTCTATTTACAAATGTGTGTTTTAGTTGTAATTAACTAAAAAGATTAGATTTTCTATCTGTATTATTAAAATCTCTATGCTTGTCTCTGATATGCTCGTATGACCTAAAACAGGTCTACAACCATCTAACTTTCAAAGCAGGTAAGGAACTTGATCTCATTCTCTCCCAAGCTCTCACCCGGAATGCATCTGAACCCCTAAACACCGTATTATTCAGTCCACTGTGTGCCTGCATGAAACAGTCCTCCATTTCACCACTACTGGTTATTTCTATTGCAACCCGTCTCCCACTAACTAGTCACTGGCCTACTTTGCTCTACCTCTTGACACATTTTTCCTCACTAAAGGTCAGCGATGTCACAGAGTCTCTGCTGTACTCTAAGCTCATGTCTGGACTGGCTGTGTCCTCTCTTCACTAAACCTGCTCACTTAAACCAGCCCTAACCACAGATGACAGAAACCATCTGAAATGTCTTTCAGTAATGTCTTCCTTCTCAGCCAGCATTAGTTTTGAAAAATGGCTTTCTACAATGATGTACAAAAGTCACTAACCTCTCAGTTGATCCATTTGCTGTTTTCTTGAATGAAAAAGAGGCAGCCATTAGTAACTAGTTCTCTGAGCTACTCTGAGACGACCTGTCCTCCCCATCAACTGTGCATCACTTGTCATTTGCTCACTTCCTTGTTCCTGTCTTACTGAATATTCAACGGACCCCACTCTTATTAATCCTCACTTAAGCCGTATCTTTACCATAGTTTCAGCACTCACATGTGATTTGATGTTTCAATGGCTTTTGGAACATTTCCTACTGCATTCAATCAGGCTTGGCAAACTCTTTTTATGTTGCTTCCATTGTTATTGGAGGCTATCATCAAACATTTTTTAAACAAGTCTCTGAAAGGGAAATAGCTGAAAGTCACTAAAAGCTTGTCCTAGGTCTTGCCTAGTAAAATTTGTATTTCTGTTTGTAATTGCTTACATGGTATACAGTTAAGGCGTTATATTTTCTATCATTTAGAGGAATCTTCTGTTACCAGCGAGTCTTTGAGTCATCAGGCCCCTTCAACATCTACAGGTAAAGACAAACCTGTGCTCTGGAAATGAACTTGCCTGACATCATAATTTTGCTGCACTATAACTAAAAGCTTCATTAGTGAGATGATTATTTGTTGTATCTTTCAGAGGAGCATTCATTTGGGCACAAGCCGACAAAGGGAAGCAACACTTCTTCAATCTCAGGTAAAGAGTAAGGACTGCACTGCTAATAACCTGCATAGTCACAGTTATTGCAACCGACTTCAACTAGAGGCTCGGTATGATGAGTAAATTTAAAATAAAATACACGATGGTGGCACTTTAAAGTTGTCTCTGTTAATCCAGATGTACAATGCTATTGTTATTAACAAGGTTAAACAACTATTTGTCTTTCTGTATGCTTTTCAACAGTTAACCAATATCTCTTCATCAATTCTGTACAATATGTACTTTCTTATACAGTTAATAAATAGAGTGAATTGCTACAACTTTCACATACCCTTTAACTTAAACACACAGCCTTGAAGCTACATATGCACAGGCCCCATAATATGTATATACAATTAGGGGTGTCAAAATGAATTGTTTCTTCGATGCACCGCGATGCAAACGCAAACATTCGGTATCGGTTCAGTAATAATCAGAACCGGTTAATATGTACTAACTTTATCTCGTATACATTATATGACGGTAGCTTACTATGGTGGGGAGGAGACCACGAGTGCTTATAATGCACAATTCACTGCTTGATTGTTTGCTGGACAGTCTTTCACTGACAGGGAAATAGCCTACATCAGAACCCAGGTAGGAAAAAATGAAAGTTGAAACTCTCTCACTGTGAGTCCCCTTTGACCTGCTGGCGTGTTCCAGAGGTAACATTTTATCTCCTCTCTCTGCTGTTACAACAATAACGTTACTTGTGGATCTAGACACGAGTGTGTCTGCAGAGCGAGTTTTCTCCACCGCGTCGCTGTCTATAATGGATCAGCTGATCGTTTTGGTCGTTTAACATCAATGTCCCAGTCACTGCTCACTGAACAGCGACAGCTGACTTGTTAGAGCCAATCGCAGCCTTTTCTGTTTAGCGCGTGATCAATCATAGGCGTTTAAGAACTCGTTCAGCAATGCTTAAAAAGCAAACGAGATAATATTTACATTAGTGTATTTGCTATAAATGCTCATGTTGTTCTGTGCATGTCCTTGAGTTTTGTTTGATGCATACAAAAAGTGTTTTCTTTGAGCAGGTAAAATTAAATGTACAGTGCATATACCTGACTGCTTGTAATGTATTACAAATAATATGTAAATATATTAATTTTTATAAATTATAAATTTTAATACAAGAGTTATTGTGTTGCTAAGTAAAATATCAAATTGTTTTATGAAAGGCATTGGCAATGCACCGAGATATTAAATTGAACCGAATCGATGGCATGGCGATTGTAACTGAACCGTGAGAACACTGTAGGTTCACACTCCTATATACAATCACATGTTTTGGTGACCAGGCCTGCAGCTACAGTGAATGCAGTCTGTTTAGATGCAGATGTTTAATGGGTTTTAAAACCTTGTAGGTCTCAATAGTAATAGTCTGATGGTACTCTACCTTATATTGAATACAGAAGTTCTAATGTACATTAAAAAGCTGTGTGTCTAAAGAATGCTTGTCTTAAAAGCTGAAGTAAAATCATTTAAAATTTTTAGGTGCTTCAAGATACCCTAAAAAAGAGAGTGGTCTGAAGAGGAGGCAAAGGCAGTGGAAAGAGAACTTTTGGACTGCATTACTTCTGGCACGGTACCTGGTAAAAAGAAGTGTGAAGACTGCATCAGGTCAGCGCCTCTATTACTTAAACACAGAACGTGGGAGTCGATCAAGTTTTACATTAAAAACAGAATCACTGCATTCAAGAGAGACTGTCAGAAAAGAAAGTGAATGTGTCTCAGATCAGTTTTTTTTCTGAGAAGTTAAGCACTTTATACATTCAGAGGTTTAAAAGTTTTTTTTTTCCTTTTTTTCTTATAGTTGTATTTGTGCGAGGGTTGTAAAAAGTATGCAGTTCGGTACAATCAGTACTGAAGTTTTAAAAATGTGCATTTTTCGATAACATTTGAGTGCTGTTGAGTGTGCTTTTAAGCACCACTAATGTGCCATTGAGTTCACATGATCAACAGAAATGACTGTGATTTGGCTGTGAAGGTCATCAGTTCATCGCTGTTTGCCAAGTGCAGACACCGGGACACTGGATCGTTTTCAAGCTGCAAAGATGAGTCAATCAGCATAACGCTTGTATGTCAGCTCATAAACAGACCAGCTCATCTTCACGGCTTTAAAGCCCTCCAGTGTCCCTATATCTGTGGTTATCCTTAGTAAACGGCGGTGAGTTTGGTGAACTGATGACCTTCACAGCCAATCACAGTCATTTCTCTTGAGCACATGAACACGATGGCAAATCAGTGCTGTTTAAGAATATACTCAAATGTTAGCAGGAAATAGACATTTTTAGATCTTAAGTACAGGTTGGTACCAAGCACTTTACGACCCCAATTTGTACAATGGGATTTCCAAGCTTTTGTTCATTTCTGGACAAGTGAAAAATCTTGTGTAGCCCTACGAGGTTAATAATTCATCTGTACTAATGTTGTACTTTATTGAAAATGTTTGTCCAAATGCAAACTCAAATAAAGTTCAGGGCAAATTATTTTTGCCAAAGAACAGTTTATTGGAATGAAATTAATTTGACTTTTAACTTATTTGCAATACAGTTGTGCATTTTTATCCATCCAAAACAGATTTAGAATGGGCTTACCTTATTGATGTCCCTTACTTGTCTTATGTAGATTGCATGTTTTATTAACAGCTGGATGCTGGACTCATGAAAAATAATCACATTGTTTGTATTTACCAAAACTAAATTACTGGAGTCAAAACAGACAGAATTGGTGTTGGCACAAGCACTGCTGGCTGTGAGGTAAGAGTGACCAACTGGCTGATGATTTGGCAACCTTCCTGTTATGTGTATTATTTCTGATTTACTTGGTGCATTGCTTGAGGGTGGCTATGTGTGTATGTTTGATGTGAGGTCCCCACTGGTAACCTTTAAAACACACACAGTGGCATAAATTATTCATAAATTAGCATATCAATACATTTCGTCAGAGGTCCCTAGAAGGCTGTTCTACCTGACCAGGTCCCCAGCAGTTGGTAAAATGTCAGGTCAGTCTTTTTGGCCTCAAAGAAAAGTTTTCAAGTGATATTTAGTTTAACAGCTGGAAATGGAGTGTGGATCAGTTTTTACTTTGTCTGTAGACCACTCAGAAAGGGTGGTTCCCACCAGGCTGCATGTTGTCATGTGTCTTCACTCAGTAGCAAATGCAAGTATGTGCGTGTGTGTGTGTGGACCCCCTGCAATAGCAGTGGCCATGCCCTGGCCACCCCATGTAAAAATTCTAGCTCCACCACTGCACACAGGACAACAAGACACAAGGAATTATGGAAAAGAGTCAGTGGGACTTGAAGAAAATACATTTCAAAGGAACACGACTGACTAAGACTTTTTTAAGATGACTATAATGACCTACAAAAACACGCACACTGCACTACTGAGGGAATTTAGTGATGCTGGTAAAACAGTATACATTTTATTGTATTTAAACATGTAAACCTCTTAAGTGTTATGCTTTAAAATATGTTAGTGTGTAACTTTATTTGTGAAACCACACCATCATAAATATTAGTGTAAATAATGGGAATATTGTTTTCAAATATTCTGGAATTCTGTAACAATTATACAAACATTAGATAATAGACACTTTTACACAAATTATTATTTAATATTATAGGAACACTGTATCCTGAAGGAGAAGTGGATGCAAGCGAAATACAAGAGGTCTATGTGACATCCATCATCAAGCCGTTTAAGTTCAGAAACACAGTGGTAACATGAAGCACATTTAAATACAAACCAGTTCAGCATTCATCAAAGATATTTGTAATTTCTAATATATATATATTTTTTCTAAAATGCAGGCATCTACAACCTCAAGGACAAACAACAGTCCCATTCAGAAACAGACACCATCAGACAAACAAGCAGGGAGCCAAGACGAAGATGCTCTTCAGGTAAAACCATCAACAATTTTCAGTGTGCAAAAGCACCAACATTTAACCTTATTGATTCCTAATAATGTACACAATACTGTACACAATCCATTAATTTGTCAAAGCAGCTTCACAGTAGTAATTTCAATTTCAGAAGATTGTGAGATATTTTGAACAGAGATTTGAAGGAACAAGTTGATTGAACCTGTTTATTGGGTGCATTATGAAACCAGTTCAGCATTACTCAAATATTAAAATGTAATTCTGTTATATTCTTTGTAAAATGTAGATGTCTATTGTACTTTATTATGTACTTCCTTAAATTGCAAGCTGCTAAACACAGGTTTATCCAAATCTAACTTGATTGACTACTGTGGTAAATGAGATCTAAGTCAGCTTTATTGTCAATTCAACCACATTTACAGGACATACAGAGAATCAAAATTTCGTTACTCTCAGACCCTAGGTGCCTAACATATAATATTAATACAAAAAGTAGAATTTTAGAAGGAAATTACAATAAATAAATACAATTATACATAAAATGTCATCTAAAAATATAAGTAAAAAAAATAGAAATTTGTAAACAATACAATTACACTAAAACAGTGACACACATTTCCAAAATAAAAAGGGAAGACTTCTTTTTCAGAGGTGAAGAGGAGTTGGAGATGACAATAATTGGCAATGGCAATAATTCTTAATAAAATGTGTGCCTATTTGTGATGTTTATCTCATAGAAAAGGCAAAAATGAAAAAGAGCACAAAGGCAAAAGTCCCATGGACTAATCAGGGGACATTATTCACCAAAGGAAGTAATTAAAGCCAACAAATTGGTGAAAGAGGTACAGCTAAAACAAGAACAATTGTTTAGCATTCTTCACCCATACACTTGGCTCAGCAGTGATGAAGTGGATGCAGCTTCCGTTTATATTGCTCAGAAGTTTCCTCACATACACCGGTTTCAGTCCAGTTTGCATTACCAATGTGTTCATCGAGGACGGGTGGTGGCACAGACACCGTACAAATAATGAAGGTAAACAACAACCACTGGATAGCGGCAAGCAGTCTTTTCTGTGGACCAGTCTACATCTGTGATAGCCCGGACACAAACATCTCCAAGCAGTTAACAAAAATGATCCTGGCTTATCTGCCCACATGCACCCCAGTTCATTATCAGAAAGCTCGATGTACAGATGCAGCAGTCAAACAGCATGTGTGAATTATTTGCTTTGGCCTTTACTAAAGCATTATGTGATGGAGTCAAGTGCTAGTTCCAGGTACGCAACATGAGACAAACACTTTACAGAGTGTTGAAGAACAAAACAGCTCAATTATGGGAAAATTAAGGTATAAAAAGGCTTCATCGCTTTTTTACTTCGCATTTGTCCAAAGTGTTTGACTCCAAAAAAGCATAAATATATTTATTTTCCTCCTAATATTATCAACGGCGTGCTCGATCCATGCAATTGGTTTCTGGAGAAAGATGAGTTTAAACAGGGGCTGAAGCCTGTCGCTGAAAACAACCGCCAGGCCTACTGTATGTGTTGTAAAAAGAAAATTAGCATATCGTCAATGGGCATAAACGCTGTAAAGTCCCACATGCAGGGTGCTAGTCACAAGGCTGCTGTTGGCCACAGAGCTGGCACGTTTGTGTTAATGTTCGACGAGTCTCTCATTCAGTCAACAAAGTAGAAACTTGACGTACATGCTCGTTTTTGGGATAGTAAAAGGTAAATGTGTCAGATATTTAAATAAATCTTGCCTTTGGTTTCATTTATTCTTTCAAGCTGTGTTTCTTTCAAGCTTATCTGAGGTCTGTTGCATGGTCGTGCTCCATTGATTTATTGAACTACAACTGTTTATTAAGTTAAAGGTTTGATACCGATTAGAACTTGAAGTGGAATAAACCAAATAAAAATGTATAAACAAATAAAGCAAAATAAACAATGAAATATATGCTCCGATGTAAACATACATGTGCACACATATATGTGTATGAAAGCATACATGTACACGCATATACAGTAGGTAGTTCAATGCAAGAATAATCACCTCCTATGTGGGAGATCTGGGTCTGATTCCTGACCAGTGCAATAATTGTTCGCTGTTTCTCTTTTCCCATCTCTCGGGTCCAGTGAACAAGCATTCCCATGGCTGGAGGGCAACCCTGCTGTTGTCTTACCATTACTTGTGCAGTTGTAGAAGTCTCGTCTGCCGTGTGGGATAACCAGCACCAACTCACAGCCATCGCAAAAGAAAGCTCTTTTTTTTTTCTTCTTCTTTTTTTTCAAACGAGTTAAATTGTTCAGTCCCAAAAGACATGACCTTTGTGCAACAGAAAACGAGTTACAGATAAAACAAGTTCCTCCTCTTGATCTTATACAAACAGCAAAAAGCATACTCTGTGTGGGTGGATGACTGGCAGGCGAGATTAGACAGACAGCATTGGTAGTTTAATGGTAGAGA
>CAIGQQ010024203.1:0-13398 GCA_903798035.1 Danio albolineatus
AAAACACTGTCGGTTGGGTTTAGGGAAGGGGTGGGCGGGTCAATCGGTGTTTATGAAAACACTGTCGGTAGGGTTTAGGGAATGGGGAGGGTGGGTCAATCGGTGCTTTTGAAAACACTCGGTTGGGTTTAAGGAAGTGGGTGGGCGGGTTAATCAGTGCTTTTGAAAACACTGTCGGTTGGGTTTAAGGAATGAGGAGGGTGGGTCAGTCTGTGCTTTTGAAAACAGTCGGTTGGGTTTAAGGAATGAGGAGGGTGGGTCAGTCTGTGCTTTTAAAACACTGTTGGTTGGGTTTAGGGAAGTGTGTTAGCAGGTCAGTCTGTGCTTTTGAAAACACTGTTGGTTGGGTTTAAGGAATGAGGAGGGTGGGTCAGTCTGTGCTTTTGAAAACACTGTTGGTTGGGTTTAGGAATGAGGAGGGTGGTTCAGTCTGTGCTTTTGAAAACACTGTTGGTTGGGTTTAGGGAAGTGTGTGGACGGGTCAATCGATGCTTTTGAAAACACTGTTGGTTGGGTTTAAGGAAGTGTGTTAGCTGGTCAATCTGTGCTTTTGAAAACACTGTCGGTTGGGTTTAAGGAAGGAGGAGGGTGGGTCAGTTGATCAGTTAGTCAGTCATTCAGTCGATAGCGACCTCTGGTGGATTTACTTGAGAAGAGCAAGTGCGAATGGCACAAGAGAAATTTGAGATCTGAAAAAGCGTACACAGCAGTGGATTCGTAAAAACAAAAACTGAAAAAAAAAACGTAGTTCCTGGGACATATTAGCCGCTGTCCAGGAATGTATACAGGGGTACATAATCAGAATAACCCTGAGTTGTAAATGGGCCGATGGGAATATATAGACAAGTTTTTATGCTTACTTGAGAAAAACAAAAAATGATAAACACAGAGATTGAGCAAAAAAGTAATGAGACACGTTACTTCAGATTAGCGTAGCTCATGATCCATTTTTTAAATCCCCTTTCTAAAATGTATCAGTTCAATCTGGCTTATTAAAATCATACTGATTTTATAGTCTTGACTTTTGCTTTGTTTCTAAATATTTATCTGCTTGCATTATTTTTTATATGCTTTGTAAAATGATTATTTCTCTATGTAGTTTGTGTTTATGTCCAGCACTTCGGTCAGTCTTGATTTAAACGAGCTTCATAAATAAATGAACTTGAACTTCAGATTTTGTTGCTGGTTTAAATTATGTAATTTAGTAAACGATGCAGATTGTTAGTGTTAATCTACACTTAAAATAACACACATTTACCTGGACGGTGAAATGTATTGTGTACGTGTAGCTGGAGGGCGGATAACGTACAGCTTCATACAGTGAGAACTGAGATTTATTATGGCTTATTATGAAGATTTAAAGGCATGTCAGTCAGCAAAACTAAAAATAGCTGAACTTTCGACATGCAGGCAGCACAGTGGATCAATGTCAGTCTCAAATAAAGTAGCGATCGGACGAATCCTGAGAGTGTATCGTGTGTTGATGTTAGCAATGGAGTATGGAGTTAATTCACCTATAAACGTGCCTTCTGTTTAATTCCCCTGCGCTCTGTATAGCTATTTTTAACGAGGGAATGTCACATATTAACAGCATTAACAGATTTTAAATATAATTCATTTGAAGTAATAGTGATGTATATTTCAGTGAACAATTTAAACAATACATTTCAATCTAAATTTGTACTGGCAACTGTTTATCGGCCTCCAGGGCACCATACCGACTTTACAAAAGAATTTGCTGATTTCTTATCTGAAATAGTTCTGGCCACAGACAAAGTTATAATTGTTGGTGATTTTAATATTCATATAGATAATGAAAAAGATGCTTTAACGCTGGCCTTCTTAGACATACTAGCCTCTGTTGGAGTGAAACAGCATGTCTCAGGGCCTACCCATCGACATAATCACACTTTAGACCTAATATTATCACATGGTATTGATATTGATAATGTTGAAGTTGTGCAGCAGAGTGATGACATTTCAGATCACTATTTAATCTCCTGTTTATTGTGCATCGATAGCTCTACAAAATCATCTTCTATTCACAAATATGGCAGGACGATCACCGCTAGCACTAAGGATGATTTTGTTAGTAACCTACCTGATCTGTCTAATTTTTATAACATTCCAGGCAGTCTAGAAGAGCTTGACAATGTAACTGAAACCATTGATTCCGTCCTTTCTAATACGTTAGATATAGTTGCTCCGTTACACTTCAAAAAGATTAGGGAAAAAAATCCGACGCCATGGCACAATGAGCACACACGTGTCTTAAAGACAGCAGCCCGGAAAATGGAGCGTAGATGGAAGAAATCAAAACTAGAAGTTTTTCGTCTGGCCTGGAAAGAAAGTTCGCTTAACTTTAGAAAAGCTTTAACGTCAGCCAGATCTGCTTATTTTTCAACTTTAATAGAAGAAAATAAACATAACCCACAAGGGGTACCACAAGGCTCAGTTCTTGGTCCCTTACTTTTCACACTATATATGCTACCGCTAGGTGATATCATTAGAAAACATGGAGTTAGCTTCCACTGTTATGCTGATGATACACAACTTTATATCTCCTCTCAACCTGGTAATTTGTTTGAATTTACTAAATTAACAGATTGTATAGCTGATATTAAAAATTGGATGACTAATAACTTCTTATTACTAAATTCAGATAAAACTGAGGTCTTGCTTATTGGTCCCAAAAATCTCACACGCAAAAACTTAGAACACTGTCTAACCCTTGATGGTTTCTTAGTTCAGTCCTCATCTTCAGTCAAAAATTTGGGGGTGATTTTTGATAGCAGCCTGTCATTTGAAGGCCAGATTTCAAGCATCTGTAAAACTGCTTTTTTTCATCTTAAAAATATTGCCAAACTTCGACACATGCTATCAATGTCTGATGCGGAAAAGCTCATTCATGCTTTCATGACGTCTCGATTGGATTACTGTAATGCATTACTAGGCGGCTGCCCTGTTGGCCTGATAAACAAACTTCAGCTAGTTCAAAATGCAGCTGCTAGAGTGCTTTCTAGAACAAAGAAATATGATCATATTACTCCAGTTCTTTCAGCATTGCATTGGCTCCCTATTAAATATCGTATAAATTTTAAAATCTTACTGACTACCTACAAAGCCCTGAACGGCTTGGCTCCCCAGTATTTGCAGGAGCTCCTGATTTATTATAGCCCATCACGTCCGCTACGCTCAATTAATTCTGGACAATTAATTATTCCCAAAATATCAAAATCAACTGTAGGTGGTAGATCTTTCTCTTATCTGGCACCTAAACTCTGGAACAGCCTTCCTAGCACAGTTCGGGAAGCAGACACACTCTGTCAGTTTAAAACTAGATTAAAGACACATCTCTTTACATTAGCATACACATAAAACACAAATGCTTTGGAATCCAAATCCTCTAAAGGATTGTTAGTCTGCATTATTTAGGGCAACCGGAGCCGGGAACACTTCCCAAAACGCATTATAATTTGAATGGCATCTGCACTCATGTTAGTCTGTTTTTTATTATTCCCGAGGTTTCCATAATCCTGGACCATGCCGTATCCTGAGCAGCTGCTGTGGTGGTTATGGAGGAATGGAGAGCATGAGACAGTTTCCTGTAAGACGATCCCTGTGACAGACGAGTCCTCGCATTGTTCCCAAAGGGCCAGCCTGTTGACCAGCCGGTGACCCGCCTGTGGTCTCTCCATGATGGATGTCCAGCGTTCTCCAGCCCCGGCGCCATAGACTGCAGCTCTGCACAAGACGTCTGGCCATAGGAGAAATGGTCGTGCCCAACTGAGCCTGGTTTCTCCTGAGGTTTTTTTTAATTCTTCACTTTCGCCAATTGGTGAAGTTTTTTCCTCGCCGCTGTCGCCTCTGGCTTGCATGGTTCGGGACCTGTAGGGCTGCGCATCGATGGATTACTATTCAGTGTTTGGACTCTCAGCAGTGACTATTAAACCACGCTGAAATGAACTAAACTGAACTTCAACACTGAAAACTGGACTGACACTGTTTCAATTTTTTATAATGCATGTGAAGCTGCTTTGACACAATCTACATTGTAAAAGCGCTATACAAATAAAGATGAATTGAATTGAATTGAACAGCCCCTTATACTGTCTAGAGGAGATTTTTGTATATATACAGTGCTCAGCATTAATAAGCACACCCCTCATAGATCTCTCTTTCAGAAGGATACTTTCTATTGGATGCCATGCAATAATATATTTGTTTATATACAGTAGCGGAGTGGGTAGAACTGTCGCCTAACAGCAAGAAAGTCGCTGGATCGAGCCTCGGCTAGGTCAGTTGGCATCTCTGTGTGAGTTTGCATGTTCTCCCCGTGTTGGCATGGGTTTCCTCCAGGTGCTCCGGTTTCCCCCTACAGTCCAAAGACATGCGCTGTAGGTGAATTATGTGGGCTAATTTGTCCGCAGTGTATGTGTGTGAATGAGAATGTATGGGTGTTTCCCAGTGATGGGTTGCAGCTGAAAGGGCATCCGCTGCGTAAAACATGCAGGATAAGTTCCGCTGTGGTGACCCCTGATTAATAAAGGGGCTAAGCTGAAAAGAAAATGAATGAATGAATGAATGAATTCCTAGTCATTTCTCCCATAGGCTTCATGTCTATTTGCATCTTTGCATTGACTTAACATGTAAATTACTCATGATTGATGCTTAAACCGTGTCTTGTGTGAACCATTTTTATATTTTTTGTATTTTGTAACATGTAACTTCCCCTTCCCCACAGTAAAGCTCAAAGTGTCTTCCTTCCAATGATACATAATTAGTGTTTGTAGCTTACTGGAGTCAGGAGCCGTTACTATTTAAAGTTAGGTAGTTGTAAATCCCCCAAATTGAGAGCTGGCTAACAGGTAAAGTGCTTGACTTATAATATGTGAATATGTTTGTATAATTATATTATATAAACATAAACATATTGAATACACATATTGTAAACATATTGTACATGTTTTTATTTGGTTGATGATGGTTTCAGTCATGTTTATGACAGATTTATGACAAGACAAGTTGTCGTGGCAATGTCAAGATGTAACGTTAGATAAAGACGGTTGTTATGTATGTGTTTATGTCATATAGGCGTCACAACAATGTCATCTTTGCATTTAAAATGACATAACTGAGCAAATAACACCTAAAAACAGTTATCATAAAACTCACATTCATTACCTGTTATGTCCTCATTATAAAGGTTTCATGTCAGTCTTATGAAGACGTCCTTCAAGTAAAGTGCTGCCATATAATCTGTAACTCCAGTATGATTTATCTGGCCACAGAAGCTGAAGTGAAACCCAAACAAACTGAATCAATGCGTTTGGTAGTTTTTTTAGTAGAACTTTTCCCCTCCTGACCACACTCAGACACACTGAAGCTCAGCGTGGAATGATTGATCAGTAATGTAATCCAAATCATTGTATGTCACAGTGTGTCACACTGAACCCTGTCCTCCGCTCTGCTCCACAGCCTCTATAAAACCCCAGACCGGCCTTTTTTTACAGTCTCGCAGCGATTCACACTCGCTGATTCCATAAATCTCCATCGTTCGGTGCTGCAGAAGGCTCGGGTCAGGGTTCAGGAGGCCATACGAGGCTGAGCTTGAAAATTCATTGGATTTACTACAATGTTTTAAGGTTAGTGATTGCAAACAATGTACAGTTGTAGTTTGACTGATCACCCCCCTGTATATTCTCCCCGAATTTCTGTAAATAGTGTAAGTAGTGCGTTCACACTGAAAACTCACAATAATAAGTGCACTTTAATCACCCGGATGATGCACTCATTCGACTGGTAAAATGAAGTGTGTAATGATGGACATGTCACGCATTCAACGACCGCAGCTTTGCTCGCGTAACGGAAGGGGCGGAGCTATCGGGCGCACAAGTTGGATAACTTTATTTATTTTGGATTGTGAAAGCAAAATTCTCCTACGAGAGTGATTATAGCGCCTCCCAGTGGTGATTGTGGGTATACTCATGACAGGTATTATTTGGTACTTTGGTCATTTATTTTGCTAATTTGGCAACCGTCAAACTAGATCGGCTTGTTGAACATAAAAGATTTTTTTCAACACATTTCTAAACATAATAGTTTTAATAACTCAATTCCAGGGCCAGACAGAATCTGTGGACATTTTTTGCTATTTCTTGCCCATATTTCTTTGCTATTTTGTTAAAAATCTGCGGATTTATGCGGAATAATTTTGGTAGTATCATAACTAAAACCTTAATTTATGAAATAAAAAAGTAATACCTTTTTAACTTTAATGTTTACAATGTGAATCCAATTAGATCCACTTTATTTGATAAACAAAGCAAGTCTCTCATATTAAAACATTTACTCTCATATATAAAATATTTACTAAAAGACAGAAAATATTACTTTAAAAACTGTATTGTAAATAAATCATGTGAATATTTTCATATTAGTCAATATTATTACTGAAATTAATTTAAAAACTGAATAAATATACATTTACACACATTTACAGAAGTAAATAAACAGAATCAATGCTGGGCTAAAAATCTGCGGAATCTGGTCCTACTCATTTCTAATAACTTTATCTTTGCCATGATGACAGCACATAATATTGTTAAGATACTAGCATAATAAGATACTAGCAATCAGCTTAAAGTGACATTTAAAGGCTTAGTAAGGTTAAGTTCGGGTAATTAGGCAAGCCATTGTATAACAGTGGTTTGTTTCGTATATAATCCAAAACAAATATTTCTTAAGGGGGCTAATAATATTGACCTTAAAATGGGTTTAAAAAATTAAGAACTGCTTTTATTCTAGCCGAAATAACAAAAATAAGTTTATCTCCAGCAGAAAAAATATTATAGGAAATACTGTTAAAAATTCCTGAATCTGTTCAACATCATTTGGGAAATATTTGAAAAAAGAAATTAAAACTCACAGGAGGGCGAGTTACTGTGACCTCAAATGTATATGGGCTGAATTTAAACAAACAGATTCAAATTAGTAATGTTCAACTTCATTCGTTTGTTTAAATTCAGCCCATGTAAAATGTTTGCAACTACTTACCTTAAAAAGGTCCGCTTCACAATAAGGTTTCATTAGATAATGTATTTACTATAGGGTCCCTGCGGGTTCTTAAAAAGTCTTGAAACGTCTTAAATAAAATTTTTGCTTTTTAAGGTCTGAAAATGTCTTGAATTCTGTAATTTTCCATAAGGAGGTCTTAAATTTGATGTGGGATCTTAAATTTCATGTCCGACTCGTCATTTTTATTTATTGTTTTCAACCGCAATTTGACCAGCGCAACATTTGGGGGCAGCACTTCGTGAGTGCAACCTGCATCATTCCATAGGTGACATACGAGTAAGTGATTTAATGCGTTGATGGTTCGCCACCACGGCATTTTGCGAAATCGCAAGCATAGGCAAATGTTTGTTTGATGATAATTGGTCGGAGGATGATAAGTATCGGGGTGGCTGAAAAAAACTGCCAGTAATCATGAAGGGAGTTGTGCTTTATGTAAAAAGACGATAAAACTGGGGGCAATGGGCCACAAAGCGCTCGATTCACACATGAAAGCAGAGAAGCACAAGAAGTATGTGCCGTCGCAGGCAAGTAGTTTGCCCATAAGTATTTTCTCATCGAGCACTTCGACCTCTCAGCCTTCCACAAGGCCGTCCACTTCAAGCATTTGCCTTCTGCAGCTTTGCGAATGCACCCTAGTAGCAAAGAATTCTGGCCCAGATTTGGCATGAATCTGGCAGAGCAGGCATTCATCCGGCACTGGCATACGGCATGTGGGCCAAACATGGCCCTGGTTTGGCAGAGGTGGCACCGTCTTTAAGGCGGCACACAATACTTGGGCCAGATGTAAAATGTAGTATTTGGGCCAGATGTTATTAACTGATATGTGGCGCCATGTAAGTTTGGCTAGTTTGACCCACATTTAAAATACATTTTTTTTATTTTCAAGAAAAGAAAAAATAAATTTTACCAATCAGGTCACTTTGAGAAAAAGCACGGCCATAGCACGCCTAAAGCGCAATGATTCATGGGTTTATCAATTTCCTTGCTGTAGTAACACACCAACAAATCTGGCCCAGTTCAGGCCCAATTATGGGTGATTAACTTGGCTGAGTCTTGGCCCAGATATGGTCCATGTTTGGCCCTTATCTGGAAGCTAGACTTGGTCCAGTCATGTACCGTAATTCACTGCGGCATGTGGGCCAAGCAAAAGCTGATTGTGTGGGCCAGAGCTGGGCCAGAGATATTTTGCTATGTGGGTAGCTACACTTAAGGCCGAAATACTGTGGGTATTTCAAACCGTAAGCCGCCACCACTCGTACACCTCAAATGAGGACATCCACCTAGTTTTTCAAGCAATGTTCCCCGACTCGGAGTTGAGGTAAAGGCTTAAATTTTCCTTTTAGAGGACTTAAAATATTTGCTGTTAAAAAATGTGCAGATTCCCTGTACTAGCGTGAACTAATCACAATACTTACTATTGTAGGTCAACATTTACTAATGCATTGACATCCAAAATCATTCATTTATTCATTTTCTTTTCGACTTTATTAATCTGGGGTCACCACAGCAGAATGAACCACCAACTTATCCACCATATGCTTTACGCAGCAGATGCCTATCCAGCTGCAACCCATCTCTGGGAAACATCCATACACTACGGACAATTTAGCTTACCCAATTCACCTATACCACATGTCTTTGGACTTGTGGGGGAAACCGGAGCACCCGGAGGAAACCCACACGACCACGGGGAAAACATGCAAACTCAGAGATGTTAACTGACCCAGCTGAGGCTCAAACCAGTAACCTTCTTGCTGTGAGGCGATAGTGCTACCCACTGCGCCACCGTGGTGCCATCCAAAATCATGCCTGCTAAAATAAATGCACAATGCATTAACAAACTAACAATAAAGAACAAATACTGTAATAAATGTACTGTTCATTGTTTGTTCATGTTATTAAATACATTAACTAACATTAACAAATACAACTTTATTGCAAAGTGTGACCAAAAGAGAAACAAGTAAGTCCGATGAATATATATATTTTACTGCAGCATGTGGTGACACCAGGGGTCTGAACACAAAGCAGGTTTGCTCAGCCGTGGTTATCGCTTGCTCCTGAGGGTCCGCACTGTACTTTTAACGCCCGGCTCGGCTTTTAATGAAGACCACAGGCATGCACTGACCGTGACTACCCGAAGCCTGCGAAAAAAGCCCCAGCAGTATAGAAATTGGCCTTGTTTCAAAAGTTTATAAAAACAGTGGGACCTAATGGGTCAATTGCTGTGAACAGCGAGTGGAGTATTATTGCCAGGCCACCGAATGCATTAAAGACTCTGTGATCTGCAGCTGTGTGTGAAGGGTGATAATGGGCCTGTGCAATTGACCCAAACTTTCTCCTCAAGATGTCTGACACGATACTATTAAAAACGGTCGAGAGTTCCTTAACCTCCTAGGGCTTAGTGGCCACATATATGGACAGCCCATATTATGGACATTTTAGCACCTAAATGGCTATTTAAAATACTTTGAATGCGTTATATTTTGTTATAGACATACAGTGTCATCTTGCAACTGTTTTGCAGTATATGAAATGTCCCAAACACTATTTTTAAAGAGCCCCTATTATGGGTTTTTGAAAATGATCTTCATGCAGTGTGTACCACAGCTCTAAGTGAAGTGAAATATCCAGCTGAGGCTTAAATCTGAAAGTGCACCATCAGGGTTCAACACTAAGGATTTTATCTACTTGACCGATTGGACCAGTGGTTCAGATTTTTACTTGCCCTGCCAAAATTTTTCACTGGCCCCACCAAAAAAAAGTTAATTGCCACATCTTTTAAATAATGTGTCAAAAAATATTTCTAAAAATGTTAAGGGAAATGTGCAGGTATTTTATTGCAAAACAATGACAACAAAACATCACAAAACAGACATTTTCTTTTAGCCTCGTAGTTTGATGTTGCCGTCATGTTGTCGTCTCTTCGCTGTGTTGGTTTTTGACCAGGTTACGAAAACCAATAACGTGCTCACGACATCCAATGAGATTAGAGGAACCAGAAAAAGAACAATAGTATTTACGACTTCACAGAGAAGGTAGCATTCAAATACTTGAAAGCACAAACTATTTCTTGATTTTAAGACTATATATGCATGTAATTGACAAATAGTCGCAGGCAAATTAAAATTTAGTGACAAGGCAGCACTGGCCTGATCAGGCCAGTAACGATTCTGTCTACTGTCCCGAGCATCTCTCACACTGTCCCCAGGCCATCAGGCAGTCCTTATTGTTGAGCCCTGACCATGTTTAAAACTATGAGTCGACTTGTAGTGCTTCAAATGAATCGTCTTGATTATGAGTCTTTAGCCGTTGAGGCGTGACGTGGATACAAAACTTAAGCCCTGCATATTTGTGTGCGCACAAATTTGGGATGATTTGAAACCCCCGGCCCCGCCCACAAACACAGTAGCAAGAAAAAGAAGCAGTGTTGCCAGATTGGGCGGTTTTGAATTTGATTGTGCAGGTAAAAACCTTTTGGATAGGGTTTGGGCTGGAATCAGTCAGCTACATCTGGCAACACTGAAAACAACACTGTAGCAGACATGTTGAATCATGTCGCAAAGACGCTGTGCTTGGCTGGATATTGGAGTCAGTGGTTGAAGTTTATTTTAGCAAAAATGCCTCAGCATTATAGCCCAGCCTTGTGCTGTGTTCCCTTTCTGAAATCTACAAGCTTACAATGGAAGATTCGTCGGCCGTTTGTTAAAGGAAGGATCAGAAAAGATGAATGCAGGGGCGGCCTGGCCATAGGAAGCACCAGGAAATTTCCTGGTGGCCTGACGGTGAATCTGGCCTGCACCCTCTATCCAACCCCTCCTGCTTCCACCATTTCACAAGTGTGAGTGTGTGTGATTAAAACGGTCGCCTTACTAAATTCTCTAGCTTGTAAATGATGTATTTAATTGTGTTTTGTTACTTGTAACCCCTTGTAGTGTATCTGGTTAACTTCTTATATTCTTATATCGCATCTAAAGACACGTTGTAAACGCGACGCGTGCCGCTTTGTTTACGGATTAAAATGCGTTTGTGAGCTCGTGTTCCTCTGCTGTTTGTCGTTGCTATGGCTACATCAGCTCTCCTACACACGTGAGGCGGTCCTGTTTCATAATGGTTCAGCTTTTGCCGCTGTGTGCATTAATACTGCATGTGTGTCACTGTTTTTTACTCATGGTTAAGAATAGAGTGATATGCTGGGAGACCGGGGGGTTAGTTTCGGGGGTGAGGTGTCTGAATAACACTATTGAGGACCAGGTACTGTGATGTTAGTAACTACTGTGAAGCGTGTTTTGGGCCACGCTGCGATCAGATCCTATACCAATGTTGGTGACCCAGGGATTTTACACAGCATACCAAATTACTGAGGACCGGAGGGTGGTTGGGTGGGGGTGGGGGGGTTTTCTGAAGAAATAACAAATCGGCAGGGTGACGTTAGATGGGTCTGAAATACGGGCGATTCTCGAGAAAAACGGGAGTGTTGGCAGGTATGCTCATGCATACGCTATGTACTCTGACTATTTTTATAATGATAAGCCGTGGTTGGCATTCTCTCGTGCTGAACGCTGTCGACCAATTGCAACAGACTGGGTCATCGGACCAAACAGCGTAGATTAGCATCGTGCTAAGGAGGGGTTTTGAAACAAATGAATCGCTGAATGATTCATATAGGAGTCGCTGGGATAATGAGGTAAAAATAAATGCAGGTTATAAGACAATAAACGTGTTTCATTAATTTTCTTTTCGGCTTAGTCCCTTTATTAATCTGGGGTCGCCACAGCGGAATGAACCACCAACTTATCCAACATATGTTTTACGCAGCGGATGCCCTTCCAGCTGCAACCCATCTCTGAGAAACATCCATACACACTCATTCACACACATACACTACAGACAATTGAGCCTACCCAATTTACCTATACCACATGTCTTTGGACTGTGGGGGAAACCGGAGCACCCGGAGGAAACCCACACCAACACTGGGAGAACATGCAAACTCCACACAGAAATGCCAACTGACCCTGCCGAGGCTCGAACCAGCGACCTTCTTGCTGTGTGGCGAACGTGCTACCCACTACGCCACCGTGTCGCCTTAAACCCTATTCTTTGTTATTATGTTTTTCTTTCAAAAATAGGACAGATAATACTTCTCTCTGAAGAAACAGCCCTGTTTTGTCTCTCAGGGGAGACGTGAATTATTGTCAATGATATCATCACAGTAAAATACAGTGATATAGAGATCTAGTCCGTGTCTAGATCACTAGTCCACATCCCTTTTACAGTCTGAGCCGTGTAGCTGTGCGTTTCTTTCTCACCCTCACCACGTCAGGCAGTTTTGGTCTGCTCATCTCCTGGTGCGTTTGCCTGACGGACTACAGTAATAACAGTCCGGTCGTGCCCTGCCGAGGCCAACAGCGTCCCGGGACAGGAAATTAAAGTGAAATAGTGAGTCCGAGGCCTGCTAACACACTCTCCCGTGCCAATAAAACAACGCTAACCTGACTGTCATCTTTACTGCCTACACGGCCATTAAGGGGAGTTTTCTGTGTTTCCGAATAAATCACCGTGAGGTTTACCTCGCTGTGAGATCACAATGAGAGGAATAATGCGGAGCTGAAAAGAGTCATAAAATATGGCTGCTCGGGTCGAAACCCCGTCAATCAGAGACGTGCAAACAGTGTGGAAAAATGCTTTAAGAGCTGAGAGAAAGGAGATCTTGAATAAACCACATGAGAAGATAAACCGTTCAGAAATGTTCATTCTTAAAAATAAGTAGCGAGGAAGATGTTTTTAATTATTTTAAAGGGTCTCGTATATGTGCGTGCACTGTAAAAATCGAATAGTTGATGTTATTTAAAGAAGTGTGTAAACCTGTTGTAAAATTATTCGGTAAATGAATTACACTCATGGGCCACTTTATTAGGTACACCTGTCCAACTGCCTGTTGACGCACATTTCTAATCAGCCAATTACATGGCAGCAACTCAATAAACTTAGGCATGTAAACATGGTCAAGACGATCTGCTGCAGCTCACACCGAACATCAGAATGGGGAAGAAAGGTGATTTAAGTGACTTTGGACGTGGCATGATTGTTGGTGCCAGATTGAGTCAGAGTATTGCAGAAACTGCTGATCTACTGGGATTTTCACACACAACCATTTCTAGGGTTCACAGAGAATGGTCCAAGCAAGAGGAAATATCCAGCGAGTGGCAGTTCTGTGGGCGCAGATGCCTTGTTGATGCCGGAGGTCAGAGGAGAATGGCCAGACTGGTTTCAGCTGATAGAAAGGCAACAGTAACTCAAATAAGCACTCGTTACAAC
>CAIGQQ010024206.1:0-10743 GCA_903798035.1 Danio albolineatus
GAAGATAAACACCAAACAATAACACAACTGGAGTAACTCCAGCAGTCATGATCGTCTGATCTCATATGAAGCAAGAGATGGCGATGACATATGATGACGTGTGCAGGTGTTGAAGTGCTGGCCCAATTCTTAGGGCTGAATTTTGAAGCCCTTCCCCTCAACCCTCGGTTGTAAGGGCCAAGGGGAAGGGGTAAAGGTACAAAAATATATTTGGGATTGGGCCTAAGTCCAACAGTGGTTCCACTTTGTCTTAATTTTAATGAGTAAATCAATCAAGGTCTGTAAAACTGCTACTCCTTCAAAGGATTTGGTGTGCATTTCTCCAACTGCTACAGCTTGTGTAGATAAATATATATTAATATCTTTAGGACAAAATGTCTTTTGTTTGTATACTCTCTTCTCGTTGTTGTGTCTATATTATACTGCAAGGAGTTTTGTATATGTAGGTTTATGGGTCACACTTTATTTTGATGGTCAGTTTGTTGAATTTAAGTTACATGTCAACTAATTCTCATTCGATTATAAGTAGACTGTCAGGTTGGGGTTAGGGTTAGTGTAAGTTGACACGTGCTTGCAAAGTTTTTTATAGTCAGTTAAATGTCTGTTGAATGTCAGTATCAACAGATATTAAGTAGACAGTCAACTAATACTCAATTGGACCTTCGAAATAAAGTGTTGCCGGTTTATATCCCCCCAGCCTGCAAGGGGCGATGTGGGTTTGTAGCGAGTGGGAGCAGAGCAAGTCCAGCGAATTGAGAGTTAATGAGCGTCACCTGTGCACCACTCTGGACTCGAAACCCACAGAAGGTAGCTCCAGAAAGATAAAAGGAGGATTAACAACAGTGGAAGATGAGAATGGATCAAGCTTGGGACACTTTGGCCTGTATCATTCACTCGGCGCAATGTGGAACCAGGTACGGCGGTTTTACTGGTCATTTATTGTTTGCTGGAAATTAAAAATGAATTTAGAAATGGTTTTAAAATTGTGAAATAAATATGCAATGGATGTCTTCAGTTGAGTGCACCCGCCACCGTTTTCTGAATCCACGATCAATTCAAGAGTTCACACTAAGCTGATGATTGATAATATAGCTAGTTTGGCATGCTGTCCCGGGAGAGAGCCCTGAGCTTATAAGATCCTCGAGCCCGGGGCTCCCTCCCGTTTGAAGGGCGAGAGGGGAGTTTGAGCTCAGGTAGATCTCGAGAACCCCCCCGTCCTCCTGCTGCTTATAAAGTGCTATGAGGGTATGCTGCTGGTGGAATATGGGTATGGTGCTGATTTGTTTAAGTCAATTTACTTATGTCTCATGTTTTGGACTTTTCTGCCTACAAAATCATGTAAATAGCGAATGCGCCACTGTCTCTTCAAACTGTCCCTTGAAGGAAATGGGAGATGAGACTCTGATTGGTTTAATGCAAGTGTAACCGGCTCCAGACCTAGGGGAATCTGGACCGGCACAAGCCAAATGCACAAAACTGTGAAGGATAAAGAGACAGACACATTATAGCAGTGCTCCAGTGCAGTTTAATATGAACTCGATATGAACTTTTTTTCAAAGCTAACACATTTTTCAAAGTGCTCTGGAATAAAACCAAACTTATCTCAATAAGATAAAATTCGAATGTGTCAATTCAATCAATACTCATATTACTCAATGCAATGTAACTAGACTATCCATTAGAACAAAAGCATTAGTACATGAACAAAAATACTCAATACACTTGAATAAAATTCTTAGAATACAGTATTGATCATACTTTTGAGATACTGAAGTAATATTACAAGTATTAAGAGAATACATTTCTTACCCACGTCTATAACTACTTGTATAAATACAAGAATAATGCTAATCATTATAATTAAATAGATATAACATTCTCTTTCACACCATTTCCAAATTACACTCCAACAACCTTTATATTAACACTTGTTAATATAGTTATGAGAAATACAAAGGATATAGAAATAAATACCTTTCCTTTAACCCATTTTATAAACTAAGTTATTGAGAAGCAAATTACTGTATCACATTTTACTATTCAAATTGAATATTTTAAGGGACAGTGTTGTGCTTTTACAAACATTTTAGAAGAGAATCGAAACAAAAATATACTCCACACTAAATTAATCTGGCTGACAGTCATAACAAATGTAACAACTACAACAATTAGTTAACATAAATGTGTTTATAAAACGATATACCTCTTTCTGAATGTATACATTAATACGATCTGTTCACATCACTTCAGTTAATCATTAGCTAACTATTAGCTTCGCTACTTTTGCTAACCACTAGTGGCTATAATGTCTACCATATAATTAAACCAAAAACGGATCAACTTATAGAACCAACATATTCAAACATCTTTTGCAAACATTTATTTAGAGTAAAGATGAGAAGTTCTTCACACAGACCACTTTAAATAAGTGTTTATCCATACCTGTGAATGATAAGGAGACAGACACGTTATAGCAGTGCTCCAGTGCAGTTTAATATGAACTGGAGGTGCCGGTCTCCTAGGTAACCCACTAACACACCACACTGCCCTCCACAGGTCTGGTGGCGAAATACATGAATCATTCCACCCACTAATAAAAACTAGAATAAAAAAAAAAAAAAAGAAGTACAGGGAAAAGGGGGGGTTAACTTTTTCTCTTTGACACGCTCTTGTAGAACAATTTCCCTCTATACGTCACACAAGTTATGCCAAAACACACACATAACACATTACGAGAATAAAGACAACCCTTTTAGATCAAGCATCAGACCAGCAACAGACTGTCATATTGCGTACCGTACACCATATGAAGCATTTCTTGGAAAACATAATAACATATCGTAAGCATACATAATGTTCAACTCATGGAAACGTCTATACCAAATCAGCAAGCAGGACATTTGCATTTCCTTGATTATTATACAACAGCATGTTCAATGATCCATTGTAAACTGTCACAGGAGCACTGTTGACCATCGGCGCCACACACACAAATGAGGATTAATGTAAGTGGACGCTGGCACCCTTTGCTGCCATTTGACGCCATTTTGTATTCCGGCCCCCTTAATTAAGCTGTTATTGCCCTTGCCAACGAGGTATCACATTGCAGCACAAGACCTGTTATTCACTGAAGCTAACTAGGGCTGAGCCTGGTCAGTGCCTGAATGGGAGACAACATGGGAAAACTAGGTTGCTGTTGGAAGTGGTGTTAGTGAGGCCAGCAGGGGACTCTCAACCTGCGGTCTTTGTGAGTCCTAATGCCCCAGTATAGTGAAGAGGACACTATACTGTCAGTGGGCATCGTCTTTCAGGGCCATTGTCCTGTGGCTGCTGTTGCATCATTCAAGTGGAGCTGCACACTGGATATAAATATTCAATATTTACATTAATTGAAATGGGGGTATAGGATTTATTTTGGGGTTTAATTACAAATTAGAGGGATCTGATCTATAAAAATTCAGGGCCCTTCTATCTCCATAGGGAAAGGGCGCTACACAGCGTTGATGACAGGCTTGAGAAGTGGTGAGGTTGGTGTGCAGTTCCCTTCAGTATAATTGAGCCTTTTCATATTTCTGGGCTTCTCAGTAGCAGAAGTCATCATAGTTGGGTATACTTAGAACACAGTGAATAGGAGAGTACAACAAATGATTTTACACAATCTTAGTAATGTCCAGGTGTTCTCTCTAGCCTAGACCGTCGGATGACATGCTCGTTTGGTCCTGTGGAAGCTCTCTGTTCTGGACATTCTGCTAGCCTCGTCATCCTTTTTGAGCACTTTAAGACTTATATTCACTGTTGCACGTCATTAACCTGTCCTTCAATCGCAGTTGGATTCTCTCCCTTTCTTACTTGACAACTTCAGAATCTCGCTGGAAGTAGTAGGTCATCCGGGTACTTCTCGTATACTGTTTTATATATTCCAATTTCAATTTCAGAAGCAGCCACCAACAACCAAGGAGTCAGAGCCATGGCAAATCCAACAAGTTCAAAGGTAGCGTTTGCGTTTCTACTAAACTACTTTTCTCTCATTGAGGTGAAAGGCAGGAATGTTTATGTATTGTGTAACTTATGCCCAGGAAAAAGAGTCCCTCTGTGTCGGTGACAAGTAACTAATCTAATGAAGCACCTCACGGCGTTACATGCCTCCACAAAATTAGTGGCTACGCAGGTGATAATGTGAGCTCTGCTATCAAAGGAGGAGACGAAGCCATGATGTCAAGGCAATTAAAACTAGATTTTTTTCTAACGCAAACACTTATTACTCAGACAGAATTAAACTAAATAATTTATAGGTGCTGTATCTAGTTGAGAACATGTAGGCCTACGTTGTTTTGTATTTATTTTATAGTCATTTGACAAATTTGTTTTTATGTTTTTTTTAATGTAACACAATAGATACTTTTCCTGGTATTTCTTTACTTTTACAGTTATGTAACTCCCCAGTTAGTAAAGACATGTGGGCCCCAGATGAGGGCTTCATGGGTGGCAAATGTGGGCCCCATTATAGGCTTGCACCAGGGATCCACATTGGGGCCAGTGGTGGAAGGCCAGACGTACTAAAAGTGGGACCTGTAAGGGTACTGCATGGGTCCTAACTGGGCAATTCATGCCAAACTCATTTGGGCCCCACCTGCCCAAAGGGGTTTAAAGTGGGTTTGCACCAGTGATTCACATGGGGGCCAGCCGTGGATGCCCAGATGTTTTTTAAGTGAGATCTGTAAGGGTCTTATGTGGGTCTTAACTGGGTAATTCGTGTCAGACCCATTTGGAGCCCTCCAGTCTGAAGGGGTTTAAAGTGGGTTTGCACCTGGGATTCACATGGGGGCCCACTGTGGCTGCCCAGGTGGGTTTTAAGTAGGATCTGTAAGGGTCTTATGTGGGTCTTAACCGGGCAATTCATGTCAGATCCATTTGGGGCCCACCAGTCTGTAGGGGTTTAAAGTGGGTTTGCATCTAGGATCCACATGGGGGCCAGCCATGGCTGCTCAGGTGGGTTTTAAGTAGGATCTGTAAGAGTCTTATGTGGGTCTTAATCGGGCAATTCGTGTCAGATCCATTTGGGCCCCACCTGTCTAAAGGGGTTTAACGTGGGCTTGCTCCTGGGATCCACTTCGGGGCCAGCTGTGATTGCCCAGATGGGCTTTTAGGGGAACCTGTAAAGGGTCTTAACTGGGTAATTCATGTCAGACCCATTTGGGCCCCACCTGCCTAAAGGGGTTTAAAGTGGGCTTGCACCAGGATTAAACTGTGAATGCGCACATGGGCTTAAAGTGGACTCTGTAAGCATCTTATGTTGGTCCTAACTGGGCGATTTATGCAAGGCCTATTTATGCCCAACCATGCCAAATAGTTTAAGGAAAAAATCTATAAAAAAAATTAAAAAGGGAGATAAATACAAGACACTTGATGCTTTGAACAGCAAGAAATATATTCAATTGAACGACAAAAATTATATATGCATTCCCAGTTCAAACCCATGCCCTCTTGGCCCATAAATATGTCATGCAGGACTCATATATGTGTTCCCAGATCAAATCCATGCCCACTTGGCCCATGCCTGGGCCTTATGGGGCCCATGTAATAAGCTCATATGTGCTTCCTATGTGGGAATGGAATGGAAATAAAGGTGTGTTTTTTTTTCATGTGTAGCCTGTGTGAAAATGCCTAATTTTGAAACATACAGACCCTTCAAAGATCACATTCAAATGAACAGACTTCCACAGAAGTACATCAAAATATGTAAATGAGGAAGCAAAATGAAAATAGCCTTTGTTTATTATATAAGCAAATGCTGTGACGTGCTGAAAAACAGATGAGTGCAGATATAGAATAACCACACAGTCTGAAGATGCATACAGAAACATCAGACTGAGGACAGAAACACACCACCTCTGAGGTAAGAACTACTCACATCTACATTATTCACACACAAATATCGCTCTGACATCTGTTGATGCTCTTATTGATTGCGTATTCTGTATTTATGCTTTTATGCTTCTCTTTTACCTGCGTAAATGTTTCAATCCAGAATCAGATTTTTTATTTATATTTTTATTCCTCAGAAATGGCTCAAGCTTTATTTCTCCTTTGCCTTGTTGGTAAGTGTGTTTATAGTTTTAATATTGGGTTTATTGTTTGGTTAGGTTTGTCTTTTGATTTGGCTCAGTAAAGCATTAAACAAGAACCTCTTCCACAGTTCTCTGCTCCGTATCTGAATGTGTTCAGCGTCAGTATCACTTTATAAATGTGATGAAGAACTGGACTGAAGCTCAGAGATACTGCAGAGAGAAATACACAGATCTGGCCACCGCTGACAACATGGATGACACTACTGAGCTAATTAAGTCTGCGAATAATGCACGTGTTCAGAATATCTGGATTGGTCTTCAGAAGAGGAGTGTTTATAAATGGCGTTGGTCTTCAGGTGATCCTGTGCTCTTTCTGAACTGGGCATCTGGACAACCGATCGGCAGTGATAATTGTACTACTATCAGAAATGGACAATGGTTTGATCGGTCATGTAGTAGTATCTGTTGCTTCATTTGCTACAACAGTGAGTACAAACCCTTATAATAGAATATTTAAAAAAGTGGTTTCTGTTATGTCTGAGTTTTTGGGTTACCGCCAGCTGAAAAATAGAGTCTGTGGTTAAGAAGACAATTAGCTTTTATATTGTTTTTCTAAACAAAACAAAAATACGTTGGACAACAAATAAACATTATGTACATACTGTATGTGCTGTTGGTTAACAAGTTACAAATCTGACGATATTAAAACACATGCTGTAGCATATTTAATTAATAGTATTAATAAATAATCGCAGTTACTGATGTAACCCTCATTTCCTTCAGGAGGGACATTATGTACATTATGTCTGTACATCGTCAGATAACCAATCAGTATGGAAAAAGCCTATGAATGCCTATGAATTGGTGAATGCAGCTCCTCACGGGTGAAGCCACTTATGATCAATTGAGTACATAAGAGAGCAGCTTTATAGTTGAGGTATCAATATGCACATATAGGCTAGCTCTTTCCAGAGGGAGCACTACATATGAGTAAGTATGGTTAGCTGGTAGGGAAAAAAACAGTTCACCTATAGAGGGGGGAACTCACCATGACTGATGAATATGGGATCACAGAGTGGGGATCATGCATAGCAGGCTTCAATCCCCAGAATCCCGGTTGACCTAGTGGACAAACAAGACATCACTATAGGCCAAGCATCCTTGTTTCTCTGCTGAGTCAAGTATTGGGGACCTCGGAGGAACTCTCTTTGTGGGTTCATGTGTGGGGAATTAGCAGAGCAGAATAAGAGCATTTATCTCGCTTGCCAAAGTCAATGACACAGCAAGAATTTTTGACACAGAGCTTGGTTTTCTCCTTATTGGGTTCCACTTAAAAATGATAAAATCTTTAGAATGTATTAGGTGTCAAACAGCCTGCAGCTCTACAAATGTCTAATGCCCAATAGGTGAGACTCCTCAGTGTAGAATGAGGAGACTTTTTTAAGGACTGAGCTGTCACTCCCAGGGGACATGGCTTGCCCTGGGTTTGAAATACAAGGGTGATGGCTGCCACTATAAAGTGAGCCAACCTTGGTTTTAATACAGCAGTTCCATTCTGCTGACCATTGTAATGGACAAAGAGCTGCTCAGAAGATCTTTGCTTTGAGTGCGGTCCATGTAAAGGCACTGAGTAAGTACAGGACACAGCAATTAATGAGTCAAGCCAAGGTCTCAGGATAACAAGAGAATAGCTCAGCCTAAATTCAAGGCATGATTTGAAATTGACTCCAGGTCCCCGATCCTCTTGATATTGTTAAGATGCCAGCATCCACAAATATTCAATGTGGAGGTGACAGTCTCTGCTTAAACCTATCCTGACGGAAGGATAGCACAACGCTGATCTGGAATGTCCAAAAAAGCACGAAAAGCACACCACTCAGCTGGGATCTGGTTCACAAACCCCCCTTAAGCCCATACTGCAAGCAACTATTGTCACGACAACCTGCCTGGAAATCCAAAGTCCATTCATGGAATGAAGGTGTGATGACAGTGGAATGATGGTCACTCTGTGAGTCCCTGCATGGCATGTCCATGTCTGAAGTGCTCTCATATGTAACAATCTGAGTGGCATGATAGTGGCTGCCAATGCCATATGCCCCAGAAGCCTCTGAAAAAGAAATCAGAGGGACTATTCATCCTGTCAGTTATTTTACAGACAGGACAGCACCAGACCAGTGCACTCTTTGGTAAGGCGTGCTATTATTCAGGCTGATTCCAGCTGCATCCCAAGATAGGAGATGGTCTGCACAGGGGGGAGCTTGCTCTTCTTTTGGTAGACACAAAGCCCCATGGCAGAACACCATGTTCCTTTGCATAATCGACTGACACAGATACTGAGCTAAAATTAGCCAGTAATCGAGATAGTTGAGAATGCGAATGCCTGCGCTAGGGCACCCTCCGTGAGCTTGGTGAAAACTCGTGGATCAAGGGACATCCTGAAGAGGAGTACTTTGTACTGTCATGCCCCAGCCCTCAAACGCAAACTGAAAGAGCAGTCTGTGGCAAGGCAGAATCGAGACATGAAAGTAAGGCAAGGGCGCCACGGTGGCGTAGTGAGTAGCACGTTCACCTCACAGTAAGAAGGTCGCTGGTTCGAGCCCCGGCTGGGTCAGTTGGCATATCTGTGTGGAGTTTGCATGTTCTCCCCGTGGTTGCGTGGGTTTCCTCCGGGTGCTCCGGTTTCCCCCACAAGTCCAAAGACGTGGTATAGGTGAATTGGGTAGGCTAAATTGTCCATAGTGTATGCGTGTGAATGGATGTTTCCCAGGGATGGGTTGCGGCTGGAAGGGCATCCGCTGCGTAAAACAGGTGCTGGATAAGTTGGTGGTTCATGCTGCTGTGGCGACCCCAGATTAATAAAGGGACTAAGGCGACAAGAAAATGAATGAATGAAAGTAAGGCAAGGCAAGGCAAGGCAAGTAGTAAGCATCCTTTAGGTCTGTAACTGAAATCCATTCCTGTGGATGGATGCACCAGAGGATGTTTTTTGCATGCACATTTTGAATGCCATATTGTGAAAATAAAAGGTCCTAATGCACAGATGCATGATTGGCTATAACCCACCACTTTTTTGAGTATGATGAAGTCCAGACTGTAAAACCCACACTTCATATCAGCTGGAGGGATCGGCTTGATTGTGACTTTTGGAAGAAGGACAGCAATCTCCTTGCACAAGAAAGGCTTAGATGCAGCATTGGCCATCATGGAATACATGCTCCTGAAATTGGGAGGATTTTTGACTCTCTGAATCATGTAGCTGAGACTGATAATCTGAATGAGCCACTATAACAGACTGGGTAGTGCTAACGAGGTTGGCAAACCCTAAGCCGTTGCAGTCTGAGTGCACAGAAGAGCAGTCTACCTCTTCCCAACTCAGGGATGCTTCCCAGTGAAGTTACCAGATTTATCGGTAGACTTGTCTACCCTGAGGTAGAAGCATCAACTTTCCTTCGATGTTGCACATATTGGCCAGGATAAGCCAGAGGCGGCAATCTTGGAGTGTTGCACTTGTGGCTGACTTGGTGGTCATGAGAGCATAGTCACCATCCAAACCTCATGCATGATGCCTTGGAAAGAACCACCCTTATGCAGCTTGACAAAGGAAAGAAGGGGACAGGGGTCTTGGAGAATTTACTTTTTTTTTGGCCATCATGTAGCACCCATCTAGTCTGTCTATCAAATCAGCCTATAAAAACATAGCCATTATGTCACATTCAAGGTGCTTGGCTGTGGGTTACCCCATTGGATAGCAAGAAACTGGAACTTGTGAATGAGATCAGCTCTGCAATATTGTCTCTTCAGGCATTTGAGGCTCTGAAGCAAAGGTCTGACAAGCTCTTTTACAGATGCAACCAACATTTTCAAATATAAAATAACTGGATGTACCCGCCAAATAACAGGCATTCATTGGCCTTCTTTCTTACTCTACTTAGCGATTAGTTATCTGCCATTATGCCCATGATGTCATACTGATCCAACTCGGAGAGACCAACTATATATCACATAACTATATATGTGAAAATGTAATGCCTCATATTTTCAAATGATAAAAATCTAAATATATTATATAGAAATGTTAACACATCACATGATTTTGTATGCGTCTTTGTCAGAATTGTTGAAATGTGGCAGATCTCACTTCTTTGATAACAGAATTTATGATTATTTCACTGCGGCTGCTCCTTTATTCATTCATTTATTATTAATTTATATCTAGCAAACTCAGGACTGGTGTTTGTCAGTCAGTCGATAAACTGGAGAGCTGCTCAGAGTTACTGCAGACAGAATCACATTGATCTGGTCACTGTGAGGAACCAGAATGAGAGTCAACAGCTGGAGAAGTTCATTAATGACAGAAACTCATCTGGATCTGCAGTCTGGATCGGTCTGTTCAGAGACACATGGCAGTGGTCAGATCAGAGCAACTCCTCATTCAGATACTGGAATACTGGTGAACCAAATAATTATGGCAATGATGAAAACTGTTCAGTGATTGAAACGAATGTTCAGAGAGGATGGGCAGACAACCCTTGTTATTATCAGTTTCCTTTCGTGTGTCATGAAGGTGAGCAGATCCTCCACACACACTCAATCCTTCATCAGCTCCAGATCTCTTAAAGTCGACTCTTCATGTCTGACATGACAAATTCCTCCACAGTGTTTGTTCTGCGTGTTG
>CAIGQQ010024207.1:3133-21949 GCA_903798035.1 Danio albolineatus
ATACATACATACATACATACATACATACATACATACATACATACATACATACACATGTGTGTCCGAAGACATCCATACAAGATTGTAATGTCATAAATCAAGTATGATGTTAGTAAATTTTCAGTTTTGGGTGAACTATACTTTCCCTTTAAGGTTTTTGGTCAAAAACTCTAAGAATGTTTCCTTTCCTCTGCTGTGGAATCCATTTGTACTAGCACAAAGCATGGTTTAATTAAAACGAACAAACTACAGGAAGTATCGACTGTTATTAATCATTCCAGTGGGCTATTGATATGTAGAGTGCAGTGATGATGTACGAGGAGCCGTGTGTATTTATCACTTTGCCCACTCACACTGTGCCTGCCCTGGGAGACTGAGGTTAGGAAGGCCCCCTGCCACCTCCACCTCCAGGACTTAATGCAGCACAGTGCCAAAGGAGGCCACATGCACGACAAAAGACCAGCCACACCGCAACAAAAGACAGAATGCTCACCAAACCAGGCCTTGTGAAGCCTTAATTAACAAGAAAAATTGAACTGTACTACTATTTTTTTGTCTGCATAGTGTTACATGACCAGCACAATGGAGGGAATGGAGAACGGCATGGATGGGGATGAGATGATTTCAAATTTTGGTTTATAATTAACCACTAAAACTACCAAAGGGTCGAGTTGACCCACGACTGCTTTTTAAATGTACAAGTTTTCAACCATAAATACAAGTCTCTATATGTCATTGACTATCATTGTATGTCATCAACCATTAATTTATTCATTTATGAATTTATTCATTCATTTATTTTTATTTATGTATTTATTTTTTTATTTACTTTCTCACTTTTTTGTTCGTTTTTGTTATTTATTTATTTATATTTATTTTAAATTATTCATTTTAAAATCGATTAGATGAGACCAGATTAAAAAAAAAAAAAACAGGGTAATTATACCAATAAGCAGCAGCAGGTTAAATTTGCCAACTATTCCATCCCATGATGATTTGCATGAATTATAAGAGTAACTTATAATCATGTTAAATTTTTAAAAAATCAGTAAAGGGTTGAAATAAACTGGGTACACTGCATGTGGCATTCCTCTCCACAAAGTTTATACTTCTAATATTAAAAAGATAACTTATTACAAATTACTTTCAACATACTTCCAAAATATATGAGAATATATGAGAAGAGCCAATGCTATCTCACGACGATTCGTAACTTTTGATTTAGTGGCTAATTCGTATGAATTTGTACAATCTAATTCGTACAATTTAGTACGATTTGCTCATTACCCAATGACGGTTGGGTTTAGTCGTGGGGTTGGGTGCCACGCCTTCATTTTTAAATCATACATTTTCGTACGACTGAACTCGTACAAATTCGTACGAATTAGCCACTAAACTGGCAAAACGTAAAATGCTTATGTTTTCTCGTGAGATCAGGCTGGAAAAGCATATAGTGGACTAGCGCAGTCTGATTAAGAACACCCTTCAAATAGGGTCTTAACCTTAAAAAGGCTTCTTTTGAACTTTAGCTGAGCAATTAAAAATTTTAATTCCAAATGTTCAAACATTTTGGCCTTGTGAGTCAATTATAGCAAGCTGTCAAAAAATGCCTGTGGTCTGATCAGATGTGTTTTTGTAATGAAAGAGTCAGCATCGAGATTTCATTGCGCACTAGACTATCACTGTCGTTTTTAAGTAAGGACAAAGTAAACATTAAAAAACAAAACAAAACAACAAAACAACAAAACAAAAATGATTGCTTTTTTAACATGTTTTGTTAGACGCAAGTCACATCTGGTCACTCTTTTGAAGGATTAAAAAATTGATTGGGCTACAGAAACCCTTAGCCTCAGAGTATTGACATTGTTTGAACATTGTTTTGAACATCAGTGAGTTGAACTGAATATTTCACATTACTGACATTTGAAAGCATAACACAAGGAGGCATTTCCCAGATTAATAGAATGAGTTAATTGTCCAGCCAATAGGGGAGCCTCAATTTTCAATGGGTCCACAGTCCTAGCAAGTGTAACTCATTATTTTGAAGTAGTCACATACAGTACATGTGTGGAAAAGTGAATATAATGGTAGCCACATGTGGAAAAGTAGACATTGTGCCACTTATGTATTTGCTTACTGTGTCTCAAAGCAATGCATTTCACCCACTGACAAAGCAGTATTCAGATTAAATCACAACTGATAAAAGAAGGTGATTTATAGATGCCAAACAGATATTAGAGGCACTAAATGCCATGAGTGATAGTGAGTGTGATGAAGGGGTTGATATCATGGGTTAGTGTTTTGTCCTGGGTCAGACTCACAATAGATAGCTAAAATAATCATTGAATCACTCTACTTTGTGAAGACAGAGACATAATACATTTTTAGCCATAAAAAACAGTAGTCAAATTCATGGCTATATTCTAAGTCTACAGTTAAACATGTAGTGTTTTGTCACGTACACACTTCAAGTTGGCTGTAGTCTGAGATTCAAAGAATGTTCATAAAAAATGTGATGGGCCCTGTTTTTGTAGTGAATTCTAGTGAAATGCTGTACCTTTTTGATCCAGGTGAGCAGGCAGCCGTGGTGAGCCATGAGGGTCTTGCAGTCGCAAAAGGTTCTTAGTGGATCTTCAGCCATCAAACCCACATCTTTGCAAATGAAACACTCAGGCTCATCTGCCAAAAGAAGCAGTAAGAGAGATGTAAAGCCTGTGTGTAAGGAAAGAGAGTTGATCTTGGAGAAAGAGTTGACAAATGTGTGTTTGCATACTTGAAAGATTGTACAGTGATAGCAGTTCCTCAATAAATGACTCAACAATGTTTATTTATTTATTTATTTATTTATTTATTTATTTATTTATTTATTTATTTATTCATTTATTTACTTGCTTATTTGCTTGCCTTAGACCACATGTGTTAAATATAGCTCCTGGAGGGCTGCACAGTTTAGATTTAACCCTAATTAAACACACCCAATCCAACTAATTGAGTCCTTCAGGCTTGTTTGAAACCTACAGGTGAAGCTGCGGTCACACTGCACTTTTCTCCCTATAGACTTCCATTCATACGCACAAGAATGCATCAGAGCGTATGGTCAGGCCGCAAGTTTCGCAGTTTGCCGCATTGAAAAGTTCAAGCTTCGTGAACTCTGACCTGTGAAATTGCATCATATGACTGCATGAGACCAATCAAGGATCAAAAAATGACCTCTCTGGACAGTTGTGTGTGTATATATATATATATATGGAGCAATCACTTGCTTTTTAAAAGTCTAATCATCTTGTTTAATCCCACCCCTTTTCGCAGCACCGTACAACAGAATTTCACAAGCTCAAACTCTAGTGACCTCAAGCTCAAACTCTAGTGACATGACTGCGGCATGAGTTTGTTGAAGTAGGGATTGGAACTAAACCGTGCAAAGCTGCAGCCCTCCAGGAACTGGTTTGACACCTGTGCCATAGACTGACATAATGGGCAAATAAAATTGTTATTTATAGTTTGAAATATACTCAAATCTGTGAAGACACATTACATTTGAGCTCTACATTGAAGAAGATGTGTGAAGACTTACTGTAGATGTTACAAGCAATGTTTAAACCTTTAACGACATAATGATCAAGTATGTATTTAGCTGTTTGTGTGGACCATGTCATTTGTATGGGAGCCAACATTCACTTCACTTCCTCTAGTAAGCTGAAAACCTTACTAAATTAAATTAATTACTTATTAAATTTGTAAAACAAAAGCTATTGTAAGATAAATGTATTTAAGCACAATGTTAGTGAAAAGTAGTTTAGATCTTCTTTTACGTGTCACAAAAGTACAAACCACATAATGGAGAGTATATCATGACAGAATTTGCCCCTTCTGGTGAAGTTACCCTTTAAGATCACATGATGTTTGCACTCGCTCAATGCATCATCCACATCACAAGGTGTCAGTATAAATGCTATTTGACCATCATATTAGCCAGCACAGCATTAAAAAAAGCATATAAAGGGTCAACGCCTTGAAAAATGTTCCACAAGAACCTCCAGTGCTTAATGACGTGCTGCGAAACAATTTAGATACCATGTGCATGCCTATTACTGAATTTCTGTGGGCGTAATAGCAAATTTCCATAACATTAAGCATGCACTGGATAATTATTTGATGATGACAAGAGCGAAATCAAGGTGTTTGTCTTTAATGTCGCACCTAATGCTAGCTGCTTATTTACTTGTCACTTTGACATTTTGTCACACCTAACAGTGATTGACAGAATTAGTTTCTGCCAAGTCATTAATGTGCTCATTCTCTCAAAGTGCTGCCGCAGGTACAATCTGCACAGAAAATTGCTCACAACTTCCACAAACAGGGAACAAAATGGAGGCAAAACAAGCAATCACGTCATGCAATAGTTAACTTGTAATGAAGACTTAATCAACCATTAACACCTAAGTGGTTATGGGGAAAATAATTATCTCAGCCTAATTTGTTGTGCAAAGTATTTATTAATAAATTAATTATGAGCCACGAGAAGAATAATAAAGTCTCCATACTTCTAAAGAAATCATCTATCTGAGGATGCTTATGAGCCTCTACCCATTCAAGATATCATCATACTTATTTTAACTAAAGATATATGTCTCTCATAATGTTGTCCTGCATTTTTCTTCTATGCTTTGTATGTGGGTGAAGAGGAAAGTTCCTCCAGTATCTGGTGTGGAGGAGTGTGTGTGTCTGGATGTCTGCTTTTTGTCATGCTAACAGACACTTCTTCATCCAGTCCCCAGACTGCTTGGCTGCCCAGCATTCGCCGCCATATACATCAAAGTTCTGCGAGACGCTGGAGATTAACGTCTAAGAAAAATGCAATTAGAAGATATGTCTATAAGATCCAGATTATGCTATGGAGTGTACTTAACTCAAGGGTACTACAAAAGCAAATGTTTCGTGATGAAAATGACATTATTTCGTTTGTTGAAATGCTGTATTCCTGAACCATCTGTCAAATAGGATTTGAAGGAGGAAACGAAACATCCCGTGGCTTTGAGAGTCATTCATGTTGGGGAAAGTCATTCTGTCTATTTTATCGGTATATCAGTGATAGTCTTATCTTTACAGGGCTTGTACCGGACAGCAGAACATATGGTTGTAATCATCTACCATTAGAAGCCAAATCTATGAGAAGGAGGAAAGTCAGATTACTTAGGCTTTAATCTTGGGTGAAGATATCAACAATTAGAGGGGAAGTTTGTGAGGTGAAGAAGTCAGGACAATCCCAATGTACAACACAGTGTGGTACAATACGGTACGGAATGGGTTGGTACGGGTCACCTTTATCAGGCTTGCGTTTCTACTGCTAAAGGGTACTCTTTTGGTGGGCTTGGTGTACAACAGAAAGTTTCAGTCTACGTCATTCTCGCTCGAGGAAATGTGTACAGTAAAGCTGTACAGGTCGTTCACATATCATATGAGAAGCACTTCTCACAAAACTGATGCTTTATTATACATATAAATACTGGTGTATAAATGTTCATCACTAACCTTTCTATGAACATGATTTGATTGTAACTGCAGATCAATGATGCAAAATAGCCTACTGTCTGCGATTATTTAAAATAAATAAATAAATGCAGCATTTATGAACACATACATCCCCTTACAGTATCAAATATGTTACCAATTACAGAAAAAAAACTACACACGGCATACATTTAGTCCTATTTAGGTTCAAAAACAACATGAAATATAGCCCACAGTCAGCGCAAACCTCTCATCTGTATCTGTAATCTTCACCAGCACATGTAACCTCTGTTAGAAAGAAATTTTGTCATTCTGAGTTCATAATAGTCCAAAAGGCGATGATAATAGTTAAATGTAGCAGTTTGTTTAAGTTTGCTGAAAAAATGATTTGCACCTTTGTTTTTTATGGCTTCTCCTTTGTTTTTGCATGCATCAGTCTCGCATTTGTCTGTTTCTGAAAGGATCGGGTTTCAAAATCACGTCAATAATCAAACGCGCGTTATTATCATCAGCTCAAGAAGTTTGTTATTTCGAATATAGACACGCATGCGAGCTCAAGCAACAAAACGAAACTATGGGGCACAGGCGAGAATCTGCTCTTCTTGGCTTTGGGGCTGTTCATCATGACAACGACAATATTTGTTTGAGCTCGGGTCGACCATGGCTAATTATTATATGTATATATTATTTCAGTGTAATGTTTCGGCTGTGTATGTAAACATGGCGGTTGCTTTGTTTTCATTCTGGCTTGCTGCGTGAGTGAATGATGTATCTCTGTAAACCAATAGCGTTTAGCTGCGCGTCGGGTTCTGCCTTTTGGTACCCTTAGTACCCCTTGCGAAGGGTGACCAAAAAGTGGTATGGTACGGTTCGGTTCGGCAGCTTTTAGACAGTGGAAATGGCCATAAAAGCATACCGAACCATACCGAACCATACCGTACCGTACCACTCAGTGGAAACGGGTCATTACTGTACTGTTAAAATTACCTTGAAAAGTAAAAAAGAAAAGAAAACAAGATGATGAGGAATAATATTCCACATTCATAGGATTATACTGTTAATCTAAAACGTATCAACTTAAATAGCATTTTTAATAGTACAATATATATATTTATAATATTTATATAGGCAAAAAATATGCATGTCCAAGGACCTTCATAACGTCTGCTGATCTCCATTCCCATTCATAAGTATGATTCAGCAAAACCTGTTTATAGGTTCAAACCACTCCCAGAATACTTGTACAGGGCATGTTTCACAACATCATTCGATGATACTTTTAAACAATTTCAAAAAGCTTTATTAAAATTCACTTGCATTATGTAGACAAGTACAATTTCTTTTTTAAAGCATCAGAGCAGAAACAGGATGATATACAAGTATAATGAGCAAATTATAACTTGTTTTTTCATTTTTTGGTGAATTATTCTTTTTAATTCATCTCACTACAAAGTTAAAATACAAAGACTGTAAAAAAAATATTTGTCAAATACTATTGACAGCATTAGCAAATTGGTTTATCCTAATTGGTCAGCAAAGTCCAGCTAGATTCAACAAGGTACGGGAAACATGATATGGCACAATATCCTGCAGAAAGTAGTACAAGGTGTGAATTCTGTGGTCATACAGAAACAGGCACGGTCAGCAACAATAATCAGGTAGGCTGTAGAGTTTAAAAATTGCTCAGTTGGGTACTTTTGTATCTAAAGCCTGCCAAAGAAATAAACCCTTACCTCCATTAATCCTAAACCAGTAATAAGAGGCATGATGGATTTATTCTTTCATGTCATTTACGCTACACTCTTAAAAAAAAAGGTTCCTTGAGGTTCTATATAGAACCCTAGGGTTCTATACTTGGCCAGTAGAACCTTTTACCCAAAAAATGGTTCTATTTAGAACCCTTTGAGTGCAAAGAACCTTTTTGATTAAAATGGTTCTATAATGTGGGATTTATAACATAATTATATAGTAAAGATTATAAATAATAATAAGCTATAACACAGAGAGACAAAGCTTTTTGAGTCAAAACCTAATAAAATGACTGCTATGGTCAAAAACCTAATCAATGTATGATGGGATTTTTGTTTCAGGCAGGTTTGTACATTACCATATAACTAATATTTATATATGCTTAATATTTAACATTTTTGACGAATTATTTTGTGAAATTAATTAAATAACCAGTTTATTCAGACTGTACAGTGTGTTGTTATGGTTTAATAAATTATTTTAAAGTAATAATCATGAAAAAGCCCTCTGGTGACGTCATTCATTGGTGGACTGGTGGTGAAGAGCCTGGAGAGTGACGGTTAATTTTTGAAAAGGAGAACTCCGCTTTTGCAGCTCCATCATTCAGGTACGTTATTACTCTTTTAAAACTATAATAATGAAATATTTTGTATTACGGGGTAATGTTTCTCTTCCCTTGTGTTATATGGTGACAGACTGAATAAGGGGTAACGTTAATATGGATTAATACTGTGCTTGTAAGTTTCTGATGGTCTCTGTCGACAGCCTTCGCTTCAGAAATCTGTGTCAAGCTGACTTTGCTCTGCTTTTTGTTCGAAATAAGTTACAGTTTCGCTTTATTTGTTTGTCAGTATTAATTAAAATATCAATAACAATAAAACAGGTGCGTTATTCGATGGCGGGCATTGAGAGGCAGCGTGAAGCGCGCGCACGCTTTTTTAATGGTAACTTTTTATGAGCCGATTTCCGCTTTCGTGCAGTTTTTATCTCCAACCTTGAACAAACAAGTACTCCCAGCTTGTTCGTGTGTGAGTTTAGCCGAGTTTAACTCGGGCTAAACTCTGTAAAGTAGTGTACACGCCGGCTAGTCTGCATTAAAACCGCAAGGGAGCATGTCGCGCTCGTGCCCCGCCCGAGTCTATGCACGCGCCCGCCCGCCCGAGTCTATGCACGCGCTATTGTGATGATTGCTAAGTGTATTATTGAAACCTTTTAAAGCCAAAACATATTTTAATAATCCATAGATAATAGATCAGGTGTTATTTATGAAGGACATACAAACATGCAGGCTAAATGTATTGTGAAATGTTGAACCTTGTTAAATATAGGCTACATATATGTATATATTGTGCTAAATAAGTTTAAAATTCATATTTTAATGTATATCTTTCTTTTCTTCAAACAGCCTGGAAACTGAACTGCATCGTAAATCTTGTGCTCGGTATGTATTATTGCTTTTAATTCTAAACAAACTGTATTAAGTATTATGAAATGAATATTATAAAAGACTTTAACATTGTATTGTAACCTGGGCTGCAGGACACAAGTAGCTTTGAAGAGGAAGGATCCCAGCTTAAAGAAGGGCATGCGTTACATCCATAATTGTGACACAATTATCATCAACAAGGACACCTGGTAAATATTGTATTTTATAACATGCATATGTCAGACTTGGTTGTTGTGTACTGAAATAATATATTTATCACAAAAATGTTCCATTACTTATTGCTGCTGTTTGTACAGTGAGAATATTAAGGTCATTGCTTATTAAAAAGTCCTGCAAAGAAAATATGTTTTAAAAGAAAGTGTAAATTTGCCTACAGGATACCTTGTTGGAATGTCTGCAAAACAAATTTAAAAATGAAAGGATTTCAGTGGTGAGCTCATCAATCATCTTGCAAAATGAAACAAATTAATGGGATGAAAAGGAAGTGAACTGTACTCTGAGGAACCTAACACAAGGCAAGTTCAGTTCAATACATTTTATGCCAAAGGTAGATTAATTCTGTATTATAAATTCATATTTACACACTCTAAAATGCTGTCTTCCTACCTCAGACTCTGATGGACCTGGAATGCGACACCAGATACTCATAAGTCAAGAACCGAATGAAACACCCTTTTCCAGAGTACAGATTATGGAGGGGTTTGCAGATCTAATGGAGCAGTTTCTTCTTCTTGGAGTGCCACAGCTTGTGAGTAAACACTGTTACATTGTGTGCCAAATAGTTTTGCGTCCATGATGACTTTAAGAAACTTGTATTGCTGAAAATATGTCATTTGGAAACTTACACATGAAGTAAACAAAATGTTTTTTTGCATTTAGGATGCTGCATAGAAAACTTGGTGAAGAACACAGAAACATCTTTAAAAGAAATGGCCCAAAAAGGGACGGAAAGAAGGTAGTGCTCCATGACAGTCTCATTGGACCAGCAGCGGAAACCGCAGAAGGTAACTACACACTATACTACATACTATTTGCCCCAAACACACACACTCACACTCACACACACTTTAATTGTATTGCTCATAACTGTAATTCTATTTGATGACATGTTAATTGGTTAAAAGTACTCAACATTAAAATATTGTTTTACAGAAATCCAAAGGTCCTACACCATCCAGGATTCAGCAGCTCTCCTGATTCCACCAAGGCTTGAAGTGTCAGTATTACAATGGACAACACTCACTCGCCATCCTTCTACTTCCTCATTTATCAGAGGCACCACAGAGGAGTGAATCACCAACTAATCTGCCCTTTCCAGCCACAACCCAGCACTTGGAAACCCATATACTCTCTCATACAGTAGATCTACACACATTCACTCACTATGGCCAATTCACCTATACCGTACACATGCTTTTGGACTGTGGGGTCAACCGGAGCACCCAGAAGAAACCCACATGAACACTGGGAGAACTTGCAAACTCCACACAGAAATGACAACTGGCCCAGTCGGGACTCGAACCAGTGACTTGCTTGCTGTGAGGTGACAGTTCTAACCAGTGAGCCACTGTGCCACCCATGGACAAAACTATTTACCTTATAAGAGAGGCTGACAGACATGGACATGCTACAGGTTGTGGAATGGCTGTTTGCAGTGTTTTGTCTAATCATTCTGCAATGTTTTAGTAATGTTTTTTATTAAATTATGTATAAAAATGGATGTTGTGATGACCAATACATGCAGGTACCATCAACTTTTTGAAATTGTAGTGTTATTTAATAGATGTTTTGATTGTTTGTGTATTGTTTCCATCTGCATTGTGATATATTTCTCTTCATTTTAGAGATGTGTGAAAGTTAAGCTCTGTATTTGTTCAAACAGTAAAAAAGCTTATAAAAGTGAAGTCATTACAATTACAGTGTTGAATGCCATTAAACTGTTAAGGTAGATCTGCTGTCCAATGCAAAGTATGCAGAGGTGCAATTTTAAATATTTAAAAAAATATTTTGTATAATGAATTGAATAAATTTAAACAATTTGAATTGTCTGGATTGGTTTTATTTTTTAAGTAACAATAATTCAATAATAAATAAAAAGAACCCTTAAATGGTTCTAAATAGAACCATCTAACTTGAATTCAAAGAACCATTTGGGGTTCTATTTAATGAACCCTTAAAATGGTTCTATATAGAACCTTTTTGGGGTTCCATATATGAAGCGCTTCATAGAACCGTTTTTGGTTCTATATTGAACCGTTTGTTTTAAGAGTGTATGTTCTGATGCTAACATCCAAATGTTGCAGCAAAAGTGCAGACTCAAAGACAACTTTCCTCCAATCTTCTTTTGTCCAAGCTGCAGAAGTGGCAATTATTATTATTATTATTATTATTTATTTATTTATTTATTTATATATTTATTTATTTATTTATTTATTTATTTATTTATTTATTTATTTATTTTTGCTCCTTTGCTTCAAGGTTTGAAATGTGTGCATTCAGAGATGCTCTGCTGCAGACCTCACTTGAAATGAGTAGTTACTTTATTTGAGCTACTGTTATCTTTCAACTCAAACCTAAATTCCCTTTAAGGTGAGCTATTTCTCTTGACCTTCTTTGAAACATCTCTTGGATGTGCGTGTGTAGCTCCTATGTCTTTTAATGGGGAAACATTAACTTCTTCAAAACGGTTTGTCTTGCTTAAGATTAAATTTCAGATTTGGAATCACTAATGAAATCTGATAGCAGCTGTCTATCAACTTTTGTTCCAAAAAACTTTAAATAATAAAAATAAATGCATTCCCAAGATTTCCCAAGCTATTCTGCATGCATACAATTTTGAGACATCATCCTGTCAATATGTAACTACAGTAAGAATCAATAAATTATGTGTTGTACAATTTAGCACCTGATCACGCTGCTCCTCTAAGGCCATTCTGGTGTCACTTCTAACATTCCTGACAGCACATTTTCTCCAAATTGACAGTGACCTCTTTGTTTAGAAGTTTGTGGTTTTTCAAGTGTTGTCATGTTATTTGCATTTGAATGATGGAGGTGGGAATTCATTTAAAATAATGAGGTTAGAAGGGAAAGACTACCTTGACCTCATTCACACATATTGCAAAAACAGAACATTTGTTTTTTTTTGAGCTGATCCATTTAAATGTAGAGATTTCATGCTTGATGTAGATATATTTTTTCATGACTGTGAGGAAAGTATTTTCTGACATTCCAGTGCATTAGCCCACCGTAGAGGGTTCACCACAAGGAAGCTGCAGAAACTGTTTTAAAGAACGTACATCTGGACTGAGCCACTCCTCCAGAGAGTTGTTAGCCTTTAGCAATCTATGATTGGTTCTTTAAGCCTGATTTATATTTCTGTGTTGGGTGATCACCATATCCCATAGTGCATACTTTGCACATACTGTAGCTAACAGCATTGTGAGCCTTTATACTTCTGCATTCTGCCTTTGTTGCTCTGGTAATAACACATCCGAAGTGGTATTAGTCAGTGTGGGATCTATGTTCCCCTGCTTAAGTTTCTATGCCAGTGTATTGGGTTTATGCCTGTAATGTGGAAATGCTACTGCAGAAGTAGCTCAAATTCATTCAGGACGAAATATTCAACAATTAACAACTTCAATCATAAAGTAAAGACAAAACAAAAGTATCCATCTAGAGCTCCTGCATGGAACTTGACTCTTGTTAAACATTCAGGCAATAAGACAAAGACAAGAATGCATGGTTGTGTATTTGATGCAGAAATAAAAATTGGCATTTAGTAGAAGACAAGGCTTCCTTTACTAGGAAGCAAGGCTTCCAGAGCATCATATTGACTACTGCATTTTCCCCATTTCGAATCTATACAAGTGAAATCTCTTGTGTATCTTTGCTTAAACTAGTTTAAATATTCTCCTCTAACCGCTGACATAAATTACAGTAGGTGTTATATATACACTCACTTTATAAAGTACACCTGTCCAGCTGCTAATTATTGCAAATTTCTAATCAGCTAGTCACATGGAAGCAACTCAATGCATTTAGGCATGTAGACATGGTCAAGACGATCTGCTGCAGTTCAAACTGAGCATCAGAATAGGAAGGAAATGTGATTTAATTGACTTTGAACGTGGCAGGGTTGTTGGTGCCAGGCGGGCTGGTCTGAGTATTTCAGAAACTGATCATCTAATGGCATTTTCATGCACAACCATCTTTAAGGTCTACAGAGAATTGGCTGAAAATTAGAAAATATCCAGTGAGTGGCAGTTCTGTGGGTGAAAATGCCTGGTTAATTCCAGAGGTCAGAGGAGAATGGCCAGACTGGTTCCAGCTGATAGAAAGGCAACAGTAACTCAAATAACCACTCATTACAACCGAGGAATGCAAAGGAGCACCTCTGAATGCACAACACACCGAACCTTGAGTCGTATGGCTTACAGCAGCAGAAGACCACACTGGGTGCCACTCTTGTCAGCTAAAAACAGGAAACTGAGGCTACAATTCGCATAGGCTTACTAAAATTGGACAACAGAAGATTAGAAAAACGTTGCCTGGTCTGAAGAGTCTCGATTTCTGCTGTGACATTCGGGTGGTAGGGTCAGAATTTGGCATCAACAACATGAAACCATGGATCCTTTCAGCCTTTTATCAACAGTTCAGGCTGCTGTTGGTGGTGTAACAGTATGTGGGATATTTTCTTGGCACACTTTACAGTAGGCCCAATTGAGCATCGCGTCAATGCCACAGCCTACCTGAGTAAAGTTGCTGACCATGTCCATCCCTTTATGACCACAGTGTACCCATCTTCTGTTGGAAAATTCCAGCAGGATAACGTGCTGTGTCATAAAATGCAAATCATCTCAGTCTCAGAAGTTTCTAAAACACTCAGACCAGTCCATCTGGCACCAACAACCCTGTTATCTTCTAAATCACCTTATTCTCCATTCTAATACTTGATTTGAACTCTAGAACATCCTCCCAACTGTCTACACACCTGAATACACTTTCATAACATGCTGTTGGTTGATTAGATGTTTGTGTTAACACACATTTGTATCGGTGTACTTTATAAAGTAGCAGTACATTTAAAGATTACTGTATTCAAACATAAAGTAGTGTGTTATTTAAATGTAGCCCCTACTAAGAGCCAGTATTTGTTATAGCTCCTTCAGTGATCTTCATCATACATCTTTTGGCTTGCAACTTATAGTCTACTAATGATTTCCCTTCCGCTCACCAGTAGTGGCATGTATATTTAAGTTGGCCACATTGCACCGTGAGTTAAACCACTCCAGAACATGAACACTTAAAGAAGCTTTCCTTTTTTTCAGTAGCCACAGTGTTGTTTGCCAAGCAGGAAAGTTTAAGTCATGTCAAAAAAAGTTAATGCTCTACCTTGACAGTGCGAGTGAGTGTGTGAGTTTGTGTGTGTAGGCGTGTGCTCACATTGCAGCGAGAGAGAGGAAGTGTGTGCCACTCAAGCTGTGCAGTAATGAGAAGACTAACACGCACGTCTCATCCCATGACTGAGAAATGACCCTTCCCTCCCTCTCTCTTCCTCTTTCCCTCTCATCAGATCCTCCCTCGCTCAGTGAGGTGTTTATTTAATGCCACTGTGACTGAAGCTTTTCTTAATTATGTTAAATACTGTCAGCCTTGATCAGACTCCACACTTAGCAATCACAGGTCCTCCCCTTACCCCCATCAGAGAGGGGCCGCGCACACACGCTAATGAATACAGACACAGAAGTGCTAATGAAGGCACTCGTATGTTAATTGCGGAGACACACAAGCGCTGACAGATTCGCTTAGTCTAACTAACCCAAAAATATTATGAATGTATAACAAAATAAAGAGAATTTAAAGAAGCGATGGTATTGTTTGATAAAAAAAGTGATAAGGAAATGAACACAGGGTCAGATGATGACAGTATTAGCAGTACTGTTTACAAGATTTTGTAAAGATTAATTGGTTATTGATGCGCTCTAAAAATGCTTTGTTGTTTCAAGTCCAAATTTCAACCCAAGTAAAATACTGGCAAACTCATCCTCTTGTTTAAAGTCTAATGTTTCACCACACTAAAACAGTAATAGACAAGAGTCAATTACTGTTTCACAATCAAAATTTCTACATCAGATGTCTCATTGGCTTTGTCCACACCTGATATTAAGATAAGTTTTTGTTGATCCAATTACAGGTGGACAAAGGAGACGCATATCGCCCTTTTCTGATCTTTAAGAATACTCGCTATATTCATTCATTCATTTTCTTTTCGGCTTAGTACCTTTATTAATCTGGGGTCGCCACAGCGGAATGAACTGCCAACTTATCCAGCATATGTTTTACGCAGCGGATGCCCTTCCATCTGCAACCTATCTCAGGGAAACATCCATACACACTCATACACTACGGACAATTTAGCCTGCCCAATTCACCTATACCACATGTCTTTGGACTTGTGGGGGAAACCGGAGCACCCACGCAACCACGGGGAGAACATGCAAACTCCACACAGAAATTCCAACTGACCCTGCCGAGGCTCGAACCAGCGACCGTCCTGCTGTGAGGCGAACATGCTAGTCACTACGCCACCGTGGCACCCTTACTATTCAGTATATATACACATATATACACAAACACACACAACAGTTCTGTCTGGTTCTTGAATCTGATTGTGATATTATGCAATAACGGCACTCCTACAGCCTCTTCACCCTTGTGAATCAATTAACTAATCTTCACCATTGACGTCAATAAAGTCGTTTGACAATTATTGCAGTTAATAGACAACATAATGTACTTTTGAGGCTGTTTAAGGTGAGAATGTAGTTGTTTAGATTGCACCTATGCAGTTCATTTATAAGGATTGTGCCTTTTTAAAATATTTTTAATTTCGGAGTGACAGCACGCCAGCATCCATTAGCCTTTCATACAGGGCAGAGCAAAGATAGTTGACGTTCCGCCACAAGATGGTGACAGAGATCGCATAATAAGCCCTTAGAGGAGAAAAAGAATTCAGCCTAAATTCAAACTACAGCTGATCAAATCATTATAAAACAGATAAGTGACTCTTAAGTCAAGCTCTCTCTTTTGTATGTTGTAGTGCTGTTATTATTTATACTGTAGTAATCTGCTAGTGTTTGCTTTGCTTTGGCTTTTTTTTTTTTTTTTTGGTTAATTATTGTAATATCCCTACAGCAACCAAGAAACAATAGAAAATGCCTCTAGACTGATGGCATTTCATGCAATTCAGCCTTATAATGACAATCATTCAAATACTAGCTATAAAGTAATGTCTGTGAAGTAGCACCAGTTTTGCTGTTCTGATGTCTGCTGAAGATGTGAATGAATGAAGAAAGTAGTTTCTCATACAATGGGATTTTTAGACTCTCTGTATTTAATTTTCTTTTTTTTTAATAAAAAACGATTATGTCGTCGAACTGTTGTATAAATACATTATCACACTCGTAGCTGTGCAAAATGGCTGTATATCATCACTGGTGGGACACTAAGGCACCTGCGTCCTCGTGCCAATGCATGCATTCCACCAGCTCTGATATACAGCCATATTGCACCGCTACTCATGTGATATTCCTCACATCAAATTAATTAATAATTAACTCCTATTACTAACTTAACTAGCCTAGACACTTTGTTACTAGCCTAGACACTGTTCATATTTACAGTTTAAACACATAAGACTTGTACCAAGATAAGACTTATACCAAAATGCAGACGTTATGTTTATTATCAGAGGAAGCAAGGCACAAGCTGTAAAGGTAAACCCTCATCTTGAAAATAGGCAGGAAGCAACAGCATATTTGCAATTACAGAGATAATTTTTGCTTCCTAAAAAGGGAACTTTTAGCTTGCAATAATACTATTTGTTTGTTGTTTGTTTGCTTGCTTCCATTTTACTTTATTTTACAGTGCATTTTTGTGTTGTATAGCTATCTCACAATGGGTTTGAACACAGGTCAAATATGCACCATCAACAAATACAGATACTGTTTAATCACCCAGATTCAGGAGTCCAAAAATCTGGAAGGATCAGAAGCTCCCAACTGTTGCTACTATTACGCAACCAGTGTTAAGCAAGTAAAATGGATTCATCCCACCTACTTCTGTCAGCCTTGGCTTGACATAAAAGAAAATGTGAACGCAAAGAAATCTCAATTCAAGACTTATCTTTCCTCAGTAAATCCGCCAAGAAACACAGTCGCTTCCAAAATATTATAATATCCACAACTCTGACAGACTGGTGGAATGATACAATCTCAGAATTCACCCTGGCACCCTCTGAATACACCCATCTGTTACACCACTGACTTTTTCATCAACAAATTGCAGATAAAACTGAAATAAATTGAAAGTAAAAACATCACTCACTTGCACCACCTTGTTGAAATGGATCCATTTCTTGTACTATTTAAACCAAAGCTTCAGAGTTAGAGCAGCTGTTCAAGCCCAATATATCAAATAACACTAAATTTGGTAATAAATCTTAATATATTAGCAAATACCTCATCGTTTAAAAGTACACAAGGACTTGGCATGTTATAGTCCTTCAACATATATCAACCAGTGACAGCTTTTGGACACAAATAATGAAAACACATCCTTCAGATACTTTCAGTATCGTTCAGTCAATAAAAGGCAGAGATGGCAAAAGTACACATGTCCTTTACTCAAGTACAAATGCAGAAATGCATGTTTTAAATGACTCTGGTAAAAAATGAAGTACTGAATTCAGATTTGTACTAAAGTAAAAGTATATAAGTATGGCTTCAAACATGTATCAGTAAAATGTATGAATTACTACTAGCTGTTTCATGGTGGACAGGTATTCATAACTGGACCTCACATCATATTTATACAAACTATCTTACATTTCTAAATTCTATGTACACATTTTGTTGTCTATTCTCATCTGAAAAGTACTCAAGAAATATTGTCCAATAACATTTTTCAAAATGTTCCAATTTAAAAACTGCCAGTGCCCCAGGAAATGCTTGAGGTAAGATTTACTTGATATGCAAAGTGTGTTTATTAAGAGTGGTAATCCCAGAATAAAGATGCTATTCTCTATGTGCAACTGAATCAACGCTGGTGAAAGCAATGTAGTTGGAATCAAAAAGCATACTGACGCATCTCTGCATGTGCGCAGAAAAACCAAAGCTGCTCGCCTTACACACCACTTCTGCTGGACTCTGACTCGCTGCTCTTCCCGGTTGTTAACATGCACGGCGAAAGAAGCACTTGCTGCTCATGCGCCGCTCATGCGTTGTGAAACCGGCGTAACAGCCTTTTATGCGGAGGTGACAGCTAAACTAAAGTTTAAGTAATATGATTACTAAGAATGCCTGCTGATAGATTTTTTGTATGAAGTGAAAAGAAGGGATGACGAGTCAGCGAGGTAAGACTTAAAAAACCTAATTCTCAAGTAATTCTTGAGTAATCTCAATAATTTGTCCAGTCTAAGACATCAGATATTTCTATAAAACAACATTTGTTGTATTCTAATTTCATTTAAATAAAATTATTATTTATGTAAAAGATTGCATATCACTCCAGTTATGTCTTTATGTTGTTTTCCAGTTACATTTAGGATTAGATTCTATTATTTATATAAATTAATAATTGTGCAATAACAACATATATATATGGGGCGTGCCCCAGTAGAGCTTTATGTCTAGCAACGCCCCTGGTCCCTTGTATTATCACCTTGACACAAACTCACAGCTTTCAGCATGTAGTCTTGTGGCCGACCGTTGAAAAACACATGACATTTGTTCATACACTCTAAACAATAATTTTGGAAGCCTTTATCCTAATGTCTTAGATTTAACTTAATTTTGTCCAAAACATTCTTATGTTTTTTATTTTTTTTTTTTTTAATTTTGCTAAAATAAATACTTGACATACTGGACTACAATTTAGATTTTTGCATTAGGCTAAAGCTGTTTTATCCACCATACACAGCTGTAATTATATATTTTCTTCACTTGATAAATTCCTGATCCTATATTTGCATAATTTTATTCATAAAAAAAACACCTAGCATAATATCTGTAGATGTTCTAAAATATTAGTAAAGCTAATTTAAATGAAAA
>CAIGQQ010024207.1:26949-43267 GCA_903798035.1 Danio albolineatus
ATATATACATATAGTTAGCATTTGACAAAGGACAGCTTCCAGAATCTAGTATTAAAAAGTATAAAAGTATTATAAAAATATTTTTATTTGTTAAAGTTGATCTATTAAATGCATAGTTTCTAGCGTTACGGTATGTTGTAGCAAGGGCGTAAACAAGGATGTAAACAACGAGAAATGCTGTTTGTCACCTTCAACAATTTAGCTACAAATTCATATTTATCTGTCAAACTGCTGTAAACACACACACTCTTCAGCAGCGCTGTAATGTCTCTCTATGTGGGAGCTTTCCCTGCGTTTTACATCTCAAATAACAAACTGGCAAAAGATATGTGAACGTTTCATATTACTTACACATGCTTATTCTGAATATCTGTGAAAGACACTTGTCAGAAGTTATTTTAGAGAGCAAACGTGAGGTTCAGCTGTGTCCTCTGTGTCATTTTCTGTCTGATTCAGCCTCAAACTGATACGGCTAACAGCTACTCTGACTAACAGTATTTGCATAGCGCAAAAGTGTTTGCTTGTTAGAGGCGTGACACTTTTTCTGGTGATGTGGAGCCAATCCTCGAGTCACAGCACATTATGTTAGCTGACCAATCAGAGCTTGTTGAGAGCGGGTCTATTAGAGGAACTAGGACAGTCATTTTGATGTTAGATGGGTAGCTGTATATAATCAAAGCAATATAAATATGGAAAATAACATGATTTTTTACAAACGAACCATGAGCACACATTACTTTGCATCTTATAAACACAACCAAGCCTTAAAAATACTCTCTGGACCACCCCTTTTAAAGGGAAGGGTAAATGAAACTCTGATTGGTTTAATGCACATTACGCCAAAAAACACACCCATAATAATAAAGAATAAGGACAAACCTTTTAGACCATGTGGCAGGCGTGCAGTATTTCCCAGCCATAAAATAGCAAAAGTGGATTCAGACATGCCCTAAGTGCACCTGCGCCGTACACTTTAAACCATGCACTTACAAGGTTAAAATAGAGCCCTTAGTATAGGCGCTGAATAAAAAAACGAACAGTCAGAGGCTTATGTTAAACTCTCACCGCACATGAAATGTATTTTATCTTCGTAATTCAATACTGAGGGCCTTAAAATCAATTTTAATTATTTTAACTAATCCGTATACAAGCATCACAGACAATTTTTGAGAGACAGAGAGTGAGGAGAGAATGTGTTTAATTCAAAGAGAGTGATGGAGACAAACTGAGAGGCAGATAGAGGTAATGGAAGAGACAGAGTGTGACGGTTGGAAATGCTGAGACAGACAGCGAAAGATGGAGGAGTGTCAGTCAACTCTGCTGTAATGGAAATCAGGCAGACTTTCTTAAACACCTTGTACATACTCCAACTTCTGGGGTTTGCAGCTGTTAAAGACAATATCTGTGCTTACCATCAGTAATCTGACATGTGAACAACTAAATGAATGCATTTAAAGTGTGTGAAGTCTAAAACTCCATATATAAAATCAACATAGTATAATATTTTATATAATTTTAAGGTTTATAATAATACTTAATTAATAATTGCAATTGCTAAACATAAATATATTCATTAGGTATTTATTATTTTAGTTTCTTATTTCAAGTACATTTTATATAAAGAAATGTTAACTTTTAAATATTTATTTTAGAATTTTACAATTATTTCTATTTATTTTGTCTTATTTAAAATTACACAGTATAGCATAACATAGTAAATTGTTTATTTACATATCTGTTCTTAGATATATGTTAATTAATTTATTCATTAATTAATTCATTCATTCATTCAATTTGAAATGTTATCAAAACTGTGCTTGTGCTTTGTCATTGCAGAGTTTGGAGTGCATTTTAGTATGATTATTTAAATGAAAATGCTCTACAGTACCACCACAACACAATGAAATTATTTATATGCATAAATACACCTTACCATCAATTGACCCTACCTATCAGAGAGCTACACAGCTTGTTAAATAAAATATCTTACCTGATTAATAAATAGGAAGACAACTTTAAAGTAGATTTAAATTCTGACAATTTCTCAGGAACCATAAAAAATTATACAAATGGAAAAAAAAAGTTTTATTGTTGTTTGAAGTGTCTTTGTTTTACAACTGGCAGATTGCAGCTTAGCATATAGTCAGTCAGTATTCATGCTACAGCTTCATGCGACAACTGAATTGCCAGATATGGAATGCAACAGGTGACAAGGTTTTTGAATTAAACTCTCATTTGATCATGTCAGCACAAATATTTTGACTTTTTTTAAATGTTAAAAAACATACTGACTTATTCTTTTAATCAAACACATGATTCTGACTCTAACTGATAGAATCTAACACAAAGGCCTACTGATTGAGTAACAGGGGTCCTAAGTTGTTGTTTTTTTACACAAAAATAGGAATTTATTTCATTAACTACTGCTAATAGATCATATTTTAGGAATCTTATACAACATACTATTTATCGTCATACAGGCTGAAAGACAGGTTGAGCCTTTCATAATTAAAGAAATTGTATACACAAACCATTCCAAATAACCTTAATACTTTATGTCAAATTGAGTCACTGCGGCTTAGTGGGTAGCACGTTCGCCTCTCAACAAGAAGGTCACTGGTTCGAGCCCTGGATGGGTCAGTTGGCATTTCTGTGTGGAGTTTGCATATTCTCACTGTGGTTGTTTGGGTTTCCTCCGGGTGCTCTGGTTTTCCCCACAACTCCAAAGACATGTGGTATAAGTGAATTGGGTAGGCTAAATTGTCTGTATGAGTGTGTGTTTCCCAGAGATGGGTTGCATCTGTGTGAATGAGTGTGTATGGATGTTTCCCAGAGATGGGTTGCAGCTGGAAGAGCATCCACTGCATAAAACATATGCTGGATAAGTTGGCGGTTCATTTAATTTATAAGCACACAAAAATGACAAATGTTCACAATTTTCTGTGGATCTAAAAACTTACAAGCATACCATAACGATTCAGAGTTAGACTAGACTTGTGAGGCCTCAGACTGACAGCTGCGTATTTTGGCAACTTTGAATGGTCAAGGACCACCCATGATGCTATATGACAGACAGGTTAATCGACCAATCATATTTCATCTGTACAGCATCATGTTTAGGGGTGTGGAAACAGCAGCCTGGTCTCACGAGGAAACATAACTATTTTACGTTTTGTCCGTTTAGTGGCTATTTTGTAGGAGTTCAGTTGTACGAAAATATATGATTTTAAAAAGCAACCTAAACCCAACCGTCATTGGGGATGAGCAAATCATACTAAAATGAAATTGCACGAATTCCTATTAATTAGCCACTAGATCAAAAAGTTTTACAAATTGTTGTGGGATCGTATTGGAAAATGCCAACACAATAACAGCCCAAAATGCAACTATTTCCTGACTGAATGAAATGGTTGTGAAAAAAGACCTAAATAGAAAAAGACTTTTTACAGTTCTGAACAATGTCTCACTCTTATCAGTATGACCAAATGACAAAATATTTGATGCATTTTTCCACTTCCATTATGGAAAAAAAGAGTGTGAGTAAGCACACCTGCTTGTATCTCGACGTCAAGAGTTGAAGCCTATGCTGTGAACCTCACATAATTTTAAAGAGCCCATATTATACATTGAAAAGGGTCATATTTTGGTTTTGGGGGTCTCCAACAACAGGCTGATATGCATGCAAGGTCAAAAAAACACATTCATTGTCTTTTAATATTCATTTATTTTTACCTCATTATCCCAGCAACTCTCATATGAATCGTTCAGCGATTCATTTGTTCCAAAACTCCTCCTTAGCATGATGCTAATCTGTGCTGATTGGACCGATGACCCAGTCTGTTGCGATTGGTCAACAGTGCTCATTGTGAGAGACTGCCTACCACGGCTTGTCAATATGGAAGTAGTCATAGTGTGTGCGTGAGCGTATCTGCTAACACTCCCGTTTTACCCGGGAGTAGCACGTATTTACTGCAGCGCCCGAAAACATGCTTCACAGTAGTTACTGACATCACAGTACCCGGTCCTTAATAATGTTATTCAGACATCTCACCCCCGAAACCTAACCTCCCCGATCTCCCAGCATATTGCTCTATTCTTAACCATAAGTAAAAACAGCGAGACACATTCAGTATTAATACACACAATGGCAAAAGCTGAACTATTATAAACCTTGGACACCACGCGTGTGTAGGAACAGCTGATGGTGGCCATAGCAACGACAAACAGCAGAGGAACACGAGCTAACAAACACATTTTAATCCGTAAACAAAGCGACATGCGTCGTGTTTTCAATGTGGCTTTAATAATTAATAATAATAATAATTCCTTACATTTATATAGCGCTTTTCTGGGCACTCAAAGCGCTTTAAACAATGGGGGGATCTCCTCATCTACCACCAGTGTGCAGCATCCACCTGGATGACGTGACGGCAGCCATTTTTCGCCAGACCGCACACCACACACCAGCTGATTGTTGGAGAGGAGACAGAGTGATGAAGCCAATTATGATATGGGGATGGTTAGGAGGCCATGATGGACAGAGGCCAGAGGGCAGATTTGGCCAGGATTAAACCCCTACTCTTTTTCAAAGGACATTCTGGGATTTTTAACGACCACAGAGAGTCAGGACCTCAGTTTAACGACTCATCCGAAAGACGGCACTCACTGAGCAGTATAGAGTCCCCATCGCTATACTGGGGCATTAGGACCCACACAGACCGCCGGTTGGGCACTCCCTGCTGGTCTCACTAACACCACTTCCGGCAGCAACCCAGCTTTCCCATGGGGTCTCCCAACTGACCGGGGCAGCCCTGCTTAGCTTTAGTGGGCGACCATTTGAGAGTTGCAGAGAGCTAGCTGCCTTTAGCGACATTAGAATGTAAGGAGTTAACCAGATACACTGCAAGCGATTACAAGTAACAAAACACAATTAAATACATAACTTGCAAGCTAGAGAAAACACACTTACTCACATGGAGGGAATGAAGAAAGAAGGAGGGGTTGGATAGAGGGTTGCAGGCTAGATTCACGGTGGCAGGCCAGATCGGCAGTCAAGCCACTGGGAAATGTGACGGTGCTCCCTAAGGCCAGCCCGCCCCTGCATACATCAATAGTCTTTTCTGATCCTTCCTTTAACAAACGGTCGACGAATCCTCCATCATAAGCGTGTAGATTTCAGAAGCACTCCTCAGAGGGAACACAGCACAAGGCTGGGGCTATAACGCTGAGGCAGTTTTGTAAAAATAAAACTCAACCACTGACTCTTTACAGTTTCATTTTTGGTTCATCCACACACTTCCAATAATATCCAGTTGAGCAAAGTGTCTTCGCGATATGTTTCAACATGTCTGCTACAGCGTTCTTTTCAGTGTTGCCAGATGTAGCTGACTGATTCCAGCCCAAAACCAAAAGGTTTTCACCTGCACGATTAAATTCAAACCCCCCCAATCTGGCAACACTGGTTCTATTACCCGCTGCTGTGTTTGTGGGCAGGGCCGGGGGTTTCAAATCTTCCAGGGTTTGTGCGCGCACAAATGGGCGGGGCTTAAGTTTCATATTCACATCATGCCAAAACTGCTAAAGACTCATTATAACAATGATTAATTTGAAGCACTATGAGTCGACTCTTTTATAGATGAATCAATAGTTTTAAACACTGTGCACTTTCAGATTTAAGCCTTAGCTAGACATTTCACTTCACTTAGAGCTGTGTTACACACTACATGCAAGCTCATTTTCAAAGACTCATAAAAAGGGGCTCTTTAATATTCTAGTGTTTAGTTAAATTGATAAATTCTCACTGTCACAAAGGTATTCTCATGACAACAGACAGGTGTGCAGGCTCTAAATCATTGATTCACAAATCTCAGAAGACATTTTTATTTAAAAAAATTATAATAAAAATTTAAAAAAACATCGTGCTACAGTGTGCACTTTGCTGACAGCCATGATGATGCCAATAGTATGTTTTGTGATGCCAATATTATGTTTATGTTTTCAGAAAACAGCTATAATTATAAAGATGTAGATAAATTATATTGTTGGGATCATTCTAAGAATTAATTTTAATTAATTAACGATAAAACATTGAACGCCAGTTAGAATCCACTGAAATGTGAAGGGCTTGCTAAATTTAAAGCTACATTGTGGGGAAGCTAACTGCTTGATGTTAAGCTCACTTTTCTAAGATTAGTTAAAAATTATGACCAAGTAAAAACAATTGAGAAAGAATGATGAAATACAAATTGAAGTGTAAAAATAAAAGTACCTCAGATATCCAATACTAGTTCCTAGCCTTTTTATATTGCCTCCTTTGAAAATACTGGGGAAATAGCCTGTGTTGTTTATATTCTAGTACACTGACTACAATTGCTAAATTCATTTGGCTAGATTGATACATTTTTAAAGAAAGATTCACTGGTCAGATGTGGTCATAGCACAGTAAGGACACCTGCTGGTTACTAAGGGTGATGCCAAATGAAAAGAGTAAACTAAATATGAGCCGATTTCCATTGTTCATCAGTGAGGACGCACAAATATTCATTGTTATATTTATATTGATAGTTTTCATGCTTGGTGTGAACAGGCCTTAAATGTTGCAGTCTTAGGCTGTCTCCGCATCTGTTCTTTTATATTTGGAGAGTCAAAAAGTCTAAATTGTTGATTTATTATGTATTCACTGACAGTGATATCGGTACCGTTTGCATATAGTTTGACAAATTGTGATAGTCTGCTGGAATTAATATTATTATTTTCAAATTATTATTATTATTTTTTGGTAATGGTTGTGCAATGTTGATTTGACACTTAAAATTCCATCATTCCTTTAACTGTGGTAACTCACATTTACTGTAACACAAGTGCATACACACACAATCAACCACAGATGACCCCCGCTATGCCTGTAAGGGAAATAACTGTCTAAAATCTCCCTGTACAGCTTAAATTTCACAGTCTATGGCCTGTAGCGACAAAGCACTCTCGCCTTATTATAAGTCTGGTTCAAGCCCCGGTTTGACAGAATTAGGATGAAAGGAAGCATTGTGAGCAACCGGTAATATGTCTTATGACTGTAGACATCTAAAGAAGCACAGATAGCCACGTTTGCCTGGTCAGTAACAATAACTGCTTACAAAGGCACGAGAAGATCCCAATCAAAGCCTGTACGTGTAATTAAATGGATTCGTTGCCCAGCGAGGGTGTATCTGTAGGACCCGAGGCTACAATATTCATTGAGAGCCGACGCGGGAGAGACAGCAGGCCCTGAGACAGCGCTTTATGAGAGATGGAGACGAGCGCGCTGATGACAGGTTGTCTCGTGTTGAGGAAACCATGAGCCATGGGTTCAGGTTTGGACTTCAAAGCTCCTGGTTTAAGCTGATAATCGAAAGGCATGTGGGCTGGAAAATGTATGGCTGAAACAAAGACTTGATTACTATTGTAGCAGTGGGCCCTCGGGCTAGAGGTGAAGATCATGGTAGCTTGCTTTCTGACACCTTTTATGCCTATTAGATGTTCGGTTACATCAGAGTCAGGGCTAAAGGGCAGTGCCATTTGGTGCAGATATTGTGTGTGTGGGTGAGTGTATGTGATGTTTAAATACTGTATAGAAGATACAGTTGAAGACAGAATTATTAGCCGCCCTGAATTATTAGCCCCACTGTTTATTTTTTTCACCAATTTCTGTTTAATGGAGAGAAGATTTTTTCAACACATTTCTAATCGTAATAATTTTAATAACTTATTTCTAATAACTGATTTCTTTTATCTTTGCCATGATGACAGTCAATAATATTTTACTATATATTTTTTTAAGACACTTCTATACAGCTTAAAGTGACATTTAAAGGTTTAACTAGATTAATTAGGTTAACTATGGAGGTTTGAGTAATTAGACAAGTTGTTTTATAAACATGGTTTGTTCTGTAAACTATTCATAAAAAAAATTCTTAAAGGGGCTAATAATTTTGATCTTAAAATGTTTTTTTTTATTATTAAATCTGCTTTTATTCTAGCCCAAATAAAACAAATAAGTCTTTCTCAAGAAGAAAAAAATATTATCAGAAATACTGTAAAAAATCACCTTGCTCTGTTAAACATCATTTGGGCAATATTTGAATTTTGAATTAAAAAAAAAATTATATATATAAAAAATAAATAAATAAATCAAAGTGAGGCTAATAATTCTGACTTCAACTGTATATAATAAGTGGTAAGGTAAAACAAATGCAAAACAAAGAAGCAAAGAAAACATTGGATAAACTCATCGAATATAAATGAAGTAATTTAATCAACTATATTCATTATACCATGTATAATATACTAATAATGCATTTACCTTCTGAAATATTTATGCAAATGCTATGCTAGTCATGCATATGCTATAATATATGAATCACATATTTTAAATAAGCAATAATCTGGATTAAAAAACAACAACAAATACATATTATATATTCATTCATTCATTTTCTCTTCGGCTTAGTCCCTTTTATAATCTGGGGTCGCCACAGCGGAATGAACCGCCAACTTTTCCTGCATATGTTTTGCGCAGCGGATGCCCCTGCAGCTGCAACCCATCTTTGGGAAACATCCATACACACTCATTCACACACATACACTAGGGCCAATTTAATTCATTCATTCATTTTCTTTTCGGCTTAGTCCCTTTATTAATCCGGGGTCGCCACAGCGGAATGAACCGCCAGCTTATCCAGCATTAGTTTTACGCAGCGGATGCCCTTCCAGCCACAACCCATCTCTGGTAAACACATCCACACATTGTCATTCACACACATACACTACGGACAATTTTAGCTTACCCAATTCACCTGTACCGCATGTCTCTGGACCACGGGGAGAACATGCAAACTCCACACAGAAATGCCAACTGGCCCAGCCGGGGATCGAACCAGCGACCTTCTTGCTGTGAGGCGAACGTGCTAACCACTAGGCCACCGTGGCGCCCTAGGGCCAATTTAGCATACACAATTAACCTATGGGTATGTCTCTGGACTTGTGGGGGAGACCGGAGCACCCGGAGGAAACCCACGCCAACACAGGGAGAACATGCAGACTCCACACAGAAATGCAAAACTGACACAGCTGAGACTCGAACCAGCGACCTTCTTGCTGTGAAGTGATTGTGCTACCCACTGTGCCACTGTGACACCTTATATTATATATACTGTATATAAATCTACTCATGAAAGACACACTCCCTTTTTCAAAGTGACAGTAAATATATTTACATCGTTATAAAATCTGTAGAATAGCATGCTCTAAATGTAAACTGTATATATTCATAAATAATGCTGAAAAAAAAATCAATGGAAGCAATGTTTCTTGAGCCCTGATTTGAGAAGTTAGCACAATTTCGAAGAGATCTTGTAAAGCGTAATGTGACCGAAAAAAAAGCATTTTTATATTACAAAGATGCTGTTTTGTTGTTGTTTTTTATAATTCACAATGTTTCTTAACTATCTAATATAAGTGTATAATAAAATCTAATGTAATAATTAAATAAAATTATACATTTTACATGTATACATTTTTTAACACATATTTTATTTGTATATTTTAAATAACATTTTTTTATATAAAAAAAATTAATATAAACATAAGGTTTTGTTTTAATAAAACTGGTTAATATGTCTCAGGGAAGTCTTATTCAATCCAATCCATCACTGTGTGAGGAAATTTAATTTCATAAATGTGATCTCGGATTTTCTAGGGACCCACCAGGCCTCCATTTCGACCCAAATTCTGTTCCATCTCCAGTCACACTCAGTGTTATAAAACAGCTGAAAAACAAACCTCAAATATTTACTCTGAGCTCAGCCATACTCATTTCTGTCCTCGCCGTATATCATATGATTATACCATGGAAAATACACTCAAATTTCAAGAAAGGCTTTGTTGGTAATTTCGGGGATTAAAGTGATGATAGAAGACAGCGAAGAAGAAATATAGAGCATATTGGTCGCACACAACCATGATTCCCTGAGGGACAATCTTTGCCTTTATTACATCTCTGGACTCACTATGTTATTTTCTCTCTCATTCTGTCTCCCTCACACACACTCAATCTCTGTGATACTTAATCTGAGTCACAACACACATGGAATTTGTGAGACATGGACAGGGCTTTGCAAGGGCCTCTCTTTTGCTGTGTGTGTGTTTGTGTTTGTTTACTTGAAAAGCTGATGAAATTCCTGTGAAATCTATAGCTCTTCCTTGACCGTACTTGCTGTTGTGTGGACACATTCGGTTTACTGAATTGTCACCGAGAGCCAATCTGTTTGTGTACTTGTGATGTTTCCGGGTCCAAGTCTCTACTTATTTGAAATGGGAAAACTCTCAGTAGCAGTTTATGACTTACCTTTTTCAGTCATATCACAAATTCAAGCAGGTCTTTTACAAAATCAAGGTGCACAGTACCATTATTTGGTGCATTGCAGAGAACACTATTTTTAGGGGAAATATCATACAAATCTGACTTTTTCCACACTTGAGTGTTATTATCAGGTCCCTGTTGTATCTACCAACTCAGAAAATGTGAAAATGGACAACCCAGTACATTTACTTTGGTAAAAGTTCATGTTAGCATTTAGGGTGTAGCTGCATGAGATTAACTGGTTTTGTTGTTTCTGGAGTATCAGAATTGCATGTGAAGGCTCAACCCTTTTTTTTTTTTGGAAAGTTGCATCTCATTTGGGGCAACACTGTGCCGTAGTGGGTAGCACGATCGCCTCACAGCACACCAAGTGGGTCGGTTGGTATTTTTGTGTGGAGTTTGCATGTTCTCCCCGTGGTCGCGTGGGTTTCCTCCGGGTGCTCCAGTTTCCCCCACAAGTCCAAAGACATGTGGTATAGGTGAATTGGGTAGGCTAAATTGTCCGTGGTGTATGAGTTTGAATGAGTGTCTATACATGTATCACAGAGATGGGTTGCAGCTGGAAAGACATCCGCTGTGTAAAACATATACTGGATAAGTTAGCGGTTCATTATGCTGTGACGACCCCAGATTAATAAAGGGGTTAAGCCGATAAGAAAATGAATGAATGAAAGAATGAATGCATCTCATTAGCCTTTAAATGAAAATCAACTTTTATAAGCTGTTTGGACAGAACTGTGGGTAGATATAGTGTGTCCACAGTCATATTGGGGTGATATAAAGACAATTAGTCTCTTATTTTAAATTTCCTGATGTGGTTTCCCTGCCCATCGAATTGATTGTCAGCCACATATTAACATGTCTTCATAGTAACGCATATAATCATATCAACAAGGCAGGACGTGTGCAAAGCAAATGGGATTAAAAGATCTGTTGAGCTCGCTGTTATCTTCAATCATCCTCAAATGTGATCAAGAATGTGTTTTACAAGTTTAACATGTTTTTAAAATCGCTGTGATTCTTCACACTTCATTGTGTGTGACTCACTGTTGCAGAAAGGCTTGAATAAACTCCACAACAAATACATCAAATAGTCATTAAGAATGTTCTTACTGAAGTATTTCTCACAAACAAGATCTGTTTCCTTCATGCATGTCACTTATGTTTATCTGACGCAGCCAAGGCGGAGATTGAGGCACACTCTGACAGGCACGTGGGAACAGTCGGCGAGGAGAACCAGCGTTAAAGGCACAGGCTACAAAAACAGCTACATAGTGTTTAGAGCAGAAAATTCAAACATTCTAAACTGCATAATAAATAATCTGATGGGTATGTTGAGCTGAAACTTTACAGATGTATTCTGTAGACTCAAAAGGCTCATCTTTAATCTTAAAAAGGGGGTAAAATAGGTGCCCTTTAAAGCGCAATTGTTGTTGCAACACAATGAGTTATTTTGAGTTATTATACAGTTGTTTTGGTGTTCTTGGAGCTTTGTATGATTACACTTAAACCACTGAAGTCACATGCAATATTCTAAAAATGTTTTTGCTTTATTTTCTTGACTTTCAAGAAAGTCCCAACTTGTCTTGGGACTGCTTCTCTCTACACTGTAAAAAGTGTTTCATTGGATCAAAGTAAAAAAATTGCGTCAACTTGTTACACCTAATTACTTTACTTTATATCAACTTAAAATTTTTACTTTGGCTAAGTAAGGATCATTTAATTCTTTTCAAAGCAAAAAGTATCTTTGAGCCAAATCCTTTTTTTAAGTTTAATGAAATCAATGTTTTAATGTTTTCTCTTTGTATTAACTTAATTCTTTTACTTTACATCTAACTGAATATCCAACCAAATTCAATTTAAAATATTAATGTATTATAATAAAACGTATTTGCTTTCAATATGTGCACTTTTATCATGTCTAAGATGAATGACTTCAAGCATAAAATTTTTGACAATTTATTTTGGCCAAATGCAACATTTTTAACAATGTGTACAGTATCCTCATACAAATACACACTGTCGAACAATGTGAACATCATAGACCTGACAATTCTTGTTATAAAACATTTCTACAATGAGTTTACTGTTGTAAAAACATACTGTACATCAGGTTTTAGAATCCATATACAAAGACACTGGATACAATGTAACTTCACCATTCTGGATTCTGTAATCTTTCCATGAACAGTCACTAAGAACTGACTACACAATCAAATCTTATGAATTCTTTTGAGATTAAAACCTCTAACGTTAGCCCAAAAAATGGCTTAAAATCGGAAGTGTAAAATTAAACACTTAATAAATTTGTACCAAATTAGCCAATGGTAGAAAGAGAGGTAGAAAGAGAGGTCTTCACCTTCAAGGAATAGTTTACCTAAAAATGAAACTTCTCTCATATTTGTCATAAAATGTCTCTGAACCTAATTTAATTAAAGTTAAATACTTTGAATGGCCTAATGATGAGTAAACAACGTAAGAATTTTCATTTTTGGGTAAACTATTTAACACTTTATACAGTCCAACATTTTCAACGAAATTTACCATAAGCAGAACATTGTAGCAGGGTCACAGGAAACAAATTTACTCCTGCAGCAGAGAGGTTCTGCACCCTTCAGCACATCTACTTACTCCTGCAGCTTTGAAAAAAGGTTCTGCACCGTTCGGCTCATCTGCTTGCTCTCCTTGATTATTTTTTGAAAGGTCTCAAAGGTATATTTGAGTCCTTCAGGATATTTTAAATTCAGTGCATAAATGAGTCCAAACATCATGGCACAGGCACATGCAACAGAGGGCAACTCATGTGGTACTTCCACACCATCAATGACAATGGAAATGTCCAGTGCACAAGTAAGAGCATCACTTTCACGGATCACAAATAGTGCCATGGTGGTCTTTTCAAATTCACTCACTACTTCCTCTCTCTGGTCAGCCTAAAAAGATACAAGAAAATAGAGTAAATAAGGCAGTTTGGGGGAAAAAATCATTTTGTATTCCTTCATCTGAAAATTTATTACAAAATTTAGCTAGCTAGTTAGCCATTATAGTGGTCAATGTAGAGCCCAAATGTCTATTGCCAACTTTCATTAAAATGTCCTCATTTGTGTTCAGCATTAAAAAAAAATTGGTTTATGACAAGACAACATTTTAATTTTTGGGTGAAGATGTACTTTTACACTCTCTTTGGCTTCAAAAATGCTTTTAACATTTGTACAAACTAACAGTTCCATGTGACCATTGTAGACATATTTGTTGAGTGCAGTAACACAATGACCAACCAGAGGCATTTATTACTCTACCCAACAGTGTTCAAAATGCAGATTTAAGGGAAAACTACTCCTGTAAGAGTTTATTACTTTCAAAATTCAGCCACCATTTACACACCCTTTTGTCATTTTAAATCTGAAAGAAAGTGTCCTCTGCAAAATTTTGAACAATGTTGGTAACAGCCCCTATCCACTATTATTTTATTGACACAAAACCAATGCAAGTGAATAGGGGCTCTTAAAAACATTCTTCAAAATATATTGTTTTTTATTCTGTGAAAGAAGTCACACAGGCTGATGTGTAAATGATAACACAACTACTTGAACTACTTTAAAGTAATCTGTCATTTCCGTCAAATATGGTTGGAGAAAATTTTAGAAGTTTGCATTGTCCACATTACCTGGTATTCTTTGATCAGACAGCTTGCATCTTCACCAAGGTACATGATTAGGCACTTCAGCAGGTACTCTCTTCTGAGGTCTATGTCCAGGCTCTAAAAAGGTTCAAGATGCATTGTTTCATTAGACCAAAACACTATTAATTGATTGCCACAAGCAATTTTGTTTGCATGCAAACAATACCTGATCCAAACCTTTAATAGTGTCCTTAGTTTTTTCATGGATGACTCCACCTTTGCTCCTAATAACCTGGAGAAACTGAGAGCTCTGTCAGTCCAAAGAGGCCAAAAATCTCGATTGTAAAGATAAGGTCATGATGCGCAAAAATTCAGCATTAATCTATAAGTAAGAGAAACAGAAAATATACTTATTAAAAAAAGTTACTTTGAGAACTAGTTGTAAAAATACATATAAACACAAACCATCAAACAATAACAAGGTATAATTAGGTTATCTTAGACATTTTCAAAAACACTAGATGCTACAACCCCATGGTAAAAATTCAGGATTAGTCACTTACATTTTAACATTTATCAATAAAATAAATGCTTTTACCTCCTCTTGTTGAAACGGCGCTGGCCATAGTACTTGCAGTTTCTTAACACTAGGTTTGTTTTCCACAATCTTGTAAATCAAGATGCATACTAGACACATGAAATAGCATGGGAAATGATGACTTGTTTTCTGGGGAAAAGAAAAAAAACACCACAAAATTAAATGATTTTTTGCTTAAAACATGCTAAATAATTTGCCAATGGGATAAGAAAAATAATCTTAATGAGATATAATCTCACACAGACGTTTTAAGCATCACATTTCTTCTCTAGTCTTGATTTAAGATTTTTTAAATATTTGGACTGGAAACAAGAAAAAAATTACAAAGTAAGAATTTTTTTTTTTTTGCACTGTAGCTTCATGTGTGTAAAGTGCAAAGTAAATCTACCACCGCTGCTTTACTTTTGTTATTAACTCTTTCACTGGTGAGATTAAAAGATTCTATCTGGTCCAAAGAGTGAGTTTTGCTAGGCGATCATTATTTTAGAATGCTCACCCTTAATGTTTCCATCGCGACACGTCATGTTTGTCACGTGACACACCCCAGCCACAATAGCGCTGTGTGACAGATGTATACCTTTTATTATGCATTTCCGTTTTAATCCAAAATTTATAAGTGAGCTAAAACTAAAGTTTTTTTTTAATAATCATACAACTTCGCGTCACGTGACAAGACGAATCGATTATGAAACTCGTTGCCAATGCTTTTAGTAATTGATTCGTTGTTGCAGCCCAAAGGTTCAGTTTAGCATGAATAAAGTCTTTTGACAATGAACAGTGGTTTGTCCTGAGAATTTCTGAACTATTGGCTTTGGAAACACCACAATCGAGTTACCTGCCAATGAGAATGGTGGGGTAGAGCATAGGACAGAAAAAGAAAAATAATAAAACTGACCATCCAATAGCAATAATAAAGTGCAAATTACTTACATTTTTCATGTCACTGAATTAATTAAAACCCTTCAAATTGTTGTTCAGCAGTACTCAATCCTATAAAAGACAAAGAGAAATGACAAACTGGCTCACATATAAGTAAACAGAATTCAACACATCACCGGTCAATAATTTGTCTGTTTCCCATACATTTCTCCTCAGTTTTGCGATGCCACTGCACTAACTGCGCATCCAGATACTGAGAATGGGTGCCTGCTTGTTTTGTTTTCACAGTTTACCTTTTCAAAGCCTATTTTATCACCGTTTTAAATATAATTTAATGGTTGGCATGCTTTGCATGACATTATTTAAAAAATGTGAGTGTCAATATCTGTTAAAAATTAGCCAAACTTTTGCTGTAGGTCTAACTGTGGACTACAGTGTCGGTGCTGGCACTGGTTAAAATGCATGTAGAGAAGCTGTCAAAAGCAATATTTATTATTTATTTTTGACATTTTACACACACATAAATATAGTACATTTATTCATTTTATATATATATATATATATATATATATATATATATATATATATATATAAAATGTTTAATTTAATTTCAAAGTATTATTTATGTCTAGATGTAAAATAGAAAAAAAAAAATCTTTTGATGTCGCTTCATAGTTCTTGTGGGGTTAAATGCATTCATTGCAGTACTATTTTCATTCACAAACAAAAGCAATATATTGAAAACATCAGGAAAGCAAATTGCGTTTACAGCTTCTCTAGAAGCATTTTGACCGCTGCCAGCACCCATACCGTAAGTGCGCGA
>CAIGQQ010024211.1:0-12060 GCA_903798035.1 Danio albolineatus
TGATTTAAATAAGGGGATACTTAATTGTAATGTGTTTATCCCAAAATCCTTTGTGTTCTTTAACGTTTTGCATAGTTGCATGGAGCAATTAGCGGCTGTAAGTGCAGGACAGATGATGGAAATGTTTTTAAAGAATCCCGCTCCCACAAGCAGTTCATGCAAATCTGACTTGGCGAACGCTAAGGCAAAAACCAGAAAATATGACAAATCTTACATTGTGTTTGGAATTACCTGCATGTTAAAGCAGGGAGTCGATAGACCCCAATGTGTTCTTTGTAAAGAGATTCTCTCCAACGAATGCATGAAACCATCCAAGCTCAAGCACCATCTACAGCAGAAACATCCCAATGAGGCAGAAAAAATCGACTGACTATTTCAAACATCAGGAGTTGTGTTTGGACCGGCAAAGGGGTCCCCCGCAAGGAATCATCATTTTTGGGGGTCCCCGAGATTCAAAAGTTTGAAAACCCCTGTCCTAAACAACGACATAACTCGCAGCTGAGCTATCACAGTACGTTTTTCGTTTTCGTTTCGTTTGGGAAAAGAATGAGGTGGCGAATGTTTCCCAAAACCGAAATTCCTCTGTTGCAGATCCATCGATTGAACTTATAACGTAAAACCAGCCCAGGCTCATTCTGAGGACATAGTCCCGAGTACGTTTCTGGAGGCCGCGGAATACGTCCCGTTGTGTACGTCTCTTTGCACTTTTTGCTTTGGCAAGTCCACGAGAGGCCGCTGCAGACGCTTTTTTTAGATCTCAAATGTCTCTCGCGAGTGCCGTTCAGGCCTGCCGTTCTTGCGTAAACCCACCAGAGGCCGCTGTCGGCCGACCGTTTTTGGCTGACTGAATGACTGACTGACCATCCGATCAGACTGACACACCCTCCCCCTTACCTAAACCCAACCAAAATCTTATCGATCGACCACCCAGCCACCCACACACTTTCCTGAACCCAACCAACAGATTTCAAAAAAAGCGATCCGGAATAAAACAAAATCCCCTCGTCTCATTTTTACCACATTTTCAGACTTCACCGCATTCTCACCCTGTTATTTACTGGTTTACCTTGTTATATGGATTCTGTGTTTGTCTTACCTGCTTTCTGGAACCGCTCCTCGCCGGACTCGAACCCTGGCGTCGTTGTGGTGGTCAACTCCTCTCCGCATCTCGAATCCGCCGATGAACACGGCGAGCTAATGGGATAAACTGGTTGCAGCAGTAAAGTCGTCCACATGAGAAGAAACGGCGTCACACCGCCCCTTAGCGTTCGTTTAAAAAAAGTGAAACGCATCCATACGTACCTCTGACCACATAATGTGCGGTCTCCAGAAACGTACTCAGGACTACGTTTTCACAATGAGCCTGTGTTGCGTAAAACGCCCATAATGATGCTTTAAATGGGGTGGAGTAACAACTTCTTTAGAGAAGAACCCCATCATTTTTTGTGTGCAAATGGTATTGTTTTACACCACATCCATTTAAAAAGAAAAAAATTAGTTTTGGTAAAACATGCACTCGTGTTCCATTTTAATTGAAATATAGGGAAATGGCACATATAGGGTCCATGTTTCCTTAACAAATATTGAGAATATGCCATATTCTATTCTAAAATCACTTAAAAAAAACCTAACACAATTTCTAATCTTAAATAAACAGCATAGAAATAAATGAGGCTTGTTAAAAAAAGAAAGGCATTAGATATTTATTAGGAAATGAAAAAAATCCTACTTTAATTTTTATTTATTTATTTATTTATTTATTTATTTATTTATTTATTTATTTATTTATTTATTTATTTATTTATTTTTTAAAGTCTATTTTTACAATTTGACACATTCAAGCCACAGCAGAAATGTGCAAACTGTCACGCCTGCTTTACCAACAGGAAGGCACAGGAGAGCAGGATTATCAAAATATGTATATTTATTAACAATTACTTGCATGGAAGAACATCGGGTGAAGACAGACATGATGATGATGATGATGATAATGACACACAAGGAATGAACACTGGTGAAGGACATAATGACATGGCTGGAACTGGAAAAAAGGAGCACATGGTGGAGGTTACATGGTGAAAACAAACACATGAGGAAGACTGGGTGTGACACTAACCAAAAAGCCTATGTCATATAAGCTGCGTCCCAAATGACACACTATACACTATGCACTCATGCACTATGCACTTATGCACTTACACACTCAACAGCATAGTATATGTATGTAGTTATGTCCCAAATGGAGCACTAATGGCTTTTATACTAAATGGAAGTTCAAACCATTTCCCTGATGACGTTTGATGGTTGCCAAATGAATGAAATAAATGACCAAAATACCAAATAATACCTGACATGAGTATAATCGCATTCACCATCGGGAGGCGCTATAATCACTCTTATAGAAGAATTTTGCTTTCACGATCCAAAATAAATAAAGTAATCCAACATGTGCGCCCGATAGCTCCGCCCCTTCCATTACGTATGCAAAGCTGCGGTTGTTGAGTGCGTGAAGTGTCCATCAGTCCACACTTCATTTCACTGGTGGAATGAGTGCATCATTCGAGTAATTAAAGTGCACTTATTATTTGTAGAGTTTTCAATGTGAACGCAGTACAGATACTATTTATACAACAAAATAGCATAGAATAGTGCATAAGCATGTGATTTGGGACGCACCTATAGAGAACAGATACTTAATAAATAACCTACTATAAAGTAAAAGCATTAACTTAAACTAAACATTTTTGTTTTCACAAGCTTTGAAGACAATGTAAATTCCACTTTTAAATAATAGTCATAGATTTCATAATGAGCTAAGGCTATGTTCAAAATGGTATAATTGATTTCAAAGTGCACTATGAAGGTAACGCAATTGTCAACATGAAGATCGCTAAAACAAGAGTACAAGTTTGCGATGCAGTTGCAAATGTTCATTGGAACGATGAATTTGGGACACACTAATTCAGCGAACTAGTTTGTAACGATGGATCTTAGTTGATCCTTAGTTGTCTAACAATGATTTTTGGTAACGCACCCTAGGTCAATTTCCTCAGATCTCAGACTTTTTTAATACCAACAGAACAGCTGCTTATTGCATATTTTCATTTTTAGAAATGAAAAACCATAGAGGCCATTGTGTGAAAATCACAGCAGATCAGCAGTTTCTGAAATACTATATGTAAAACCAGAAACCTTGTTCAAAATGTAATTGTTGCATAATTATTTTTTGAAACGTACAGTAATAGCCAACAATACTTTGTATTAGTCAAACTTTTTAATTTTACTTTTATGCCAATAATAATTTGAATGTTAAGTAAAGATCATGTTCCAGGCAGACATTTAGTAAATTCCCAACTATGCATTACTAAGAACTTAATTTTAAGAACTTTATTTATTTTTAGGAAATTATATATCATTTTTAATCATTCGATTCTAGATTTTAAAATAGTTGTATCCAGTGTTGGGTAAGTTACTTATTACTAATTAATACTAATTACTAATTACTTAATCAATATTGTATTAAAAATATGTATCTAATTACTGTGTCTGAAAAGTAACCTGATTACTCAATAAGTAATTTAACTAAATACTTTTTGAAATCCCTATAAATCTTATAGAGAATTAACTAATAAATACTTAGATAAAACATATGAGTCAAACATGAAATAGTTTAGCCTTTTAGTTTTTTGAATCATCTTTATTATATTCTATTTTTTAAAAAAATCTATAATAATTACATGCATAATAGTTTTTAGTATGCAATGTAACCTTTAGGAACACAATATAGCAAAAAATATATTATTCAGCATATCTATCGATCAGGCAGTGCTGCTTTTTTGCCAGAGACAGGTATTTTGTTTAATATGCACCTAAAAGATTTTGCGATAGAAACACTTACCCCGCATAAATTCCAGCATCCGCATTAAATAAAGGTCATGTGATTTTGCTATAAGAGATCATGTGATGATGAAATGTGTGTGAATGGACAAACCAGCAGGCTGAGTGCATCGTAAAACATCTGAAATGTTGGTTTGGTCATTCTAAAGCGCCTCACCGTTTCAGTGGTTATTGTATTATCATTATATATAGTGTTATTTTATTATGAATGAACTCCAGAATCTAGAGCGTCTGTGCTCCGCGTCTGACACCTTCAAACGCCACTGCGCGTTCACTGCGGGTCAGGATTGCCTCCTGAGGAGCAGATTATTTATTAAATGAAGAAAAAGTCAGACGCAGCTTCTCCTACTGCAGCAAACTACGTTTTTACTGTTGATATTTGCCGCCGGTTAATCAGGAAATGACGATTTTGCTCGCTTTGACTCGTTGGTTCATTCGCATTTTTGGATGGAAACATAACTACTCTGATAAACAAGGATCACTCAGAAATGTTCGTCTGTGCTGCCGTCTCAGGTGCTTTAGTAGATTACTCGTGCTGTTGACAAGTGAAAAGTGAAGTAATGGGAATATTTCCATTTCGTAAAACAGCCACTCGCTTCAGCCGTGTCCAACATCTTCCGCTTTAGAATATGACTAGCAGCAAACTGGCGCGCGGTGCTATAACGTGCACCTGCACTACGATGATTTTAAAGCGGAAGAATTTACTTTTACCTTTAGAGGATAAATTAATAAAATTGTATACGATTATTCAGCGAGTTTATTTTACAATGTAACACAAGTACATTATTTTAATTACAGTTACTTATAGGGCGCCACGGTGGACTAGTGGGTAGCATGTTCGCCTCACAGCAAGAAGGTGGCTGGTTCGATCCCCGGCTGGGCCAGTTGGCATTTCTGTGTGGAGTTTGCATGTTCTCCCCGTGGTTGCGTGGGTTTCCTCCGGGTGCTCCGGTTTCCCCCACAGTCCAAAGACATGCAGTACAGGTGAATTGGGTAGGCTAAATTGTCCCTAGTGTATGAGTGTGAATGAGAATGTATGGATGTTTCCCAGAGATGGGTTGTGGCTGGAAGGGCATCCGCTGCATAAAACAAATGCTGGATAAGTTGGCGGTTCATTCCGTTGTGGCGACCCCGGATTATTAAAGGGACTAAGCCGAAAAGAAAGTAAATGAATGAATGAATGACAGTTACTTATACCTTAAAATTAACAGTAATCAGTTACTCTACTTTTTCAGTGGACTTTGTAACGCGTTACACCCAACACTGGTTGTATCTCAGCCAATTGTTGTCCTATCCCAAGTAATAACACGTCAATTGAGTGCTTTTTGACCTAAGTGGCTAGTTTTGTTGCCCTAAGTCACAAAAGTTCCCATCCTGATTCCTTTCAAGAGTTGTTAATCTTCCGGCAAAAAAACAACATCAAATTACTATAGTTCATTTTGCTCAGTTCATCTTTGCTATGAATGCAATGTTTTAAATAAAATTGAATGTGTTTAAATAAAATTATAACCCAAAAACTATTATTACTATGAAAAAAATATATATTTAAACCTTCAAAGTCTTTAAAGTCTTTTAGTTCTTCTGCCAGCAGCCACTGACATCCACTGAAGGAACAGAAAACACTAATCAAGTCAATTGCTGCTGCCTTCCAACATTCTTCAGTATATCCTCCTTTATGCTCGGAACAGAAGAAAGAAGCTCAAACAGGTTCGGAACAAATGGAAGATCAATGAACGAGTCTGAATGAATTAATTTATGTTCACAGGAACCTGCACAGCAATACATTGACCTCAATGGGAAATATGTTTTGTGTCATGCGTTTGCAAAGCTGCTATTTTCCATGAGCCACAGCATCCAAATTAAATTTTGATAAAACTTTTTACTACCCCACTCCAAAACCTGATGCATTATTAAGTTGTATTTGAGCTTCAACATACAGACACAGTATCATCTGGTGGGGAGAGGTTTTCCTAAACTGCTGCATGTACTTGGTTTATAGCATCCATATACTGTAGTTAGCTATTTGAAAAAAACGTCATCAGGTGAATTGCCTTGAAAACATCTTGAGACACCCCTTGAGATGCTAGGTAGCGAATATGAGTGGAATGTCATTGCGTCTCCGGAGTCCATCTCATTAAGTGTCTCCAGCGTAGAGGTCATAGCATTTTAAAGACCCAGCAGTTAGTTGTTAAGCAGGGGTCTGAAAGGTCTCTTAAAGTGAGATGTGCCCCTAAAGGTTCATATAGAAGTCTTTAGCTAGATATAATGATGTTTAAGTGGCTTGTCTGTGTTTGCCCACGGTTAATTTGCATTCGCATGGATTCACCATGTTTTGTTGCATATTTATTAACATACATAGCAACCATTACTATATGCCTGAATAATACAATATATAAATGTTGATTTTAATTGTTTATTAATCGTTTACTAACTTATTCTGAATTGTCTTAAAAACCACCAACTATTCTTAAATAACTAGTTTGTAAATAATGCGATACTTAATTTAGTAATGAAAAATTAACTCCTAACAAAGTATGAAAACACAATTATTAAGCACATTATAAATGTTCTTATTAGTCAAGAATAGAGCATTTGTAGCGGCAGGTATAAACTGCTTACTAACGTTTATTAATGCAGAGTTAATACTTAACAAATAATGAATTCACTATTTGCTAATGCTTAATAGATGATTCATAGCGTGTAGTTATTATAAAGTGTTACCGGATGTTCTTCCTTCATAGGAGTGAGCAACTACGGTCCTACATGGCCAATTCAGAGTTTGGATCAGGGGTGCTCAACTCTGTTCCTGGAGATCTACCTTCCTGCAGAGTTTAGCTCCAACCCCGATCAAACACACCTGAACCAATTAATTAGGACCTGAACAGCACATGATAATTGCAGACAGGTGTGTCTGATATGGGTTGCAACTGAAATCTGCAGGAAGGTAGATCTCCAGGAACAGGGTTGGCCATCCCTGGTTTAGATTTATCGCTAATCAACGACTGCAATTGACAGGCAATCCTGAAAGCATGCTTTAGGTTATTTTGTAAGTGTTTTTAATTAGTAATGTTGGTTATCTCATCAAGACTGTTTCATCAAGACTCATCAAATTTCCCCACCTATGTCCTTTTGTCTTTTATACATTCTAGGATCAATTGTTGCTTTGATATCGGAGCAATTTTAGAAGGAAACATATTTCTGGGACAGCTGGAGTTCCAAATGGAATATATTCCCCTTCAAAGGGCACTTCAGATATGGCTGCTATATTGAAATGTTGTTCCAAACCAAAAATCTCAAAACTGGCCACTTCGGAGGCCCCTTCATAATGAAGGATTTCGAAGTATACAATGGGCTATATGCACAGCTAGTGTTTTTCAGCCAATGGTGAACTTTCGGTGAAAGCTTTATGTGACTATTTGCAATTTCACAAGGTTCGTTTTACAGCATCGATGTTGTAGTGTAATTCAGATATAATCAGTTAAATAGACTAAAGCATGCATTTGGTTGGTAAAGCGTAAACAGAGATGAAATGCTGTGTGACCACTAGCGCCATCATAACCAGCAGGCTAGCGCAAAAACTCCATTGAAAACTCTGGGGTCAAATTAATTTCCATATTTTAAACACATGGCATAGAAAAATATAATGTAATGCAGTGCTTCCTGTTTAGTCTGATACCCACTTTATATCATATCTCAGCCAGGCAGTGAAGATTGTGCTGTTGTTTAAATAAATCAGATTTTAATGTGATTTTGTATGGGATGACAATTAACCGGAAGTCCTGGGGCTGGCTGACTGAAATTAAAAGTCCAGATGCATATACCACAATGATGGATACTTCAGGCTGCCATGATCCATTGTGCAGAGTCGTTGTTTGGTGTCAACCAGCATGTTCGTCTCAGAACGACTCATCCCTCTCCTGATGATTTCGAAGCTGTCACACTGGAGGTTAAAACCTTCAAAGGTATCATGGCATAGAGATGAGACTTTCCAAATGGAATGCACTGCAAGAGACTTTGACTTTGTAAAATTTTGGGAATTTCTTTTACTTTGAGTGTATTATGTTATTGGGTGTGACCTTTTAGCAAATGACCTGCTGCTTAAATGATATTTATGATGATTTAATCAATCTGTGGTGGTAGTAATTAGGTTTGTTTATGCTAAGTGTAACTGAGGCCAGCTAGTGAAGTGCTGTGCAGGTAAATCTCCCATGCTGAAGGTCGCAGATGCGATCCCAGCTCGGAGTGGGTTAGGTGGTGTAGGACCGGCAGGGTTACGTTGGTGCCATGACCCAGATAGGAGTGAGGTTTAGGGGGGTGAATGTAACAGAGGCCAGAAAGTGAAGTAAACCGTCTGCGACAGATATGTGCGACGGATGCTAGAGGCCATGGTCTGTAACCTCTTTGTTAGAGCAACTGACTCCCATTCAGAAAGTCACCAGTCCTATCCCAGCTCAGAGCGGGTTGGGTGGTGTAGGACAGGTGGGGTTACATAGGTGCCGTGACCCAGATGGGAGTGAGGTTTAGGGTGGTGAGTGTAACAGTGGCCAGCTAGTGAAGTGCTGTGCAGGTAAACCTCACTACTGTGAACCCGAAATGGTGCTCTTGCGACAGATGCTAGAGGCCATTGTCTGTGACCTCTTTGTTAGAGCAGCTGACTCCCATGCAGAAGGTCGCTGATTCGATCCCAGCTCAGAGCAGGTTGGGTGGTGTTGGGCCGGCGGGGTTACGTTGGTGTCTTGACCCAGATGGATGTGAGGTTTAGGGGGGTGAGTGTAACAGTGGCCGGCTAGTGAAGTGCTGTGCAGGTAAACCTCACTCTTCTGAAACCGAAATGGTGCTCTTGCGACAGATATGTTCGACAGATGCTAGAGGCCATGGTCTGTAACCTCTTTGTTAGAGCAACTGACTCCCATTCAGAAGGTCACCAGTCCTATCCCATCTCAGAGCGGGTTGGGTGGTGTAGGACAGGTGGGGTTACGAAGGTGCCGTGACCCAGATGGGAGTGAGGTTTAGTGGGGTGAATGTAACAGAGGCCAGCTAGTGAAGTGCTGTGCAGGTAAACCTCACTTCTATGAACACGAAATGGTGCTCTTGCGACAGATGCTAGAGGCCATTGCCTGTGACCTCTTTGTTAGAGCAACTGACTCCCATGCAGAAAGTCGCTGATTCGATCCCAGCTCAGAACAGGTTGGGTGGTGTTGGGCCGGCGGGGTTACGTTGGTGTCGTGACCCAGATGGATGTGAGGTTTAGGGTGGTGAGTGTAACAGTGGCCAGCTAGTGAAGTGCTGTGCAGGTAAGCCTCACTCTTCTGAAACCGAAATGGTGCTCTTGCGACAGATATGTGCGACGGATGCTAGAGGCCATGGTCTGTAACCTCTTTGTTAGAGCAACTGACTCCCATTCAGAAGGTTGCTGGTTCGATCCCAGCTCAGAGCAGGTTGGGTGGTGTAGGACAGGTGGGGTTACGTTGGTGCCGTGACCCAGATAGGAGTGAGGTTTAGGGTGGTGAGTGTAACAGAGGCTAGCTAGTGAAGTGCTGTGCAGGTAAATCTCACTCCTCTGAACCCGAAATGGTGCTCTTGTGACAAATGCTAGAGGCCATGGTCTGTGACCTCTTTGTTAGAGCAGCTGACTCCCATGCAGAAGGTCACCAGTCCTATCCCAGCTCGGAGTGGATTGGGTGGTGTAGGACAGGTGGGGTTACGTTGGTGCCGTGACCCAGACGGGAGTGAGGTTTATGGTGGTGAGTGTAACAGTGGCCAGCTAGTGAAGTGCTGTGCAGGTAAATCTCACTCCTCTGAACCCAAAATGGTGCTCTTGTGACAAATGCTAGAGGCCATGGTCTTTTATCTCTTTGTTAGAGCAGCTGACTCCCATGCAGAAGGTCACAAGTCCTATCCCAGCTCAGAGCGGGTTGGGTGGTGTAGGACAGGTGGGGTTACATCTGATCAGCCTTTTGAATACACATTTAAAGATTTGGGAATTAATAGCTAGAGGCAAATACTTCTTCACAAAGTCTCAGGTGACCTTAGTATTTAATTACATTTTATTTTATATTGTTTGACTTTGAAGCATTCTTTATTATATAAAGGAAGAAATAAATCCAGTTTACCTATGTTACCTTGTTTTGATCAAAACAGAGTTTCCGTGCACATTTCAAGATTTGGGATTTAATAGCTCGAGAGGCAAATATATCTTTCTTCACAGAATCCCAACTGATCTTAGAGTTTAATTCAATTTTATTTTATATTATTTGACTTTGACTTTTTTGAAAAATATATTTAAAAAAAATCCAGTTTACTTAGCTTGCCTTGTTTTGATCAAAATAGATTTTTGATGAGCTTTTTTTTTCTGCAATGTGAGAAAAGCTGTGAAGAGCTTCAAAAAGCACAACTTCCACAGGACAAAAAAATCTCAAAAACATGGCCATAACATAGAAAAAATATGTTTTCTAATGTAACCCGATTAATGTTGACGTCGCGGAAGTGACAGTAACTGAAACTGTCATACACTTATGACATTTACGTCAAAAAACACATTCTGACACAAATATAGCAATTTATCACCAACCGTTAACCACAAAGGCTGTTGGCAGCCAACAGAGGAAAAACACAACAAATGTGAAAGGCAGTCATCATTAAGGAGAGATTTTGGATGCAAGGTGCATTTTCCATGTTTTATCCCTGTAGACAAGGGCTTTCCTCCAGCTGGTGCGGTATGAGAAGCATCATTTGTCATAACAGCGCCTCTGTATTCAGTCTCTCCATATGCTGCTCGGGTCTCTTCAGTACACAGCAGAAAGCAGTGTAAATATAATTACCCACAGGCCCTCAGAAACAAGCTGTTATCCATTACATGCCAAATACTCTGGGCACATTTTGGTGTGAGGATGACCACAGGATTTTGCAAGTAGTCATTTGTTTTTGAGGTACAGAACACACTCAATGTGTCAAAAACTTTTGTCAGTTTCATTATGTACCCACAATCCAGTTAAATCATCATTACCCCTTTTTTACTGACTCACTCTTCTTTTTTTAAGGTAGACATTAATCTTCAAAGGATTTTTCACAAATAAGGTAGAAAATACTGTGTAATGACTTTTATGTTTTATAGTTATTTATTTATTGGTTGGTTGATAGTTTTATAGAATTACTAGTTACCAAAGGTATGTAATAGAGTAAGTATTTAAGTGTATTACATTCATTAAAACTAATTCTATTTTTATACATAACAAATATTTTTAAAAAATGCAAAAATGTGTTTTCAGACATAATTACTCATACTTCTTGTTAGAGGTTTTGTTTTTTAACAAATTATGCAGGGTTAATGTTTGATTGTTTACTTTATATGTCAATTTGAACGATCCTTGTTGCACTATAATTAAATTCAGAAGCAGAGGCAGAGAAAGCATATCATTGTCAGAAATCTAAATCGATCCAATTGAGCAAAAATGATCCAGAAAGCATTGCGTCAAAATAATTGTACTTCTTTAAACCATGACCAAAGCTTATTAAAACAATTTAAAGTTAGTTCAAAGAAGAAGAAAAGAATGAAATAAAATAAACTGGGATTGTTGACATCATTTATAATCCTGTGTTCCATGTAACAGTCTCTGTTGTGTTCTGATTGACCTGTTTTGCACCATGGTATAACTTTTCAAGAAATTCCCATGAGAACGATGAAACAATGGTGTGTGAGGCTTACTGTAAGGTCATTTCAATCTACATATATACCATGCAACTTATAATTTGAGTATACCAGACTTTCTTTACAGGGCGCATTTAAGGTGATTTAAGCAAAACTCGCTAAGAACTGATGTGTTGTTGACAGGGTAAAATCTGTGTTTATTTATACTATTGAGAAATGTAACCAAAGTTTGAGACATACATTAAGAACCTAAAGAGTAATATCAACTTGTTTAAAATAAACATCTGATGTCACTTTTAACAGTGTAATAAACATAGTCATGTAAATGTCTTACCTTTAAATGTACTGAATTGACACTCTGATCCTTTAATATGAAATAATCTGTATGTAGCTATGTGTGTGTGTGTGTGTGTGTGTGTGTGTGTGTGTGTATATATATATATATATATATATATATATATATATATATATGTGACTGTGTAGGCGCTGAGATGTTGAAGAATGCTGCGAGTCAG
>CAIGQQ010024220.1:0-11577 GCA_903798035.1 Danio albolineatus
TGCATGGTCAAAAAACACTTTCATTGTCTTATAATATGCATTTATTTTTACCTCATTATCCCAGCGACTCCTATATGAATCGTTCAGGGATTCATTTGTTCCAAAACCCCTCCTTCGCGCGATGCTAAACTGCGCTGATTGGACCGATGACCCAGTCTGTTGCGATTGGTCGACAGCGCTCAGCGCGAGAGAATGCTCACCACAGCTTATCAACATTGAAGGAGTCATAGCGTGTGCGTGAGCTAATCTGCTAACACTCGTTTTTATCGGGAGTCGCCTGTATTTCAGACACCTCACCCCCGAAACTAACCCCCGATCTCCCAGCATATCACTCTAATTCTTAACCAGAAGTAAAAACAGCGACATACATTCAGTATTAGTGCACACAGCGGCAAAACCGCCGAACGTGTGTAGCAGAGCTCATGGTAGCCATAGCAACGACAAACAGCAGAGGAACACGAGCGCAAATGCATTTTAGTCCGTAAACAAAGCGGCACGCGGCGCGTTTACAACGTGCTTTTAGACGCGATATGAGAATACAAGTTAACCAGAGACACTACAAGTGGTTACAAGTTACAAAACACAGTTAAATGCATCATTTACAAGCTAGAGAAAACAATGAGGCGACCGTTTTAATCGCACTTACTCACACTTGCTGGATAGCAGGCCAGGGAAATGTCCTGGTGCTCCTAATCCTCCGTTGTAAGCACTCCTCGGAGGGGGAACAGCACATGGCTGTGTTTAATGCTGTGGGATTTCTGCAGAAACTACTAACTCTTCAAAGTCTCATCTCTGGGTTCTCTGCACACTTCCAATATCCAGCTAAGCACAGTGCTCTTCACTGTGTTGCCAGATGTAGCTGCCTGATTTCAGCCCAAACCCTGTCCAAAAGGTTTTTACCTGCACAATCAAATTTAAAACCGCCCGATCTGGCAACTTTTTCCGCACCGCTGTTGTTTGTGAGTGGGGTTGGGGATTTCGAATCTGCGCGCGCATAAATGGGCGGGGCTTTATGTTTCGTGTTCACGTCATGCCGAAACGGCTAAAGACTCGTTAGCACGGCGACTCGTTTGAGGAACTATGAGTCGACTCTTTTATAGATGAATCAATAGTTTTAAACACTGTGCACTTTCAGATTTAAGCCTTAGCTGGACATTTCACTTCACTTAGAGCTATGTGACACACAGCATACAAGCTCATTTTCAAAAACCCATAATAGGGGCTCTTTAATTCATCTTTGTCATGATGACAGTACATACTACATATTATTTGACTAGATATTCTTTAAGACACTTCTATACAGCTTAAAGTGATATTTAAAGCCTTAACTAGGTTAATTAGGTTAACTAGGCTGGTTAGGGTAATTAGGCAAGTCATTGTCTAACGATGGTTTGTTATGTAGACTATTGGGGGAAAAAATTGCTTAAGGGGGCTAATAATTTTGACCCTTAAAATGTTTTTTATAAAATTAAAAACTGCAAATTAAAATTAAAAAATATATAAAATATTTGTGTGTGCAATCTGTTTTTTTAATCGAACTTCACAAATACAAAAGTTTTAAATGAAATAAAATACATTATTTAGTTTATTATAGCGATTTAGACAACAAATTTTTAGATAACGAATTAAACAAGCATTTAAATTGTATAAAAAAAGTGTATTTCATGATTGCTGCAAATTGTTTTAATATTGCATTAATCGAGTCAATGCCCAACTAAAGCAATTAAAAAAGGGGTTAAAGGAAACTGGAGTTTGGCCACTTTTCTGCCACAGACCAGATGTGCTACCTTTGCTGTTCCCCAGAGAAAGTGACGTTTAATTGACTTCCCAGGTAAATTATGCAAGAAATCAAATCCTTCTAAACAAAAACCTTGTGTTTAGTGGCGTGGCTTTAATACTGATATTTACAGATGATCCTGGATGCCATCCAGTGGCCCCAACCACAAAATAAATCAGACAGTGACAGTGAGACAGATGACATGCATGCAGAAAAATGTAGTCTTGTTTCAGGCTTTCTGAGAGCATTTATTGAACATGGTAATATTTTATTACTCCATGCTGTTTCTTTATTTAAATTTGTATTCATGGGATTTAAAAATTAAACAACATTGTGCTAAAAGATTTTCTCTTTTTGTCTTAGCATCACCCAAAAATCTGCGAAAGCTTCTCAACTTCTGGGTTGGCTGGGAAGTTGTGCCACGTTGCCTTAAGGTGGATGTTGTCAAGTCCAGTGGACCACATCATTTGCCGAAGGCATGTACTTGTTACGAGCGCCTTCGCTTACCAGACCATTATACTTCCCTCTCAGCTCTCACAGGTGACATGATGGTATGTCTGCAGTCTGTGGAGAGTGGTTTTGGCCTAGTGTAGATGTTCTGTGATTAAAAGGTCCAGACTAAAGTTCTGTATTCTGACTGACATGTTATTGTTAGGTATTGGTTTTATACAAATATATAAACTGTTTTTATACTTTGTTTAAATTAACATTTCTGGTTTGGTCGCCTTTTTGGTTTTAAATGTTGTAGCAGAACTAAAATTTACTTTGTATTGCAAGACCATTAGTTGACTGTATGTGCACCAGAGGTCCGATATGAAGACCTAATGTTCATTGTGATATGGTAAATAAAAAGATAAAGTTTACCCAACTCAAAGTTATTTATTTGAAGATTGATTCATATACTGTACTGTATACTAGTGAAAACATAACTTAAACAACTTGTCAAAACAATTAGTATAAAACAATTACTATAAACAATTAGTATTGGCTAAACAATTAGTATAAAACCAAACATGTAGCAAATCTAAATTTCAGTAAGCAAATTATTCACATACTGAAGCGTGCTCAAAAAAATGTCCATTCCATTGGACTCTGAAGGCTGTAGAGGATTAATATGTTCTCTCAGCTGCTCCAATAGTTCGGGACATAAAGGGCTGTCAAACTCAGGAACACTCACCATGGAGTGGGAATCCTCACTAATTCCACTGTCCTCCCAATCAATGTAAGGAATGTTCAACTCCTGAATAAAATAGGGAAAAATTAATTGCTTTTGACTAAACAATACATTTATAAGGTATAATTTAACTATGAAATCAAAGTTAATTTTGGTCTGTAATTTTTGTATTAAAAATATTTGTTTGTGTAACTACTTTGATACCTCTGGGTTGGAAATGGGATTTTCCATTTGACCAACCTCCCACAGTTGGTTCGGTGTAAGGTTTTGCTCTGTTCTCAATGGAGGGTTGTCCCATCCCTCACGGAACATGTTCAGATTTTCTTGCAATCGGGGCAGAAATACATAATGGCAGCAAAACAAGTGAAGAGTGCTGCTCAGATCCATCATGTCCTGTTCCTCCAGTGTGTGCAAGACTTGATAAAACAAGCTTGTGACCCCCATCCAAAGGTCACGCCAGAGTCTCTCTATTCTTTAAAAAAAAAAAAAAAGACATGGATGTTATTTTGTTCTTACAACTGGTAATTTAAGGTGTTTTACAGATTTAAACTACTAATCAATTTTACCTCTGATTGTGCACACTTTTGCCTGCTATAAAGCAGTTACTGTCTGGCCCTCGCACAGTAAACATCAGACGAGCCACACCCACATTCTCTCCTCCCTGATCAGCATGCACTCTAAACAATAATGTAACATATAGCAAAACAATTTGCTTATACAATTTTGGAAAATGTCAAGAATAATATATCACACATATAAATGTATTCATTTACTGTACAAAGGTTAGAAATTGCTAATAAAATTGTACATATTGCATAAGACAAAACAACAACAAAAAAAATAATAAAAAAGATGTAATAATTGTACTTTAGTGGGTATCCAAACTCCTTCACAGCCTGATTGAAGAAAGAAAGGGTTGTGTCAGATCTGTTATTAACTTCAGCTCTGAGGTACATGTTCTGTTAAGAAGACAGAAAAGCTTTAAAAACATTTAATCTATTTTTATAGAAATAATAAACTTGAAATAACTTTAACGTTATGTATTCTCACCTTTCGTGAAAAACCATCAATTCCTGCAAAGATCACTATGTTGTACCTGTAACAAAAGTTAAAACATCAAAACTTACTGAAATCTATTTCGCACATTACATTTGTTGCTATAAAACATAATGCTGGTTACCTTATCAATTTATGGTTGGTGTCTATATGTACTAAGTACTTCGGGCATGGCACTGAATATGTTCGCCTGATTACACATCCCAGCTGAGTCATTCTTGACAGAATTCCAAGACTGTCTACCCGATGCATTGCTGCTTTTACTCTGTTCCACTGGAGCCTATGACCTTGTGCTTTTAGTGTTCCTTTCATGAGTCTATAGCCTGCATGTGGCATCCTTTCTTTAATTTGTGAAACTAGCTGATCGAGTTCTTCATCAGTGCAGGTACTGTACAGTCCTCTAACTGTTAAATTATTCTCTGCCATTCTCCTACAAAGTGTAGCTCGAGAAACACCCGGCAAATGTGAAATTGTTGTCACAGGGAGTCCAATGTCCAGTAGATATTCAATTTGTCCTATAGGCACTACAATCCTTGGACGCCCACGTTCACCTTGTCTTTCTACCTGAACATCTGACTGGGATGATTGTGCATGTATGTGAGTCTGTATGGCATTATATAGCCCAGTTAATTTTACTGTCACTTCCAGAGACACATGTACATGCTGTGCTATAGCATCGAGAAATACGACCTCCTGCCTACATACAAAATCCAGGTAGTCAATATCAAGCTGGGATTGCTGAAGAGCATGTGTAAGCCGTGCAAGTAATCTCTCCAGAATGTGGTGATGTAGTAATTCCTGAAGGGCAATAAAAAACACTCATCAACAAAATTGGTAAAACATTATCTACAAAAATGTAAATATAGGTTTGCATAAAATAAATTTTTATTTTTAAGATTACAAATGTAATTGCAGTAAAAAAGCTATTTTTTATAATAAAAATTAATTCTAAAACTGACTTGTGTCTTTGCTATTAAATATAAAACCTTCCTGTACAGTTCTATGCATGTTTACCTCATTTGTCTATTTTTACCAAAATATGCTGGTGTTATCGTAAGTATAATTTAAGATGTAACAAGGATTTACTGATTATCTGTGCTGTCAATCCATCATGTATTACACATAAACCTTATTCTAAAAAAATATTTACCAGTCTAGATTAGATAGAATAGCCTAATATGTTCTGCCTTAACCACATAACTGAAAAACGTTAGACTGTTACAGAGTGAGCTTAGAGTGAAACATTATTAAATGTTATCTTTTAGGTTTAGGTTTAAAAAAAAGACTTGTCTAATGGAAAGTTTATATCAGTATTAATTGGCCTATATTAATCATGCAGCCTTGAGGGATATAGTACTTTCCGGTGTTACGGTTTCCAGATGTCCCTTTCCAGATGTAAGCTATTCACTTTTGCAGATTGGCAGATTCGTCACTTTTTCACAGCCACAAAAATGCCCATTACAAATAAAGATACTTATTTCCTGGTGTCAGTGTCACTGTAAACATTATTTATTTTAATATCCGTGTAGCAGAACAGTATAACTCGTGTATTCAAAAGGTTAAGCTCATGTATCAATCAACCTATCTAACTGAGCTATTCACTTCAAATAAAATTGTTTGTTTTAATATATTTATCAGTCAAAATATGCTTCCGCTGTGGTTGCAGACCAGTGTTAAATTGTTTCCATAGACCCATGTTAACAGGTTATTTACATGTACTCACTGATCATCACAATGATCTACACTCACGTTAACGTGTTTTTACAAACTCTCCCACTAATATTTTCTCAGAATAGCTTTAAATGACAACGATCTGCTAAATAGCCTGCGTTATAAATTGATTGTCTGAAGAATAATCATGGTTTTACGGTTATCACGATTATTATGCATTTATAAAATGGAAAATCACAAGAAAACTGCTTATATTTAAAGTTTTTATTGCTGCTCAGTGACCAAATACAGCACAAAATATTAAGAAACAACAAACAAAAGTCCATTTCTCTCTTTGGACTTAAAAATAAATAAAAGAGTTTTTAATTGAAACGTGAGTGATAATTTTACAATCAAAATAAACGACACAACAATGAATACATAAATAAAATAAGAATATATAAAAAACATAGTATTTGTCTAATGTTAATTCAAGCTATAGCTAAGACTTTGAGCTGTTTTTATTATCTGCGTTCATTCATACAAAATCATTTTAATCATTTGTAATAATTCATCTAACATGTCTTTTGGTTACATTGCACTGAAAGCCACGCACAACTCTCACCACTACAGTGTGAGAGAATTTCTACTGCGTGCGCTTGGAGGTCCGCTTGTGAGCCATGCGCACACCACTCCCAATATGCGCACGTCTCCATTGGAAATAATGAACTTGCGCGCAGAAAAGACGTGATATGTGAACGGCCTGCTGCTATAGTGAATGCAGTGTGCGTGCGTATTAGCCTGGTATAAGCTTGGAACTTTTAAACCAGCACACAGTTGGCATAACTTTTGTTTAGTTGCAACGGTTTTGTTCCGTGCAACAGAAACATGGCATTGAGCAGCCTTTACGATTTACGAAGCGCGGTTAATAGTGAAATCGGCTAATCATTGCATCTCTATTAATGATATCAGTGCATCGTACAAAAGGCCTTTACTACAAACATATCCTGATGTTTTCGGCTGCTCGCGCCACGCGCTTCTAATGTCAGATGACTCACGCGTCAGCCTTCAACTGCAGCTCGTGCTGTATTGAACAGACGCACGTCACTTCATAACTATAGCGGCTGTTTTTTGACTGAACTAAATTTATTTCTGATATGAAATAAATTTACACTATTTCACACTATTTGGGGGGCCGGAACAAATTGCCTTGGGGGCCGGGTTTGGCCCGCGGGCCGCCAATTGAATAGCCCTGCCATATACAGCCATTCCTCCAGCTGATGCGTCCCGATAACCACTTTTGTGACTTTGCTGGCTCTTACAGGTCGTTTGGTTATAAAACGTGAAAAATTACCATAGACGTGGCCTGCTCTGTAATGCTGAGATTGCCATCTAGTGATCAATGGTTAAATTGCATTAGTACATTTGCGTGTGGATTGAAAGTTGAAAGTGGATTTGCCAACCAACTGCGTAAAATCAGTCTCATAATTCAAATGAGCGCCACCTGATCCACCCATGCGCAACTTATGATTCACATACACAAAAGAGAGCATGCGTATTCACAGAAACAAATCTGCTTTTGCAAAATGCTGCACATTTATGTAAATCGGGCCTTTTCAGACACAAGTGTGGTTACGCAGGATTGTATAATTCTCAAATCGGTCGGTAGATGTGTACACATTGCATAAGAACGTTGTGGCTTTTCCGTGTAAAGTTGTTTGTATTTGACTCTTGAAAAGCTTCAAAACCGCGACAAGAAAGTCTCAAAATTCAAACGAAGCCGGCAGTGTAGATTCAAACAAAAAAGTAAATTCACACACGCGCATCACCTGATCCGCAAATGCAAAACTTACTTTTCGTGCACGTAAATTAAGATGTAAGAATGTAAAACATGATATTTGTTTTCACAAACATGTTTTTGTTTGCGCAAATGTTTAATTCACAGACTCAGGTTGAAAGCCATTCGTTTTTGGATGTACAACTGCATATACAACACCAACAGAGCGCGTGGATGACAGAGCATGTATTTGCAAATAATATTGATACTAAAATCATCCCATACATTACACACTGTGAGAAAAATGTCTTATTACCTCTAAGTCAATCTTCCGTCCTGGGAGCTCGGGCCCTGCCACAAAGACAAGTCTCTAGAAAGCGGAGCACAATTTAAACAAAATGTTCTGCAATCAAAAAGAATTTATAAAAACGCACAAAACCGCATTAAGAAAACTTGCAATGCAAAACAATTCAAGTAATTCCCATCCTAAACAAATGAAACAAGCACAAAGTTCAATCTCAAGTCAAATAATAAATCACCAAAAAATGGAGGAAGATAAAACAAAAGCAATAAACATAACAAAACTAAATTATAAAGAAAATACAGAGCCCCACTAGGCTTTCATAAAAGCGAGGCACAAATTGCATGAAATAAACCAAAATCTCATAAACCAAAACAACAAAAAAAGCAAGCTGGATGAACGCAAGCAATAATAAACAAATAAACTAACAAAAATAAGAGTTAGTTAAATGAACAATCCTTGTGAAAAATCAAAATAAACCCAAGACACAAAATAAATCCAGGAAAACAGGACAGCACTGCAGCCGCAAATAAACACGGAGCGCCTGACCGGAGCCCCATTTACAGAATGTCACCCAGCCTATAAACAAAAGAATAAAATCATTATGGTTTAAAATCTCCTATTAGACAAATTTACAAATTGGCTTGCAATCACCTACTGCTCGCCACAGGGGATCAAGGTTAATCAAAGGCAGTCGTCACATAGTTTTCAGTCAGAAAGCCGACACAGCAAAGCAAACACATCTGCGCACCTGCGTCTGGTTCTCACAGCTGAGAAAAGCGAGTATACAGCATTCCCAGGTCTATCGTATTAAGGGCCAACAACGCTTTAGATGAAGTAATATCTAACCCAATTAGTATTTTGAGTGCCTTCTGCAAGTCCGGGAAGTGACGGAGTGACGCATTCCAGGTAGCAAACATTTCCCCTTTTAATAGTTCAAATGCCGTTTAGTAATAGGGCAGGAACAAAGACCTGGAAATCAGTGATGCAAAGAAAGTAATTATATCTCCTGCCACATACAGATATTGATGATTTGGCCTCCATTTTTTACACACACACAAAAAAAAAACTCAAATTAGCAGTCGATTTCCCCCCAAATCCAACCCAAATCTCCATCAAACAACACCTTCTGAAGAAAACTTCACTCTCTTCCTTCACTCCACACTGGCACATTCCCAACCACTTAAGCAGGTGTACGGTGCAACTGCCATGTGGAAGGTCGCCAGTTTGATCCCAGCTCAGTAGGGTGTAGGGCCAGCGGGGTTACACAGGCCTGGGTAACCTCACTGTTCAAAAAACCATCACTCAACACCTCATTGGATGAAAAATACAGACCAGTCTCTCTCCTTCTATTTATTGTCAAAACACTACAAAGGGCTCTTTAAATTTCCAAATTTTTAACTCCCATCAAACTGCCTGAAGGATATCGGCTAGGAAAAAACATCACCAACTGCTTACATCACCTTCCCTGCAACTCCACACATTCAACACAATTTCTCAATCCAGCTGGGATCATCCACCATTACCCCATGTAGTTCGGTAAGAAATCTTAGGGTGATTCTTGATGATCAGTTGTCCTTCAAAGAGGACATTGTAAACACAGCTCCATCATGCAGATCTGCACTTTTCAACATCAGAAAAATCAGACTCTTCTTAACAGATCATGCTGCACAACTTTTAGTGCAAACTCTTGTCATTTCAAGGCTGGACTCCTACAGTGCTCTTCTAGCTGGACTCCCATCCTGCACCCTTAATCCTCTACAGATGCTCCAGAACGCTGCAGCTCATCTGGTCTTCAATGAGAGCCCATGTAACTCCTCTCTTTATCTCTCTGCATTGGTATCAGGCTCTGGGGCAGAGACTCAGGCTCTCGAGGCTCGTATCAATTCAAATCACTGGCACTGCACCCTCTTACCTCCACCTACTGCTGAAGGTCTACATCCCCTCCAGGAGCCTCCAATCTGGGAGTGAGTGCAAGCTAGAAATCACTTTCCAAAACCTTTTCATTGACTGTTCCATGCTGGAGGAATGTCTTCCCATTCCCAACTAAATGTAAATGTGAGATTCTCAAATGTAAGATTCTCAGTCTCGAAAATAATAAAATTAAATGATAAAATTAAATAAAAAAACAACAACATTAATCCATGCACAGCACTATTCATTTACAAAATCCAATTCATAAAATCAAAATCCAATTCATAAAACCTGGGGCAGTGGCTTTCTTTGAATGCTACATGTGTTTACTGCAACCAGGTTAATCAATGGTTTTTAACACTTATAGCAGATGAATCCTTCTGTATGTGTCTGAAATGTATGATGTCTGGTACTAAACAAAAGCTAGTGATATTTTCAATGCATTGGTGTAAATGAAACTAGTATCAGAAACAGTATTTGTCTTGTAACATTTGATGCACGATAGTAACAAACTTACAAGATATTTTACCACATGAAATTACCAAGCTTGTTATGCAGTTAATGATTTACCCTGAGCATAATGGTACGGGGTGTGGGCCCGCCCTCCATGGCAACTGCTCATTGGAAGACAGTGCCATTGGGATGGGCCAAACCAGATCACTTAAAAACCTACTTGAGAAACCTATTGAACACTCTCCAGTGTGAATCATCTGGTATAGTTTCAATTTTGGAGCTGTAAGAAAAGTCTTCTCACACTCAAAGCACATATACTCTTTCACACTGGTGTGGATCATTATGTGTTCATTAAGGTTTGCTGATCATGAATGGTTTCTCCCCAGTGTGGGTCTTCATGTGTTTATTAAGGTGTGATGATTGGCTGAAACTCTTCCCACACTGACTGCATGTGAATGGTTTCTCTCCAGTGTGGATCCTCATGTGGAGATTAAGGGATGATGAGCAGATGAAACTCTTCCCACACTGAGTGCATGTGAATGGTTTCTCTCCAGTGTGGATCCTCATGTGTTGATTAAGGTTTGACGATTGGCAGAAACTCTTCCCACACTGGGTGCATGTGAATGGTTTCTCTCCAGTGTGGATCCTCAAGTGTTGATTAAGGGATGATGATTGGCTGAAACTCTTCCCACACTCAGTGCATATGAAAGGTTTCTCTCCAGTGTGGATCTTCATGTGATGATGAAGGTGTGATGAGCAGCTGAAACTTATTCCGCACTGGGTGCACGTGAATGGTTTCTCTCCAGTGTGGATCCTCATGTGAATCTTAAGAATGTCTTTTCTTCTAAAACTCTTTCCACACTGAGTGCAGGTTAAGCTATTCTTATCTCTCCTTTTCAAAATACCATCAGTCTGTAAATGAGTTTTTTCCTCAATTTTGACATGATGTTTCTCCTCTTTACTCCCCTCATTCTCTTCAATTAGGTCTGAAATAAATAAATAAAACATTAGTTTTCATTAAGTCTCAAACTCATCAAAAGCTGAAAAGTGAAAAGACACTGGAAACATTGGCTACACACACTGTCATTTTGAGGCAAATTAAATGTAAAATAAATCAGATCATATTTTGTATACATGTACACATTTAAGCAGATTCAATTTATCTTTATTTATCTAGTGGTTTTACAATGTAAATTGTGTCACAGTCAAATGTGCCTTTAAAATCGAAAGTCTAATCATAAAGTTAGCACAGACTCCACTTAATCTACTGGATATAAAAAGATTTCAGGAGAATTCAGAATGAGTCAAAACTTAACATTTTATTTGTCTGGTAAAATTGTATTATACCAATTACATAATAAAACAATCAGAAAGCCAATTCAGAGATGATACTGTAAAAATACAACATCCATTACTCAAAAATAAATCAAAGAGTTAGAGATGCATACCTGACCAGAGAAGTACGCTGCAGCATA
>CAIGQQ010024221.1:0-18153 GCA_903798035.1 Danio albolineatus
TTTTTTTTTCTTTGCGACAGCAATGATTTTGTTTTCTTTAGTAGGAAATACCGAACCCAAACCTCCCAATTTAATTAAATTATACATATTGTAATTTATTTTAAAGAGGGATTTTATTGATTATATACAACATTTTATTCTACAAAACGTTTTTTCCTTTATCATTTGGGATTAAAAAGAGATTCCTAAAACAATTGTGTAAAAAAGAAGAATTTTGAACCTGATGTCATTTAATTACTTTTTGTACTAAAATGTATGCAAATTATTATTATTTTCAAACTCAATATTTAGAAATAATACTAATTATGTAATCAATTAACTGGACATCTGGTGAAAACTACTGTTTTTTACCCTGATGACCTTAAACACCTTCAAGTGTTTAATTAGGCCTAACAATGATTCACTTTTAAAGATGTTTATGCTTGTAATAATCACTTTATTAAACAGTGTTTGTTAAGTAGTAGACATTTTGTATCCAAGTGCACAATTTGAGATCACACATGATATTTATAAGATGGACACTGCCCTCTAGTGGCAAAACTACTGAGTTACAATACATTCACTTCATTTCACCAGAGATCGCAGATTCCCCTCAAGTCCTATTTCAAATTAAACTTTTAGAACAATATGAAATACTTCAGGGTTTTAATTTAAAGGGTTCTACTTTTAAAATCAATTTATTTACGGTCACTCATTTGCAGACACCTTTATCCAAAGCAACTAACAAATGTGGATAATAGGAGTAATTAAAGCAACAAAAGAAAACTTTGTAAATACTATTAAGTTCCAGTTACTATAATGTAGATATTATCACGTAAGAGTTTGGTAAATTACATTTTCACAAACAAGAATATAAAAGTCAGAATTTCCCCCACAGTCCAAAGACATGCGGTACAGGTGAATTGGGTAAGCTAAATTGTCCGTAGTGTATGTGTGTGAATAGGAATGTATGGATGTGTTTCCCAGAGATGGGTTGTGGCTGGATGGGCATCCGCTGCGTAAAACAAATGCTGGATAAGTTGGTGGTTCATTCCGCTGTGGCGACCCCGGATTAATAAAGAGACTAAGCCGAAAAGAAAATGAATGAATGAATGAGTGAATAGTGTGTCATCTGAAAGGTGGCTGTAATTTTGCATCTATGTTGATCCTGGAATGTCATCTTTGTTCGTAAATGTAATCCATAAGTAATCTCTATACCTGAACCCAAACCTATCTGTAAATTATTCCCGAAATCAGAGAGAATAATTGGATAACAATCCCGTAGAAGTACATAACCCTAACTGTACTCTGTAAAAAATGCAGGGTTCCACACAATTCCTTCATGTTGTCTCAACTTCATGGTTTTAACAAATTTAAGTGGATTTAACATAAAACCACAAAACCCAAGAATTGCCACAATTCTGCTCATTTTAAATGTACTGTATTGCTTTGAACAAGCAGCAAAGTATTTTTGGAAAGTAAGACTAAACTTAACACAAACCGTAAATGTATCCCTTAATTCTGATTGGCTTATGTTTTTGTCTCTTAAGTATCAAACAATTGCCCACAGTCCAAATGTATCATTCTTTCATCCTTTCATCATTAATTTTCTGTCTTTGTGTGGAACGAACAACTTAGAAAGAGTTTAAAGTCTACAATTGTGTATCATAAGATGCTGAACAATAATCTTCACACACTGAACCTGGCAGTTCACCTGGCCAAATGAACAACAGCCAATACCGTTCTGTTTCTCAGTCCTGTTCAGCACAAGGAGGATCTTCAGTGGCTTCAGGGGTTTCTTGGTGGTCATCAGAAGGACTTTCCTGAAGTGCACACTTTGACAACCCCAGGCAAAGAGTTAACATAAAGCTGGCAGCCTTCACTATGTCATCATCTGAGAGGAAACAGACACTGATAGTTCATTTATTATTCTCTTCCACAGAACGAACAACAACCACATAAAAAGACCTGGTTTCATCATCAAACCTTGTGGACTGCTCATATACACTAAAAAAAATATTAATTGGATTTACTAAGGATTTAAGGTAAATGGTTGCAAACAATTTAAAGTTTATGGGCTGAATTTTAACAAACAAATTACATTAAGTAATATTCAACTTATTTTGTTTCAATTCAGCCCATAAAAATTGTTTGCAACCACTCACCTAAAAACTGTGAATCCAATTAATAATTGTTTCAACATAGGGGATTATTGTATTGTATTGTATTGTATTATTGTATATTGTAAAATGACATTATAGAGTATTAGCAATCACTTTGTAAAAAAAATAAATCGTATATCATGTATAGTGCATGTGATCACAACTGTTATAATGATTTAACACAACAGTTCAACAAACAAGAAGAGGTACATTTACATTTTAAACAAGAATATTTGTGAATCTTAATAATACTATAGAGTTTTGTTCCTGAGTGAATCTGTATGAATCAATTGAGTCAATAAATGAATTGCACCATTCCTAAAGACGGTCAATTGATTGTTTTTAAAATGAATCAGCTGCTTTGAGTAAAACATTTAAAATAATATTTCAATGAATCAATCAGTAAAACAGCAATATTATGCTCTCAAAACAATCCCCTAACATATCAAAAAAAAAATGTCAGTATATCATGCATGACAACAGTATTGTTAAAAACACAGTGCTCAGTTCATTATATTATATATATTCATTATATGTATAAATGCAAACAGTGCTCAAGCCTCTAACCTATTCAAAGTCATCATGACCAAATTCACTTCCACATCTACAGTATTTCAAGCAAATCAAGCATTTCTTTAACTGTAGTGTTATTATGCTTACATTGCTAACATACCATTGCTAGCGAGTTCTCTCAGTTTGGGTCTGATGTTTTGGGCCTCTCTCCTTTGTGCAGGTGTTCTGCACTGCCTCTTATGGGTGAACCAGTGAAGCCTCTGACATGGCTGACCACAGTAGACCACCTGCAAGCAGAAGAGAACATGATGGGAAAATAGAGCATTTCAGTAATGTGAAACAATAATCTTTGTATGATGTAACTTGTTAAATAATGATGTAGCATCTTAAGTTTACTTTTGATTATTTGTTTGCAGGATCAAAAGAGGAATGGGATTGGAATGGAAATATATTACATTTAGCCTTAATAAGACATTTTTACACAGCTGATTGGATAATTCTCTAAATCTGATCAAAAGTTTGTGTAAATACTGCGTAAATGCCAAAATAAATCTCTGCACTCTTTCTGGCACAACAAAGTAGAGTTATATGTGTAAATGCATTTATACCAGCTCTGAGCAGTATTTAACAGACCGACAGCAGCACTTCAGAAGGACTCTTGTGCCACCTTTGTAGTGTTATTTTGTCATTCCCGAGTTCACACAATCAGATTGTGCAAAAAGCATGCATATTTGTCATGCTGTCAAAGAGTAGCATTCTGAGCTCAAAATTTCGCCTAAACCCAGAGAACTGTCACCATATCTCTGCTAAACTGGTTGATTATTTAAATGCGAACATCATTTTGTTATATTGATGGTAACTTTTTTTTTTTAAATAAAAGGAATAGTCCACCTGAAAATGAAAATTCTGCCATCATTTATTTACCTTGTACTTGTTTCAAACTTGTTTGAGTTTGTTGACCACAAAAGAAGATATTTTAAAGAGTGTTGAAAATCAGTAGGCGTTGACTTCCATAAAATTTGTCAGGGTCAATGGCTACCAGTTTCCAGCATTCTTCAAAAAATCTTACGTGTTCAACAGAAAAAGGTTTGGAACCATTTTAGGATAAGAAAGTGATGAGTGCATTCTCATTTTTGGGTGAACGACAAAACATATCATTTGAACAACCAGCCTGCTAGTTTGCTACAAAATGTCAAGAATAACTGAATAATGTTGAAATTTTGTGATTAATTAAAGGGAAGAGAAAACACATAGGCTATTACCATTTTGCAGAAGAAGCACCTCATATTGGCACCCTTCTCTCCACATGTAGCGCAGTACTCTGTGTCCATCAGCACCATCTGGCCTGTTAATGCCTGGGTCAGAACCGAAAAGGCTGTGGGGTCGTTCCCCTGGAAACAAGAGTCAGCTTGTGAAACATAGCTTTGACACATTTTTATAAATTACCATCAGTCATCAATGCATCTGAAGTACTTCTGAAATATTTATCATAATAATTTCAAATGCATGTACTTTTTTTTTTTTTTAAATAAACAATAAATAAATAAATACATTTAAAAAAATAATAAAAAAAATAAAAAATAAATAAATAAATAAATAAATAAATAAATTAATTAATTAATTAATTATTCATTCATTCATTCATTTTCTTTTTCGGCTTAGTCCCTTTATTAATCCGGGGTCGCCACAGCGGAATGAACCGCCAACTTATCCGGCATTTGTTTTACGCAGCGGATGCCCTTCCAGCCACAACCCATCTCTGGGAAACACATCCATACATTCTCATTCGCACACATACACTACGGACAATTTAGCTTACCCAATTCACCTGTACCGCATGTCTTTGGACTGTGGGGGAAACCGGAGCACCCGGAGGAAACCCACGCAACCACGGGGAGAACATGCAAACTCCACACAGAAATGCCAACTGGCCCAACCGGGACCTGGCCCAATTAATTAATTAATTAAATAATTATTTGATTAATTATTCATTCATTCACTCATTCATTTTCTTTTTGGCTTAGTCCCTTTATGGTCGCCACAGCGGAATGAACCGCCAACTTATCCAGCATATGTTTTACGCAGCGGATGCCCTTCCAGCTGCAACCCATGGGAAACATTCATACATACTCAGTTACAAACATAGACTACTGACATCCACACAGAAATGCCAACTGATCCAGCCGAGGCTCGAACCAGCAACCTTCTTGCTGTGAGGTGATTGTGCTACCCACTGCGCCACCGCGACACCCTGAATTAATTAATAATAATAAATAATAGTAAAAAATAAAAATGAAAATAAATATCTAAAATTAATAATATATACAGTATACTAATAATAATAGCCTATACAATGTCTAATCTTACAGGCTGTTGACCATCTTTGACAGCGTATTCCATGTTTACACCAAAAAAACATATTCCTGACAGAAAAATTAGCTAACTTCATAATCCAATCCAATTTTACTACCCATCAGAAAATAAAGGTTTTATTGTGGGACTTTTCTCAGGCCTAAATTTGTTGTCACTGGACTTAAGGATCCAGTTACTGCCTGTTTATTATTTAATATGCGATGTCACATTTAATGATCATTTAAACTTAAAATATTAATTTGAAGTATTAGTAAAGTCAAGTGTACTGACAATTTTCACCAGTGCTATGCTTTGGACCAGCTGTTGCAGCAGGTTTTCCTCACAGTATGGAAACGTGCGGATACAATACCGAATGAATTTCTCCTGGTTCTGAGGAAAGCCATCAGCATCCCTCCCTTTCAGAAAGCTTGGTCAGGAGAAAAATAAAAATCAATCTGACTTCATTTGCAAGACTATCTAAAATGAAATAACCATAACGACGACAGCACCTCTTCAACAGAGCATCCAGCTTATCATCATGTTCCTGCAGGAAGGCCAGACACTTCTGCAGCACACATCTTATATAGTGCATCTTCATGGCCAGAAACTCATTGATGTCCTGCTGTTTTGCACACTGTTCACAGAGCAGGTCCATCACATGGTAGCATTTCTCCAGGATAACAACGTCCAACAGTAGGGTTCTCCTTTACCAGCATCACCATCTGGAAAAAAACAGGCCCCAATTATGAGAAGTGAATATAGCAGAGAGACACTAGCATTACTTACAATGCAAGTTTCACGGAGGAAACATGTTCTCACGCGCTACATGATCCCTACTGAGAGACACCTTAGTCATCAGAAATCACTGGATATGAGGCAGCTGAGATAAGTGTACACAACCTGAGTCTGCTACAAAGCACATACGCTAGTCTATAGCAGCTGCCAGTGCTTTTCTTAAAAATTGGGTCACTTTTTAAAAACTCTTTACATATGCCAGAGTAATAGGCACTTCATTCCACCGTGGCGACCACTGAGTGTTATCCTAACCAAATTTTAGTTTGGTACAGCAATTCATTTCACCAAAACAAATGTCTAACAGTCAAACCTCAACATTGGCAGAGGTTGTCAATCAGCGAACACACCGTCACTCATACCCTCTCAGAAATAAATGCACAAAAACTGCCAATAGTCCTATCTATCTGACTATTTATGAAAAATTTGATCTAATTCAAACAGCATTGGCAGTTTTTGTGCATTTATTTCTGAGAGGGTATGAGTGACGATGTGTTCGCTGATTGACAACCTCTGCTAATGTTGAGGTTCGGACAGTCGAATAGTTACCAGAAGGTAACAGATCAAAGAGGCAGTGTGCTGGGTGTGAGGGGTCAAGAGTGATTTTGGCAGCCCTTCTGCTCGCTCTGGATAAGTACAGTTCTTGGAGAGTAGGGAGGGTTGTACCAATGATTCGCTCAGCAGTCCGAACTATTCGACTTAGTCTTCGAAGGTCAGATTTGGTAGCTGAGCTAAATCAGACAGTTATTGAAGTGCTTAGTCCTCATGAATTATTAGCTCTTCTTTATTTTTCCCCAATTTCTGTTTATTGGAAAAATTTTTTTTTTTAACACATTTCTAAAAATAGGGTTAGGGTAATTAGACAAGCAATTGTATAATGATGGCTTGTTCTGTGCATAAAAACATTGCTGAAGGGGGTTAATAGTATTGACCTTAAAATGGTTTTATAAAAATGAAAAACTGCTTTTATTCTAGCCAAAATAAAACAAATAAGACTTTCCTTAGAAGAAAAAATATTACAGGAAATACTATGAAAAATTCTTTCTCTCTGCTAAACATTATTAGGGAAATATTTGAAAAAGAAAAAAAAATCACAGGAGAATAATTTTGACTTCAACTTTATATATAATAAACCTCAACATTAGCAGAGGTTGTCAATCAGCGAACACACCGCCACTCATACCCTCTCAGAAGTAAATGCACAAAAACTGCCAACAGTCCTATCTATCTGACTATTTATGAATAATTGTATCTAATTCAAACAGGGACCATGTAACATATTAAATTACAATATTCATGTAATCTGAAACTAGTAGTTCATCATAACCAAGACTGTTTAATGGAGCTGTATGTAAAACATATATCCAGCATTCCAGGCCTGCACTGAAATGGAGGGTGTGTTGTTGTTGCTCTGTAATATCACAAGGATATATTTAGATGGAATAAAAGCAGGAGGGGTGTTGGTTACTGCAAACTGATGCTTCCTCCAGTCATGTGACCTTGTATGGTATTCTTACGGGTCAGGGTTATAAAAACGCATAAATTGCTGTTCCACTTGCATTGTTTGGTTTGTGTAAGCGTGGCAGTTTACTGGCATTTGAAATCTGAGTTATATAAACACACTTGGCACCTCCTACCTTGACAGGATTGAGGTTAGTAGTCATGATGATTTTGTGAAGGGGCTCTGCTAGTTTGGGGGGTAGTTTAGGTTCACTCTCTGAGCCCTGGGGTCTGGTGTAATATTCCAACCTCCCACGAGAAAAGAAATTGTTGATCACTATCACACAGTCATGCTAACTTGCAGAGGGGGAGAAAAGAAGGTTTGTATTTCAAGTGATTTATTTCTTTAGCAAAGAGTATGTATGTATATATAAAGTTGAAGTTAGAATTAGAAGAATCAGAATCAGAATCAGAAAGAGCTTTATTGCCAGGTATGTTCACACATACGAGGAATTTGTTTTCGTGACAGAGCTTCTACAGTGCAACAGAATTACAGAGACAGGACAAAAAACAGATAATAAATATATTCAAAAAATAGAAGTAAGTGTTAAATGCAAATATACAGATGGACAAGTGTATGTACAGGTGTATTACTATATACAACGTTATATGTGCAGCTGTTATGTGCAAATTGGCATGTAAAGTGTGTTGTTAAATAAGTGTATGTGTGTGTAAAAAGTGTATAGCAAGTAGTGATGTTGGTTCCGCGATTGTTCATGAGATGGATTGCCTGTGGGAAGAAACTGTTTCTATGTCGGGCTGTTCTGGTGTGCAGTGCTCTGTAGCGTCGACCAGAAGGTAACAGTTCAAAGAGGCAGTGTGCTGGGTGTGAGGGGACCAGAGTGATTTTGGCAGCCCTTCTGCTCGCTCTGGATAAGTACAGTTCTTGGAGAGTAGGGAGGGTTGTACCAATGATTCGCTCAGCAGTCCGAACTATTCGACGTAGTCTTCGAAGGTCAGATTTGGTAGCTGAGCTAAACCAGACCAGTTATTGAAGTGCTTAGCCCTCATGAATTACTAGCTCTCCTTTATATTTTATTTAGAATTATTAGCCCTCATGAATTATTAGCTCTCCTTTATATTTTTCCCCAATTTCTGTTCATTGGAAAGAAGATTTTTTTTCAACACATTTCTAAAAATAGGGTTACGGTAATTAGACAAGCAATTGTATAATGATGGCTTGTTCTGTACATAAAAACATTGCTTAAGGGGGTTAATAGTATTGACCTTAAAATGGTTTTATAAAAATGAAAAACTGCTTTTATTCTAGCCAAAATAAAACAAATAAGACTTTCCTTAGAAGAAAAAATATTACAGGAAATACTATGAAAAATTCTTTGCTCTGCTAAACATTATTAGGGGAATATTTGAAAAAGGAAAAAAAAATCACAGGAGAATAATTTTGACTTCAACTTTATATATAATTTCAAATATATATATATGATTTTCTGACCCACAAATGCAGCCATCTGAGCAGCAGTCCGTCCCACAGAGTTGACCAGATCTTTCTCTGCCCCAGCCTCTAATATCATCTCTGTAATTTCAGTATTACCTGAGGAATTGTTTCAGAATTATTTAGACATACAGTACACTGCCATGGGCGCCACAGTGGCGTAGTGAGTAGCACGTTCGCCTCACAGCAAGAAGGTCGCTGGTTCGAGCCCCGGCTGGGTCAGTTGGCATTTCTGTGTGGAGTTTGCATGTTCTCCCCGTGGTTGCGTGGGTTTCCTCTGGGTGCTCCGGTTTCCCCCACAGTCCAAAGATATGTGGTGTAGGTGAATTGGGTAGGCTAAATTGTCCATAGTGTATGAGTGTGAATGTGTGTGTGTATGGATGTTTCCCAGAGATGGGTTGCGGCTGGAAGGGCATCCGCTGCGTAAAAAATATGCTGGATAAGTTGGTGGTTGATTCCGCTGTGGCAACCCCGAATTAATAAAGGGACAAAGCCGACAAGAAAATGAATGAATGAATGAGTACACTGCCATTAAAAGACCTGGCATTAGCAAGATTGTTGCAGGCCATCAATAATGTATGAAAATGTATTTAAAATGTATTTAATTATTAAATTAAATTAATTGTAATATTTTTTAATTCATTGCTTTTTAAAAATATTTTCAGAGCACTATTCTTGATTGATTTTTTTAAAAATATGTATGTACATAAAATACATAGGTTTTTATATGTTTTCAACTAATCCTAAGCCATGTATTCAAAAGTATGTAATTCAATGAATTTATTTTTTCCAATGAGGTTAAGCACTGTCATTTTAAAATTTGTATGGCCGTAAATGTTTCATGGAATAAAATATTTAAAAATTACATACTTTATTCTTCAGTCATTCATTTTCTTTTCGGCTTAGTCCCTTTATTAATCCGGGGTCGCCACAGCGGAATGAACCGCTAACTTATCCAGCATCTGTTTTACGCAGCGGATGCCCTTCCAGCCACAACCCATCTCTGGGAAATACTTTATTCTTAATATACAAATTAATCGTGATTAATCGCATCCAAAATAAACGTTTGTTTTGACATAATATATGCGTGTGTACTGTATTTATTATTGACATTTATTGATATTTATTGACATCCATGACTATATTTGAGAAAATGTTTATTTGTATTTACATATAAAATACATATGCATATTATACAAATCATTTATTAATTTAAATATCTATAGTTTGTAACAAGTTTGTTTTGTAAAGTTTTTACTGTTTATATGCATATGTGTTTCATTTGCAGATTATGAGGTTTAAATAGGTGTTTGATAAAACTTTCATTTGTTGTGTTACTATCTCTATGTGTAGGTTTACCTGGGAGGCCAGCAAACATGGGTGCGGTATAGCCATATTTATGCTCTATACAGTTGACATCAGCTCCGTGCTCCAGCAGAAGTCTGCACATGTCTGTTCTACCCCTATAGGCCGCGTGCATAAGAGGGGTCATGCCATACTGAAACAACATAAAGAAAAAATTGTCAAAATGGCCTGCAATCTTTTCCACCACATGACTCAAAAGCATCTGGCATTTAACCTTGTACAATTCAGGAAATGTGTCTGCAGAGCGGCGATTGTGACAAAACACTGGCTCTTGTTGAGAGTGACATGAGCAGCGTGAGTCATAATCTTTGTTGCTCCTTGGATGAAGTTGAAAGACTGCGTTGGTGGCAAAGCGAACAAGCAACATCTGATTCTGACAGGTGGGATACACTTATCAACTGCTGCTTCCAATCATTCTGGCCCCAAAAAGACCTCAAGGAGTCTGTAGTTTACATCTAGTGGCATGTCTCCATTATCACATCTCTTTAAGTACCGCATCCGCCACTCAAGAGTCTCTGCCGTATGCTTGAATAACAGTGTTGAACATATGGCGTCACCTCACCAGCCCACCAGCCCTTGCACTGGTTTACATAAGAGCTGATCATTAGAAAACAATTACATAATGCCACTGTTTACAGTAGTGAGGCTAGAGTTAAATACTATTAGTAACATTAAGTATGGGTTCTGTTTGGCCAGCAGCTGTCTGTCTGAGTTTATGTTTTGTTGTGTTCCAGCTTAGTGAATCCCACTGAGCCATAAATGGTGCTTAATGGTCTGTAAATTGCTGCTTATATTTCTCATAGTTATGATCTTACCTCATCCAGACAGTTAATGTGCACATTTGAATTGCTAAGCAGCTGTGTGGCTTCTTGGACGTCACCTTATGAGAAAACACAGCTGAGAGATTAAAAAGCATTGCATGATGATCCACCGTTTTATTCTCTTAGACAATGTGTAAAATATATTGCATGTATTTTAAAGCTTTTCATTGATTTCTTCCAATTTTTGCAAGGATACTGCTTTAAGACCAACATAAACTTTGAATAAATATCTTAGAGGTTTAAACATAATTTAAATATTTAATATTTAAACATACATTTTTACTGCATGTATTAACCTTTGTTAAAAACCAGTTAATTAAAGTGTTAATGGTTATGTTTAATGTTGACAATGATTAATAAATGCAATTAAAAAAATATGTTTATGAAAATGAATGCAGTTAAGTAATGGTAACAAACTAAACTTATTGTAAATTGTTACTGTACTTGAGTCATTTTATGTAGGTTTTGTGAATATGATTTTGACTAAGGCCTTTTTATTACAATTAAAGGTATTCATGTCATATGATCCTTCAAAAATCATTACAATATGCAGATTTAATAGATAATTAATTATAATTATTATGATAATTTTGTCTTCTTATTTGTGTAGAAACCTTGGGAGATTTAACTTTTTATAATTCTTAGAATACAAATTTCCAATTTACAGATTCTGCTTAAAAAAATCATGTGTAATAAATACCTTTACTTTTACTGTTTTTTCAACAGTTACATTTTGAACAGCTCCATTTTTAAACATTAACTTATGTTTAAAGGAACAACATTTATTTAAAATGTCACATTTATTTATAATACCACATTATATATATAGATATATTTTTGCCAAATGTATTAATTCATTTCTTAATAAAATTAGACTTTTCTCAAAAACATATTTAATTTGATCCCACATATTGGAATAGCAGTGGAAATAAAAAAAACAATTGTGAAAAAGATTGAATAAATAAATAAACCAATTGATTGAATAAATAAACAGACAAACAAATAAAATAAATAAATAAAAACCTAAAGAAAGTTTTTATTGAAGGTTTGCTCCTAGATTTATGACCATAAAAACAAACAAAAAGGAGGAAACTAAACAGTGATTTCCAGTACCTGCAGCAGCCACCTGTAACATCACTCTCTCCTCAGGACTCAGATCACCTTTCCCTGCAATCGTCGTGCTCGTCATACTGACACAAGTCATTTATTGTAACTGTTAAGGATAATATAAGGACTTTATCAATGTGAGATAGTAAATAGTATATCGACGTGAAAGCACAGACCTTATAAATACAGTACGCAATACTTAAAAAAAATAGAAAACGGCCTTGGTTCATACCACCTCGAAAACTAAAAATAGGGGAGTGTGGAAATCCAAGTGGCGTGATGCAAAAAATTATAATGCATATTTTAATATTTAAAGGTCTGCTTAATTTATTGAAGTAATATAATTTAAATAACTGTTACAAATATTTATTTCAGGAAGGTTTTTATTTTTAACTGCACTAGTACTGTATTATGCAAACTACCCCTCTCGAGAGTAGATCGGTCCGGCTGTACTTAACTTGCCTGCTCAGATTGTCGCGTGAGAGATACTGCGTGAAGCTGACTGTGCTCAACATCATCACAGGCAGAAACACAGACAGGTAAATACATTCACAAGATGAAATCTGATCAAATATTTATAGTTAGCCTAATTAGAGTAGCAAGTCTGATTTTTTGTACCTCTCGTGCATCGTCAGAGCTGTAGCTATGCTTATGAGCGTTTTTATGTTAAACCTAACCTGAAAAGTGAAGGATTTAGCCTACATGCACAAAAACGCTACATTGTTTCCCGGCGGAGGCATTTAACTACAGGTGAAATCAAAATACTTGGTTTTCTGTGAAGTCTGACTGTAATTATATTTGAACATTCGCTTGCTTGTATAAGATGTGTGTGTGGGCAAAGATGTAGCCTAGTGCGTAATACTTGGTTTGATACCGGTGCCAGCAGCACTGAGACAAGTGCAGTAAACCACAGGTCAACAGTTTGACATAATAATAATATGTAATAATAACGCATGTTATTTTTTACTAACTTGCTGTAATAACATAGGCTACATACATCTTAACATTTTGAGTTTGTGTCTGTGTGTATGTGTGTGTATTTTCTCAGCTGGACTGTTTTACCATGATTTACAGGTGATACCAACTGAAATGTCATTCAGTGTAACAAATTTATAAAGCAAATAATGCTGTCGGTCAAATTTAGAGCTAGATTCGTTCAATAACATATTTCAAGATTCATATAGAGGATCATATAGCTAATTAGCTGTTATTGGTGTAAAAAAAAGCTGTAAAATACTAATTAGTTATAATTAAAAATATTTCAGCAGCACTGTCATTCAAACTACAAGTGTTTACTCGTTTGTTTACTTTCTTTCTTTGTTATTTAATATTTTAGTCAATACAGGTCAGAATGAGTTTATTGTTTAACTTTTACGTGAATATGACGCGCTGAATGATGACAAATTTTTTTCACACGTTTTCATATTTCATTCTCAAATATGTTTTTTTTTAAACATTTAATATGCTTTATATAATCTGATGAGGACTTCGAACTGGAACATCTCATTATTGACATTATTTTAGCTTTTTAGCTTGAATGTCAAGTTGAAATGTACAATCCGGAATGTAAAAAGTATACGTTATATAACATCAAATAGCTTTTTTATCTTTAAATAAATCACTGCATGTACAGATTTATTCATTTGTGTTGTGCAAACTAATACATGTTTTAGTATACACTGGGTAAAATAGGTATTGAACACCATATTTTTTCCTGGTATACATGCATATTTCTAAAGGAGTTGTTGATATGAAATTCACTCAGATTTTGATAAAAATCCAAAGATACAAATAAAACACTGACCAAAGGACAAATTGCTGAACTACTGAAATGTATTTATAACTTTGTTTAAAGTCTTTTTTTTTGGTAAGGACAGCGTCAAGACGCCTTTTGTTTGGAGAAAAAATTGCATTCACTGCTGAGGTGTGATTTTTTTAATTTTTTATTCCCTTTTCCCCAGACTAAAGAGTCTTCAAACCTTGACGGTTCTGTGGGTCTTCAAATCTTGACGGTTCTGTGTGATCTTTAGTTCTTATTTTGTATTGGATTCAGATCAGGTGATTGGCCGGATCATTCTAGCTTTATTTTCTTTTTCTGAAACCAGCTGAGAGTTTCCTTGTGTTTGGGATAATATTTCTTGCTGAAATGTTCACCCAGGTGTTGCGACCTAAGCAACTATTATTAATTTACATTGACTAGTGGACAGGATTGCTTCTATCTATTGAGAGATTTCAGCTGCTGTCTGGGCTTTCTATGCCTTTTTACACCTCCCTTTCTTCATGTAATCAATACATTTCTCTTTTCTATTCAATTATTACACATAACTTAATTTCTAATTGAATTAGTTTTGTTTTCTTTGTGTGTATACATTACTTTGGCTATTTTCAACATCTGGTGAACATTTAAAGTCAACAGCACCTTTAGGTATATGTTCAATACTTATTTTACCCATGATATATACTATTTATATGCTATCAAAGCCACTGTCCTGTGCTGTGTTCCAACACTTCATTCCAACTTTAAATCCAGGTTGCATTCTCTTCCAGGAATGCCATAGCCTGTGTGTTATTCTTGGCACTGAAGTACTTATAAATTGGCGACACTAGCTAAAGAGTGTGTCATGGAACATAAAAACTACATTGTAATGTTTTTTTTTTCTTTTGAATCACACAAACTTTCCTAGTCATCTCAAATTACATCAATCAAGCTGACTAAAATATTAAGTTACGCATAATATAACTTTAAATTACTTAGCTGAAACCTGATTAACATTTTGGCGGTTCATTCCGCTGTGGCGACCCCGGATTAATAAAGGGACTAAGCCGAAAAAAAAATTAATGAATGAATGATTAACATTTTAAAATATGTTAAAGTAACATAAAAATGTTTATTGTCTTGACTTTTTTGTCATTACATTTTTGCAGTGCATGTAGCAGCACAAACAATGTGGTTGGCAGGTCCAGTGAAATATTTGTTCCTAGTTTAATTGGTTTTAATCCTAGAAATGTCACATGTGCTCTATGATATATGCACTGAATGGAACAAATGGAAGAGCTTGGTTCAATCTGCATTGTAAGCATATAATGGAAAGTTTTTTTCAGTGATTCTGATTGTTTTGTAAGCCCCACACACTCCCCTCTGGGACTGTTGTAATCTAATTAAGGCCCAACTGACTCTCCCATGTTTTTACTTATTTTTCTGTGGCCTTTAAGGTGTTGTGCTCTGGAAGGTGTTTTTAAAACTGATCTAAGAGAAGTTGGTGTTGAATAGGAGTAAGGTTGGGTGACAATCGGCTAAATCATCTCCTTTGTGAGCTTGTCCCTGGTGAACGTGGTTGTTGATATCATTTATAAATCACACGGGACTCACACATGAGTACGTATTGTTCAGTGCTGCATGAAAGGACTTGGTGTTAGAAACGTATGAGCTGTGGTGCACAAAACAATTGTTCTGATTTCAATATATAAATAACATTGTAATTACATTAAAATAACAATGTATCAGCTGCAGGTTTGAGGATGTAGCAGAGAAAGAGAGCCTCTGTGTGATTGTAAATCTTTTTTAGATCTGTTAATCTATTATCTGAACTTATTGTTTATAGTGCTTTTTACATTGCAAAAGGTTCCACTGTGACAAAATAATTTTTAAATGCTTAGGGCTTTAAAGTTTTTATATCTCTGAATTGTAATCAATCAACCAATTAATCAATTAATTAATGTAGTTAGTTTGTTAGTTAGTTGGCTTGTTACTTTTTATTCAGTTATTTTATTTCATTTAAGTCACATTTATTTTAAAAGGTTTTTAAATAACATTTGGTATATTAATTTGGTGGTCTGGAAATATTTCTTGTCAGAGTTACATTTTTGTTTTGAGAATTCTTTGTTGAATAGAAAGTGGAAACTAAAAGTACTTGGAAACTTCATATATTAGTAAAACAAGAAATTAATGTTAAAGGTTTTCAATAGAGTATTTCAATGTGAAATTGAATGTCATTGGCCCATGAACGTTTCCTGCTGGTTGTCAAACTATTTCATAACTCTAACAAGAGGCAGTTTAATCATAACTTAATGATAAAACAGCTATCATAATATTATTTAGCAATATGTGGCTCTTTTTGGATTCTTGGTAGCTATAGAAATCAATAATGTGAAACAGGAAATATGCTGGGACCGTTGTTTTTGTTTACATCCCTCAAAATGGTCTATAACATTGTAGATCATCCTATTATAAACTAATCACCTTTTCTTAAGTTGTATTAATTTTATCATTTATATTTTATTTATGTTGACCTTGGGATTTTTTTTTTATTTGAATCTTTTTATTGGTATTTTGTATGACAAAACAAACTAAATATTGAGAGAGGTAAACAGTAATATATTGTTCATTGTTAATCCCATGCCCTAACCCCTCGTTCATTAACTCAATTAACAAAACAATAAAATTAAATAGATTTATTATTTAAATATTATACATTTAAATTATAAAAACATAAACACGAAATGAAATGCATTATAAGCACATAACATCAGAGAATAACTGCTTAGAAATAAAAAATTTAGCTAATTAATTAATTAATTAGTTATTAATAATAATTTTAAAAACTTCAACAAGGGCGACACGGTTGCGCAGTGGATAGCACTCACAGCAATAAGGTTGCAGGTTCGAGTCCCGGCAGGGTCAGTTGACATTTTTGTGAGGAGTTTGCATGTTCTCCTCGTGCCCGCTCGGGTTTCCTCTGGGTGTTCCGGTTTCCTCACAGTCCCAAGACATGCTCTATACTGTGGGTGAATTTAATAAACTAAATTGGCCGTAGTGTATCAATGTGTGAATGACAGTGTATCGATGTTTCCCCATGCTGGGTTGCAACTGAAAGGGCATCTGCTGTGTAAAACATATGCTGACAAGAAGGTGGTTTATTCCGCTGTTGTGACCCCTGATGAATAAAAGGATTAAGCCAAAGGAAAATGAATGAATGAATGTAAATCTTCAACAAAATGACAAATGTTACAAGTTGCCAGCACTAGGTGTAATGACCTTGTAATTTTTAATCAAATCCCCTGTCTAATATTTCCTGGGAACAACATCATATTTGCTTTCTTTTACAATACATTGTTTTATAGATCCTTATCATAAGTTTACAAAATCCAAACCTGCAAACTCAGTCATTTAAAATGTCAATAAGTTGTTGAGACGGCTGAATAAAATGATGATTTTGATTGTTTACACGTGTACACATGGTATGTTTTTACTTGTGCACACAAACACACACACTTTACTTTTACACACATACACACACACACAAAAAGAAACAGAGGGCTGTAAGCTGTGATCAGACATGTCCTTGCTGTAATACGACACGTGTCCCAGGCCTGGGTGACTGAAGTTTACTCTGTCGGGGATGAGCCCCGCTATATTTAGCACAGGGCAGCGAAAGGCTTGCCGGTGCACTGGCTTTCTGCTGGAACACACACTGCGCTGGTGAAACCTCTCAGCTGATGAGCTTTTAGAGCGCTAGATATTTTCCTCCGAGTACAGTGTGCTATTATAAACAAGGTGTGTGAGTGTAGGATTTAGTGTAGGATGGATGTGTTGGGTGCAGCACACATTAATGGGGAAGAAGTTGTTTCTTTTGTTTAGTATTTGAATCTTTTGTTCATAAATGGATCTGAGATCTAAATGTTTTTTTTGTTGTTGTTGTTGTTGCTAATTTGAATGTATTTTTATCTTTTGCATGTGAAGGACTTTTATGAATACCGGTAAGCAACAGAAGCCAGTGCTTACAGGCCAGCGGTTTAAGACCAGAAAAAGGGGTGAGTCACATTTTATACCAACAATTCACATTTTGATGCTTAACAATGATTATTTGTTTTGTTGCGAAGATTTTAACACTGTTATTCATTCAATCGTTTTCTTTTTGGCTTAATCCCTTTTTAACGCTGTTATTTATTTTATATTTTAAAGGGATAGTTCACCCAAAAAATGGCAATTCTGTTCTTATATTTGTTCCCACTCAAGTGTAACATTTACACTTGTTTCAAATGAGTTTCATTTTTCTGTTGAGCACAAAAGAAGATATTTGGAGGAATGTTGCAAACATTGACATTACTA